>JAPTHN010000010.1:17122819-17661198 GCA_026936325.1 Platynereis dumerilii | reverse complement strand
CCACAACAAAAACAGAAGAGAATCAGTCTGCTCACAGACTCTGAACGAACAGTACAGCTGGAGAGTCTGTCAGAAATCGGATGACCTCCAGCTGACACATTTATTAATATTCGAGTAGGTCAGGTCATATCTAGGTAGAAGGACCTCATCACTTGTGCTCATACGCACAGCTGAGCTGCCAGCAACATATAAACAAAGCGCAATCAACAATTTGAAACTATCAATGACAACACCCGATGGTCAGTGCCACCTCACCAGCACAAATGACACATCAGGACATCCACATACAGCTGCTTATCTGGAGACCTTAGCCAGAGAGGCAATCAGCACAACTGAAGCCAGATTCAAGTGCAAAGTATCAAGTTTTGTGTGCGATAATGCTTCAAATATGGTCAAAATGCGCAAAAATTTAGAAAAAGATCATAATGAAACAGAGATCATTACTTGGCTTTGCAGCGCACTATCTGAACTTGCTCGCCAAAGATATGGTAGTGTCTGGTGTTTTGCGACAACATCGTACAGATTGTGAAGTACTTTCGAAAACAAGCATCTTCCCGCAGCCTGGCTAAAGGAAGCTGGAGTAAGAAAGCTTGTGTTTCCACAGGAAATTCGCTGGTATACGCTGCCCTTGTGGAAAATTTCCTTTGAGGAACGTTGGTTAGGGTGTACCAAAAAATGAAAAAGTTCTCTGATCTTAACACCTATCGGTCAAAACATGAGGTTTGGTTAGTAGATCACTATGAAATTTTTTTTTTGAAAATCGGAGAAGTCCTTACGCTGGTCCAAGCCTCTTGAAATTTACATGTCAAAAAAGAGCAAAAAATCGCCATTTTCGCCTAGTTTCGTGCCTAATATGCCACCTACAACTATGACTTATGCCTAAAAGTGTGTCTAATTACTCCTTTCTAAGTCATGACTTGAATGATATTTATGTTGGGTCAGTTTTATCATTTCTAACCCTCAAAATAACCCATCTTTGGTCTGAAATAGCGTAAAAATGCTCTTTTTTACCAATGAAGTGCTGTATCTTGAGAACTAAAGCAGATAGAGACACCAAATTCTCCGGAATACCAACATTCATATTCATCTTCAATACATTTGAGGGCCCTTTACACAATACTTTTTTAGTTATTTGCAAAAGACTAATTAATTGCCTTTATTTTCATGGGAATCGTCAGTGAAAATACATTTAATAGCACAAATCATTAAAGATAGGTACCTGGTGAACCTCTGATTTATCTGCTATATATATTATATAATTTGAAAACACAAAAAGCTATTCTATTATTTATAGTGAAGGAGTATTACAATTCCAGGGATTACTTATCTACATCAAAATAATGTCTTATTTTGAGAAAGGCATTCAAATAAGTGAAAAAGTTTGATTTGTTACAAAGGTTACCATGTAATCAGGGGAAAAATAATTTTCTTTGTTGTATAATATGCTACTAAACCAGCATTGCATGTTATCAAAAATTATGTGTCTGAGAAACAATTTGTCAAAAAGGGTAGGCTGAGGTGGATGGTTTCCATACGAGTCTGTCTCCAATTGACAGTTATGAGGAATCCATTGAGGACATACTACAATGACATGGAACTTGTGAAGGATAGATAAATGCAGTACAAAATGAATTAATATTTCTAGCAACATTTAAGATATAATAATTGCTTTATCAATGTCACTGTTAGTGTTTCATAGCTGAGTGTACCCTTTAAATTACTGTTTATTGGGTTCCTCTGGTCTATATTCATTATCTTCAGTTATGTCACTGGCAGGCGCATGATTTTGATTATCTCTCACACATGTTGGAAGGCTTGTTGCTAAATTTTTTGTCAATTTAGCCTGTATGTAATTCTTTCTCATTGACATACATAAATGTCTCAGTTTATTGTCAATACTGAAATACCCTATGTCATTCATTATATCATCCACTAAATCAAACAATTTTATTATCATTAATTATTGGTTCAAAGCGTTGATAATTGATTATTCTCAGGATCATCAAGAACATTTTCTGAATATTTCCATTTCTTAGTAGTTGTTCAGACCTTTCCTTCAGTTTCATTCTTGCACCACAAGAACTTCTTCAAATGACTGACTTTTGGTGCTATTCATTCATATTGTACTGCATTTATCTGGCCTTCTCAAATTCCGTATCATTGTTTTATGTCCTCATAATTGTCAATTGGAGGCAGACTTGTATGCAAGCCATCCACTTTTGACAAATTGTTTCTCAGACACATAATTGTTGATAACATGCAATGCTGGTTTAGTAGCATATTGTACAACAAAGAAAATTATTTTTCCGTGATTTCATGGTAACCTTTGTAACAAATCAAATTTTTTCACTTATGTCTTTCTCAAAATAAGACAATATTTTGATGTAGATAAGTAATCCATGGTATTGTAATACTCCTTCACCATAAATAATAAAATAGCTTTTTTTGTTCAAATTATATAATATCATTATGTTGTCCGTGATAATATATATAGCAGATAAATCAGGTTCACTGATTCAATGATTTGTGCTATTAAATGCATTTTCACTGACGATTCCCATGAAAATAAAGGCAATTAATTGGTTTTTTGCTAATAACTCAAAAAGTCTTGGGTAAAGGGCCCTAAAATGTATTGAAGATGAATATAAATGTTGGTATTCCGGAGATTTTGGTGTCAATATCATGTCTCTATCTGCTTTAGTTCTCAAGATACATCACTTCATTGGTTAAAAAGAGCATTTTTACGCTATTTCTGACCAAAGGTTGGTTATTTTGAGGGTTAGAAATGATAAAACTGACCCAACATAAATGTCATCCAAGTCATGATTTAGAAAGGAGTAATTAGACACACTTTTAGGCATAAGTCATAGTTGTAGGTGGGATATTAGGCACAAAACTAGGCGAAAATGGCGATTTTTCGCTCTTTTTTGACATGTAAATTTCAAGAGGCTTGGACCGGCGTAAGGACTTCTCCGATTTTCAACAAAAAAATTTCATAGTGATCTACTAACCAAACCTCATGTTTTGACCGATAGGTGTCAAGATCAGAGAACTTTTTTATTTTTTGGTACACCCTAACGTTGGTCTAAGGAAGCATTTAACCTCCCATTCACATCGGACCCAACGTTACTAAACTGCGCATTTTGTCGACAACTGGTTACGAGATTATTAAATACGTATATATCGTAAATAATGAGTATTTCTCCCAACATTTCTTAACAATGTGGCCCCCATGTTGAAGGAACAGTCGTTATACGCCCCTTGGGTGTCAGGCGTGGCGGGTAAGCTCAGTTCGCTGGTTGTTGCGCATGCGCAGAAGTCGGGGGAGTCTGCTTACCTTGTGAGGGATTAATGCTTCAACTCTGAGGAGTTGGAAAAATCCCAATCCAAATTGGCCTGCTGGATAGGCGGCATTCTGATGAAAGTAGGCTCCGTTCAGCTACTGTCTCAACTGGTTCTCTCTTGGTCGTTTGTGATTGAGCAGTACTTCAGAATTTATTTTTGGCCTATCTAATCTTTCATATTTTAAAAGATATTTATTTCTTAATTTTTTTAACTGGTGTAGCTACTATTCCTTTATGGCTTCATCTAATTATCACCAGCAAGCATCCTGTTGGAGGTTTTATAATCTCAAAGTTACCAGATAGATTGGAATAGGTATGGAATAGATGGTGCTACAAGGCTCTCTGAGACACAGGATCCCAGGTTCTGGAATTTAGTGCAAACCTTCAACAAACCTTTGGCAGATACGTATGATCAGACGTTTGCCCTGAAAATTACTTTAAAACGTTGTCCATACATATCAAAAACACGTTGGAAAAACCTTGGAACATACGGCACGGTCATACGTAATAGTCAAACGTTCCTCAAACCTCTCAACCAAAGATATGACTTACGTAATAGTCTAAGGTTTTAAAAACCTCTCAAATGAATGTTCCACAAACCTAGGAATCAAAGGTATGGTCATACGTAATAGTAAAACGTTCTTCAAACCTCTCAACCAAAGGTATGACTTACGAGTGAACGTTAGGCAAAGCTATAAAACAAACTATCTGCAAACATCTTACTAAGGTTGCGACCTACGTTTGGTTTTCCATCTGAGTGCAACATTTGGAAATTACCTTTGCCCTACCTTTGTCATACGTTGTTTGGCCCAACGTTTGATTCTAACCAAAATAATTTCGTAGGGAAAGGTTTCATTTACATTGCTGCTCGGGAGGGTCTCCGACTGCCTGGAGACCGACCAAGCTAACTGGCCAGTGTTACTACAACTGTGTGAAGAACACCAGGGTGCCCATCTCTGCCCTGGTAAAAGATCTTGATGTGAAGCACACAGCAGAAAATTATCTTCAAAGAGTGAAACCAATCACAGTGGCACTAGATCGTGTCCAACAGCTGGACCATAAGTGAGGCAGTGTGGCTGGATCTTCTACCCAAATTTGAGGAATGCCAGTCTACATATATATTTTTATCTAAATATGGCACATTCACGCGTGGTAGTGAGCGCACATATACGCGCGTGTACATGCAATTGCGCGCATCATTACGCGTGTAAATGCGTTCACGATCACCTGTCATCCAGCACACCCGTGTGTGTGCTATCCAGCACACGTGTGTATGTGACATCGTGAATGTGCCATCCAGCGCAAGCTTGGATATGCTATCCAGCGCAGCTTGGACATGCCATCCAGCGCAAGCTTGGACATGCCATCCAGCGCAGTTTATTTATCAGGACACAGGAGCCCCTCCGGCAGTGGCGTAGCCATGGGAGGCAGAGGAGGGGTCTTGCAATAGGGTCTATACATTCAAAGATTTGTCTTCAAAAAGACAGAACCTATGTAGTGTATTCATAATACACAAAAACAATGAAATGTCAAATCAAGACCATTTAAAAGGTCAAATCATAAAAAAATCTGGATCAAACCCCCCTAGCTACGCCACTGCCTCAGGGTTGTGTGAACTTGTGTCCTTTCACTAATTTGGATACATGTGCGCTGTATGACATGTCAGCTCATGTGTTGTATGACATGTCCACTCATGCGCTGTATAGCATGTCCACTCGTGCGCTGTAAAGCATGTACACGCATCCAAAATCTTAATGCGTGTGCGTGTTGACACATCCACGCGCATGTATGTGTCAAATCATGCTCATCCACGCTTCCTAAAAGCGTGTATGTGCACTCTGGAACATGCGTGGATGTGTCAAATTTGGATAAAAATATACCTCCAGTCTACTAGTGTGCAAAAAAAAGCAAAGCAAAGAATGGAGCAAGCTGTAACTCAAGCCCACTTCTTGTCAAATATTCTTGACCCCATTACTTAGGCAAATGTTTGTCTGGACAACAGTCAAGCGAAACTAGAGGATTTACGAAATTATGTCAAAAGTCCTTAGAATACATCAGCAGTGATTTTAATCCATTCGGCATCACATAATTTCTACACCTCCTCCTTCGTTGTTGGTTTCTGCCAGGGCATGGTCTGTCTTGGATCAACCCATAATCTACGATAATATTCCAGTCTGGAGGGTGTTAAACCACTGGAGAAGCTTTCCCAACTGTCCTGAAGAAATATTTTGACAGGATTGGTGGAAGGTTTTGGATTGTTGTCCTGTTGCAGAGCCTTGATTCTCCTCATGCCCAACTTTAAAACTGACACATATTGACACATATTATATTTCATGTTTGACTTGCCTATTGTTGTTAAAATTGCCCAGGAAATATAGAAATTTGACATTTTGGATAGGAGTATGTAAACTTTCGGGCATAACTGTAAATTCTAAACAAAACTAGTAATTTGTGGTATACTGTTGTGGTACTGTAAGTTGATATACAGATCTGAGTCAAGAATAATGACATTTAACAATTATTATCAATGAACCAATGATGTAAGGATATAAGTAAGAGTAACCTCTAAACTATTTGTATCTGACCTAAGTGATACAATCAAACATGAATAAAGTGTCCTTTTGAAGCTGAATTCAACTTTTTTAATTTCTTTTAATATTCTCAGCAATAGTAGTCACCATAAAATGACAAAAATCCGAAGTTGTGTAGAAAAAGACCTTGTATTTTTCACGAATCGGTTGCATTGGAAAAATTAAAATCTTATGTTGTCTATAGTATAGTATGTAAAATAATTTTGGATCATCACTGATAATACACAGCAGATGAGTTGCTGACTTCTGATGACATAAGACTATTTTAAAACTGTTAACTTTGAGATTTATAACAACTTGATTTAAATCTGATTTAAATGAAAAAAATCCGATTTAAATCAAATAAATCCGATTTTTTAAATTTAAATTGGATTTTTTTTGCAACTCTGCCGGAAATATTTTAAAGTACCAGAAGAAAGAGTTCCACCGCTCAACATTTTACTTTTCACTGGTCAAAAGCATTTTTTTCAATTCTTGATAGCTCTTGGTCCTACGTTGAAAAGAAATATTATATTTGCTAGCCTAGATAATTCTATGCTAAAAAAAGAATATATGGTCTTCCTATTGAGCAGTTCTATACCGCTGTCTGGTTTGTAGGGGCCATGGGCCCATGGCTCATGGTGCGCCGTGGCCCACGGTGCCCCGTTCTCCCTTAGTTTAGGGTTTCAAAGATTGATTGAGAAGACAACAAGACCTTTACAATGGACCTTGCTTGTATTCAAAATCGAACATTCGCGTCTTTCTTGTGACTTTTTTCCAAAAAAGTATTTCATGTTTTTCAGCAAGGGTGTATCGTTTATATGCTTTAAACTAGCGTAGTCATCTGTATTATCATGATTAGATGAACGTCAATATGTGTGACACAGAGGCACTGTTTCCAATAAATACATCGACATCATAATGGTTTTGGACTAAAAAAATAGCCTACATAGTGGTCATTTATGTTAGAGGCCATTGTTATGACCTTTGTTTAAATGGACCATGCTCCCTCTTTGGCCTATATCAATACAAGGCAATGCTACTTACAGTACCATGGGGGTAAAACAAGGTCAAGTACTGCAACCTATGTCACTGGCCTATAATGATTAAACTATAGGCCTATGTGGCACACATTCTGTTACTCAGAAGCATCATTCCTTTGTAGTTTGTTGGCTGAACAAGACCACAATGGGGCATTTTCAATTTGCCATTGTGCTGTTTTTAGTGGTAAGTTTTTTTGTGTACTTTGTGTATTTTTTTTTCTTGATGCTTTTGAACTCTGAACGGTGCACTCTAAAAAATTTCGGGACAAAATTGGTTTTTTAGATTCAAAATGGTTTTTTGAAAAACCAAATTTCAATGCAAAACCAACATGGATTTTTAAAAAAATCCATGTTGGTTTTTTGCATTGAAATTTAACCATTTTGAATCTAAAAAACCAATTTTGTCTGAAATTTTTTAGAGTGTGGTGTTTATCCCCTCCACATTTCAGATGTGATTCTTTTTTTTAACTTCATTCATAATTTTGATCAAGCCTATTTTTTTACTCGCCAGATCGTTTGTACCACTGGAATATGGGCCAAAAAAGAAAGTAAGTTTGATAAATTTTATTTTGCACATTTTTAGTTAAAAGGTGTAGACTACAAATAAGACTCAGTAGACATTTTAGTAATACACATATACATGATCCTCATTCGGTTCAAAACATTCTAGATTTTTCATCCTATTTCTGTAAAAAAAAAAACAATATAAAAACAAAACAAATGTCTAATAGTGTCAATAAACTGTATTTTAGTTTGGAGGTTGAATGATGAAACAAAAATATTTTTGAGCCCTAATAACACACCAGCATCCCCCAAAGTTATGTCACATTGTCACATTTGACTGAAATTGTGACATGACTGAAGATGTCGGATACTCTTTCCTTGAGAAGTCCCAAAAAATCAGGAAATGGGCTGGAAAGGCAGTGACTCAAGCTACGACAACCAAAAAAAAATTTGTGTCTAGTATCTGCAGCAGAAATGAAAATACATGTATGTGGTCACTGACTCACCGTAACTTGTAATCAGATTGAGCTTATAAAAAAAGTACTTCAATTATGGCCACCATGTGTTCTTTTCATACTGATAGGCTTATTGATCTGTAAATAACATTGAAATGCTGTGGCACTGTGAGGGTAATGCAAAAAAAAGTAGGCTTACAGTGGACATTGTTGAAATGTTTTGGAAGGATGTCTTTCAGCAGTTCTGTGCATGCCTACGTTTCTACAGGTTGTGTCTGGACAAGTTTGAAAAACCATGCTCATTTCCCACGATTATCAAACCAAAGACTATTAACCTACATCCTGGTTCCTCAGATTTGAACTGTCACATTCTGTTCAGGTCAAGAAGAGCCAAAAGATGGGGCTATGCATTTTATACATTCAAAAATATTACATTTGGCTGGAGGAAAGCTGTAATGTACTGTTGTTTTGGGATGTTCTCAAGGTCTACTAAGCTCAGCAACATTAACAACGCACTATTCTAAAAAAGCTTAAAATGAAAGTTTGCACACTTCTCAAGATGGGGCACACGTCAAATGCAACTAAGGCACTTCTGGTCAATTCTGTTGTCATGACAAATTTAGCTGTGGCTTATGGTATGCATTAACCCTATATGAGGCACCTTAAGTTGCTAATCATGCACACTGATGAACTCAGCAACATTAAACATAGGCTGCGTAGCAGCAAACCTTCAACGAAAAAACAACATTTTAAAAGGACACCCCTTGTGGACAATTTCCTTTGAGGAACGTTGGTCTAAGGAAGCATTAAACCTCCCATTCACATTGGATCCAACATTGCAAAACTACGCATTTTGTCGACAATTGACTACAAGATTATTACGTACGTAAATATTGGGTATTTCTCCAACCTCTGATGTTAACCTACCCCCCACGTTGAAGGAACGGTCGTTATACGCCTCTGGAGCATCAGGCGTATAGCAGGCCAGCCCAGCGCACTGGTTCTTGCGCATGCGCAGAAGCGGAGGAGGCGGCCATGGCTGGGCAGGACGCTCGTGTGGATTAGATTTATATCGGTCTAGAACACCATTTATACCGCCGTAACAATTTATTTAACCATGGCCGATTGATTCTAGGATGCGTTTTAGTTAAATGACTCCTTCGGATGGACTGTGGGTGTCGTGTATGCTTCACGGCGACCATATAAACTCAGTGAAATCGGCGATGTGAAGCCTGTGGATTCTTTGATAGCGCTCTCTCTTGCTCGTTTGTGGTTGAGCAGTACTTAAGAATTGTTTTTGGCCTATCTATTCTTTCAAATTTTAAGAGATATTTATTTGGTAATTTTTGTAACTGATGTCGCCAAACGGATGGGGCAACTGCAGTTTCCCCATCTTCCAATATGGAGGATGCAAATCAAGGAGTAGCAAGGCAGCCTCGTTTTCTTATTAAATGCCTTTAAATTCTCTCAAAAATAGTTGTATATAGGCTATAGTTTGTTGTTATATCATACTGCAGTGCAAGATGTTGTTTATTTCTTGTCAATTTCTGTAAATTGAAGGGTTGTGGAATCGGCGGGATGGGGAAACTCTGTTTGGCAACTTTGAAAAGATGGGGAATCTTATTTCATAAGATGGGGCAACTGATAAATTGATTGGTTAACTTTGCTCGTTTCTTTTGTGGTACAGTTGATAAATTTGCATCAGAGATGTTGGAAGTAACCAAGTCATTCAAATAGTAAGTTGGCATTCAGTCCTAATATGTTAGACCCAAGCTCATGCTGTCAAATTTATGTGTCCTGATCCAACCTGTTATTACATTATGGGTAAATAATTGACAGCTGAATTCGAGGGGTTACTGGATTAGAATTATTTATTTAAGAAAAAAAATCGAAATACATAAACTCTGTAGATCGGCAAGTTTCAGGGCAACCAAACCATTGGGAAGATCATGGTAGGCATTAAACTTTTTTTTTTCCAGAAAATCAATGCGGGGTAAGCTGAGCCATTTGGATTTATGTGAGTTGTGAACTTGTGCCTATGATATGGTATGATATAATTTGATTTTTTGTTAATCTATTTTGGTTGTATTTTACACAAGGCCTGAAAATGTTATAAAATAAATTTAACTTGAATTATTTATTGCTTAGAGGGTGGTATAACACTTTTAGCACTTGTTCTTCTTAGTGTAATTTATTTTGTAACATTTTCAGGTCTTGTGTAAAATACAAAAAAAAAAACTATGCGCACAATTCACACCAACGCAAATGGCACAACATACCCCAAATTGATTTTCTTGAGAAAACTGGTTGTCAAAAATACACCTACAACGCAAGAGACAATCTAACAGCATGAAAGCTAGATCTATGTTCCTTTAAACTCCATCCTACCATAGGGGCATCCCCTCCCGGACAATTTCCTTTGAGGAACGTTGGTCTAATGAAGCATTAAACCTCCCATTCACATCGGACCCAACGTTCAGAAACTACGTATTTTGTCGACAACTGGTTACGAGATTACTACGTACGTATACATCGTAATTAGTGCGTATTTCTCCAACCTCCCTTCACTACGTACCCCCCACGTTGACGAAATAGTCGTTATACGCCTCTGGGGCGTCAGGCGTAGCAGGCCAGCCCAGCGCGCTGTGTCTTGCGCATGCGCAAACATCCGACAAGAAGGATGCAATGGCGAGCGAGTGATGTGTATTCCGTCGTATTTCGGCCCAGAACAGCAGTAATTTCACAGAAATACATATTTTAACCAACCAGAAATGTTAGCAGGAGTATTCTGGATAATCTGACACCATCTGACGGACTGTGGAAGTTGTATATGCTTCAAAATCACCCGGTCTAGCCGGCGATGTGGAACATGTGGATTCAGTGCTAGCGCTTGTCATATTGATTTCAACAGACAATATCTCGTGTAATACGGCTTGAAATCACTGGTTTGAAGGTGGATTTCATGTATAATATCTAGGGGAGATGGTGTTGAAGCGTTTCAGTGGATTACTCGTGTTCTGGACCCATTGCTTGTGTGCACGATGTACAATGAATTTGCGTTGTCAACCAGCAAGCAGGGAGGCGACGGCCAGGGGCGGAGCGCTCGGATTCACGGGGGGGCCGCCGCATTGCTTCAGGCGGACCCAGCCACCCGGCCTGCCCTGCCCCATCAGAAAAATTAATTAAATTTAATTAAATAAAGCCCTTGAATATTGGCCCTCATGATGGTTGAATAAAGAATGCTCTCATATGATTTTACTGCAGGAATTTTTTTTAGGGGGGGGGGATTTCAAGATTTTTTTTTTTGGTCTTGAGGGGATGGGTGATTAGTCAATTGATTGTTGGAGATCTGCAAAGAGAAAACATAAATTAAAACTGTGAAGAGAAGAGAAAAGCAGAGAGAGATAGAGAGAGCAGAGCCAAGCAGCAAGCATGCACTGAAGGTGGCTCCAAAATTAGCAGACTTTTCTTCCTTGTTTTACCAAGCAGTCTGCAGTCCATTTAAGGACTAAAATAAATTTATAAGAATATTCACTTACCTTGTAAGGGATTAATGCTGCAACTCTGAAGAGTTGGAAAAATCCCAATCCAAATTGGCCTGCTGGATAGGTGGCATTCAGGTGCAAGTAGGCTCAGTTCAACTCCGGTCTTGACTGATTCTCTCTTGCTCGTTTGTGGTTGAGCAGTACTTCAGATTTTTTTTTTTTGCCTATCTAATCTTTCATATTTTAAGAGATATTTATTTGGTAATTTTTGTTACTGGTGTCGCTACTATTTCTTTATGGCTTCATCCAATTATCACCAGCAAGCATCCTGTTGGAGGTTTTATATGCTCGAAGTTACCAGATAGTGTGGAATAGGTATGGGAATAGATGGCGCTACAAGGTTCTCTGAAACTTAGGATCCCAGGTTCTGCAACTTTGTGCAAACCTTCAACCAACCTTTAGCAGATACGTATGATCAGACGTTTGCCCTGAACATTACTTTCAAACGTTGTCCATACATATCAAAAACACGTTGGAGAAACCTTGGAACTTACGTATTGCCAAATGTGAGACCATACCTTTGATAAACCTATGAATCAAAGGTATGGTAAAACGTAATGTGTAAGGTTGTAAAAACCTCTCAAATGAATGTTCGACAAACCTATGAATCAAAGGTATTGTCAAACGTAATAGTCAAATGTTCTTCAAACCTCTGAACCAAAGGTATGACCTACGTAATAGTCTGAGGTTTTAAAAACCTCTCAAATGAATGTTCGACAAACCTATGAATCAAAGGTATGGTCATACGTAAAAGTCAAACGTTCTTCAAACCTCTCAACCAAAGGTATGATTTACGTATGACTGACACGTTTAGCCAAACGTTACAACCAAACGTTCTTCCAACCTCTCAACCAAAGGTATGACTTACGTGTAACTCGAACGTTCGGCCAAACTATAAAACAAACTATCTGCCAACCTCTTACTAAGGTTGCGACCTACGTTTGGTTTTCCATCTGAGTGCAACGTTTTGAAATTACCTTTGTCCTACCTTTGTCATACGTTGTTTGGCCCAACGTTTGATTCTAACCTAAATAATTACGTAGTGAAAGGTTTGATTTACGTTGCTGCTCAGGAGGGTCATCCTGTTACCAATTCTAAGTGACTGAAAAACATGAATGAAATTCTCTGCTTTGGCACTTCAAGTTTTAAGCAAACAAAATTGAATTTGTGAGTGCAGCTTTTCACAGCATTATATTTGACAGGTTTTTTTTTCATGGTGCGTAATGATGTTGGTCAAATGTGTTTACATGGGTAGCATTGCCTTCTTTATTCCGTTGCTCATTTCGCCCCGACAGTGGGAAGCACAAATTACCCCAAGGAACAACTTACCCCAGTGCCCCAGTCTGAGATCAGACTGCTTCCTTCCCCCATCCCCCATCATTTGTGGTGCTGCCTACAAAGAAGGGAAGTCCAATGAGAAGAAGAAGAAGCTCCATCAGAATCTCGTGCGAGCTGTGCGGTGGAGGCTTTTGATGAGAGGGACAGGTACAGTCTGCCTGTCTCCCGTACCTGGTAGGCTAATTAGGACCTAGGAAATATCGAGGACACAGCAATGAGGCGAAGGATGATTGAAACAGCCATCCGACATAGGCGCACATGATCTGGGAAGAGCTGAGTAAGCCTGGATTCAACCCCTTGACCCAGCAGTTGGCAGCCCATCATGCGAAATAAAACCTTAGACTATTTCAAATTTCAAAGCTTGGTCTGCTTCAAAACATAGGCCTACTACTATGAACTTCTGAATTTGCTCAAATGATTAAATTAAGCGAAAGATAATTTTTTTTTCCTGCCTTTCAAACAGAGGTACCGAACAACAAATGAATTAATTTATTTAATTTTGGTTGCTGCATTATTTTTCTTGAGGATATGGCACAGCAGTTTCCTATAGAAGGCTAAAATTGGGGGAAAGTAGCATTAAATTAACCTCAGCTTGATTCAGTTTCCCCATCTTTCTGATCTTTCAAATTTGAGTTTCCCCATCCCCGGGAATGAGTTTCCCCATCCCGCCGAAATTGAAACCTGCTAATTTACGATGTAATAGACTTTTTACCAGTCAGTAAAGGACACTGGTCGAATTTCTATAGCAAACAGGACATTCCCATTCACTTCCCCTTCATTGTTATGTTGGGAAAATACTTAAATCTACGTGGTTCAGCTCAGCTGGATCTGCATCCGCCATATTGAAAGATGGGGAAACTGCAGTTGCCCCATCCGTTTGGCCCCAGTGACTATTATCACCAGCAAGCATCCTGTTGGAGGTTTTATACACTCAAAGTTACCAAATAGCTTGGAATAGTTATGGAATAGATGGCGCTACAAGGCTCTCTGAGACTCAAGATCCCAGGTTCTGCAACTTTGTGCAAACCTTCAACAAACCTTTGGCAGATACGTATGATCAGACGTTTGCCCTGAAAATTACTTTCAAACGTTGTCCATACATATCAAAAACACGTTGGATAAACCTTGGAACTTACGTATTGCCAAATGTGCGACCATACCTTTGATAAACCTATGAATCAAAGGTATGGTCATACGTAATAGTCTGAGGTTGTAAGAACCTTTCAAATGAATGTTAGACAAACCTATGAATCAAAGGTACGGTCATACGTAATAGTCAAACGTTCTTCAAACCTCTCAACCAAAGGTATGATTTACGTGTGACTCGAACGTTCGGCCAAACTATAAAACAAACTATCTGCCTACCTCATACTAAGGTTGTGACTTACGTTTGGTTTTCCATCTGAGTGCAACGTTTGGAAATTACCTTTGCCCTACCTTTGTCATATGTTGTTTGGCCCAACGTTTGATTCTAACCAAAATAATTACGTAGCGAAAGGTTTGATTTACGTTGCTGCTCGGGAGGGACCATTGCACCATAAAAGTGATGTGAACCACATTGCATGTAATATTTGCAATAGTGGCCGGATCTTGGTCTGAAATTATCTATATGCCCCACCATATACCACCTGCATGCCAGGGTATGTGGAACAATGGAAAGACTTTATTAGACCAATATACACATAATATGGACCAGTTTCATGCATAAACAAGGAATGAGTTGTAAGGTACGGGTCAGAATGTTTCAAAAAGCATTAAGAGTAACTATGAAGCAGACCAACAAAGGGCACTAAAATATTATATAGGGAATGTATATAAACTTTCATCCATGGACATACAATGATGGCCAAGTTTTGGCCTGGAAACAAAGAATAATAATTTTAATATTTTTTGTCAATATTTCAAGATGTGTAGAATATCAATGAATCACACCCACAAAAGTCACAAATTTATCATATAGGTGACATGTGCAACAAATTTCATCTATGTACCTGCAATTGTGACCAAGTTTTGGCCCGAAATGAAAAAAAAAGTTTATAAATTTTTCTCAATATTTCAAAAAGTATAGAATATCAATCAATCAGACCTTGAAAAGGCACAACTATACCATATAGGCTACATGTGTGAAAAATTTGATCCATGTACATGTAACAGGGGCTGAGTCCTATGACCCGGAAATGAAAAAAAAATGTTTTTAATATTTTTGTCAATATTTCAAAAAGTACAAAATGACTATCCATGAGACCATCAAAAGGCACAACTAGACCATACAGGCTACATGTGTACCAAATTGCATTCGTGTGCATGCAATACGGGCTGAGTCATAGCCCGGAAACGAAATTTTTATTTTTTATTTTTTTCTCAATATTTCCAAATTACAAAAGTTCCATCAATCAGACCATCAAAAGGCACAGCTAGACCATACAGGCTACATGTGTACCAAATTTCATCCATGTACATTCAATAGGGGCTGAGTAGTGGTCCGGAAACTATCTATCCGCCCGCCCGGACGCCCGACCGCCCGGACGCCCGACCGCCCGGACGCCCGACCGCCCGGACGCCCGACCGCCCGGACGCCCGACCGCCCGCCCGGCAGACGGACAACTTTTGACGAAAGTGATAACAATACCTTCTTCGAACTTCGTTCACTGAAGGTAAAAACGCAACATTCTAAAAAGGCTTAAAATAATACTTCCTCCTAAAGTATCACAATGAACGTTTGCACACTTCTAGCAGTTGCCACGAAAATGTTCAAATCTCTACGTGCATTACTTGTCTGTCAAATCAAATCGCCGTGGTTACTGTCAAAAATGCAAGTCACAAACTGCACTTCAACACGAAACGCACAAATGGAAATATTGGTTTTGTGGCATACTGGATGTGATTAATCTTATGAAATTTTCACATAACAGGCACAAGACTTCCAAAAGCGGTCCTACAGAAGTTTTTGAAAAAAAAAGTCAATGAAAAAGCAGATTTTGATTTAAAAACTCAAAATTTGCGAGTTTGCATAAATGAAGCATGCGAACCAAAACTGTTAAATAATGGGGGTTTTATGCATGCCCAGGGTAGAAACATCTACAGAGACAATCATTCCATATCAATTGTCCCAAAAATCTTAATAAAATATCATTTTTTAAGATTTTGACAAAAGGCTCCAGAAGGGGGCGTGCCAGCATTGACACTTAATTTTTGTTAATTTCATCCTCTTTAATTGAGGTTGGGTCAAATATCCCTTTTTCCTAACTCATCAAGCAAGTAAAATTGTAAACTTTCCTGGCTTATCAAAAAAGTTTGTGGAAAGAACAGCTAAGTTGTTGAAATTATTGATCTGAGGAAATTGAAATTGTGTGACTTGCATTTTCGACAGTAACCACCACGATTTAATTTGATACAAAAGCACTAAGACATTTGAAAATTTCTAGAAGTGTGCCAACTTGCATCTTGATACTTTGAGATGAAGTACTATTTTTAGCCTTTTTAGAATGGTGCGTTTTTAATGTTGCTGAGTTTATGTTTGGGGATACCTTTGAAGTTGCAAAAACTGTACACATTGCCTTTGGCATGAAGGACTATAATATTCGCGGAGCGACGGGCGGCGAAGCCGCCTGTTGCGTCAGCGAACTTAGCTTAACAACAGCTCATGATAAATTTTCAATCTGTCAGTGGAGTGAGAATGAAGGACAGCCTGTACCTGCCATGGAGTTGGTCCCTGATTAAACAGTTAGTTTCGGTAAAAGTAAACATCCCTGAATTTCTCTTGCGATACTGCAGTAGTGTCTGAAAAAATCCATTTGGTTCCTAACTATCCTATTCTGTTTTGAAAACTTCATTTTTATGCTCATTTATGTCGTCTGCATGAAAAAAACTTATTTTGCTGACAGGTGTCGCCACCGATGTAGCATCATGCAGTGCCACACCCAGGGAAAAAGACTGAACTATCAGCAGCCTGCTTGTGAGCAGTGATGTGTGAAGTTTATTTGAGGAGTGAAGAAAAGCTGATTGCTATTACTGTACTTAAATTGCATCAATTAATTTAGGCCCTACTGATTGTGTTCTTGTTTATCATTATTATAGCGCAGCTTGAGCCCCGGCGTAAGCCGGGGCTGCTGGCGTAGCCAGCCAAGCAAGCTTAATGCCTAGACGCAGAGTCTAGACGCGGGAAACAAGTCTGAGCTGGTCACGTGACTTTCTTGAAATACCATGCGACCAAAAATTTTTGTACATCTGGGCATGCGCACTGCCAAAGAAAGGCGAAAAGCTTCGAAAATTGAAAAAATTCTCGTCTGGGTGTTATTTACACAGTGCTGTTGCTATTTGTGGCCGATGACTTAATGGCTTTATTATAGAAACGTTTCCCTAAAAACGGTGTTATTACGGCATAAAACGGGCGATTTCTCAAAGAAAACATTGCTCTCAGCGCTTTGTTTATGTCTGTTGCCACGACGACGTCATTGGCCACGATGCGATGTGTGAATCTGAACACTGCTGAAAAGGACACGACCATGCAGCGACCAGATTGTGGATGGCAGAGATTGATGGACTACGAGATTACACTGGTATTTCAAGTAAGTTTGTAACAAGTACAGTGTAAAGTGTGTCAGCAGGTCAGTGTTTGTCAGGGAAACCCGTGAATTTGGTGTGTCTAGAGAATTCCAGTAAAAAAGTGAGTTTCACGAGTGCCAAAGACAAAGTGAATTCCGCGCAATGAACTTGAATTGTTGACTTCAAAAATCTGACAGGTTCACCTTTTTAAGTGCAAGAAACTGTAGCAGTTTATTGCAGGATTTCCAGACACCAGATCTACGCCACAAAATGTAGCAAAACTATTTTCCAGACGTCAACAAAGTGTCTGTATTTTGTTGCGCTCATTGACATTGTGGCCTTTCAACATGACATTGTGTTTGTGTATTCAGGTATTGAATGTTTCTCCAAGTAATTATTGCTGTAATAAATCTGTATGCTAAGTAAAGGCCTTGTCTACATGGCAGAGGACGACACTAATAAATACATATTTTCTTCCCAGAAAATGGGAATATGAAATGGTGCATTTTCGTAGCAAACTGATCTTGAAATGACACGGAACTAAACTAGGTCAAATACGTCAAATCTAGGTCAATAAGTGGGCGTGGCATTGCTGACTAGACTTGTCTTTCGTAGGCCTACTGAACCACTGACAGTTCTGGTGTGTGGTGACAGTAGAAGTGCAATTCAGTCCTTGATGGCAATTAGGCCTAGTGTGGTGACAGTAGAAGTGCAATTCAGTCCTTGATGGCAATTAGGCCTAGTGTGGTGACAGTAGAAGTGCAATTCAGTCCTTGATGGCAATTAGGCCTAGTGATCAGCAGCAAGATAACTAAGAGAAACAATGCCATCAAAGGTGTCATCTTGAATAGCAGTTTTGAACAATCCCAAGTTGGTCTGACAGTGACAGATGATCATTGATCTGTCTTTTTCAGTTACAGTCTTACAGACTAATATATGTTGCCTTCAGCCTTCAGTTTATACTTATTTAGGTTATTGGACTATTTTAACTTGCCATATATATACATGTTACTGATTTTAAACCTGGTGGTTTTGTGCTGGCAATTTTAACAACATGATCAGTCATCATCAGAGTAAGAAAAAATTATACATATAGTAACCAGGCCGATATATAAATACCTGCATATGAAAACCCTAGCCCTGGACCCCTGTGGGACAGGGGTCATGGATCCTCCCATTGAAAAATCATGAGATTTGAAAGAGATGGTTTGGGAGAACTAAAATTTCTCTGTTAATTTTAAATGTTTGATAAAATTAACAACACATTCTGAAAATAGACAAAATTTGCTCCTGACGGCACATATTCCCATCACCACAGTCATCATGGTAATTGCTGAATTATCCTGCAAAAATCAAGGATTATATTTCCTCCTTATACATTGAGGAAATGGCCATCTCTGATGGGTCTGAATTACAGCATTGATAGTGATGTCACAGGCAGCAAAGGTGATGTCATAACACAGATTTTGTGACGTCACTGTGGTGACATCACACTTCAAAATGAGGCTGGTGGCTGAAATAAACAATTTTTAAGCATTTCTACGACTTTAGGGGTGATTTACTCTGACCAAACAGCAAGGTAATACCTTCAAAAATAGTGCCGTCAGTAGATTAATATGTTAGGTAAAAGAAAATCAATTTTTTGTAAAGCCTTTTTCAGTAGTTTTATTGCCGTCCTCAATCTCCTGATGCACTGTCAAAATCTCAAGATTTTGAATGGGATGACCCATGACCCATGCTACGCATGGGTCCCAGGGCTATGAAAACCCTGTCTGAAGAAATTACATAACATTTTTACCTGAATCTGATAATGCAAGATCTGTATCTTAAATTTGGTTAATAGATTTTATAACACTGACTCAAGTCATTTGGTGGATTAAAGGACAACAGGCATCAACTGGAGGTGTGAAGGAGTACACATTTAAGGGAGAGTCAATTTGTGACAACCCATTGCACAATCAAGAGGAAGTGGCAGTTGTAGTTGACAGGTGTGAAGTTCACAATCTGCACATCACAGCACAGGCCCGTACCAACCAAAAAATTTACATTTCCAGAAAACTAAAATTTACGCTGAACTTGCAACTTTGACAGATCTATAGTAATCTGAGATAGCTAAATAGATAAACAGGTTAGATATATATTTCATTTTACAAAACTGCTTTATTTTAAGGGACTACCCTCGGCTTTCTAATTCTAAGCCCTTATCATGACATTCCCACTCCATCAGTGAGAAATCGTACAAGCGCGCTTAAAGTGCTTGCACGTTATTTTTTTTAAAAGATAGCGCAAAAGCAGTGGCAGATCCAGGATTTGAAGTGGAGGTGGGGGGCTGAGTATTTTAGTGGTGAAACTGGATTGCCAGTAGGGATGGACATCGTTTCACGATATATCGGTTGAACCGCATCGATCACTCGATTCGATAATCGAAACCAAATGATAAGCAGTATCGTATCGAACCGATACTGCCTCAGCTGTATTATTTTTCCTTGAAAAAGTCATTTAGTTGCCAATTTGGGTTTAAAATGTCACCCAAATGTTGAGAAACACATGAGATTGTTGCCACTTAGGATTCCTCTCTTGTACAGGATCTCATTTTGAGAGGCAAAATATGAAATTTGCAGCATGAAATTTCAGAAAAATTACTTTGTGGCGCAATTTGCGTGTCGCGATACGTATCGAAAACCAAAAATTTGTATCGACGATACGTATCGTATTGAACTTTGCAAACGATGTCCACCCCTAATTGCCAGTCAAGTAGGCGACAGAAAACTAGGCCACTACACTACACTTTGTCATGCCATGCTTGTGAACTGGGAGTGTGGCTGCACTGCAATGTATTTTTGTGACGTCATGGCAGTTGGCTTTGGAGGTGTTGTTATTGGCTCATGTAGTTTTTGGCATACGATATATATACGAATGTGCGACTTTCCTTTTTATTGGTATTTTAACATAACAAAAAGTTTGTCGCAAAAAAATTGCTCGTTGACGCTTCGGGCACGAAAAAAAAGTTACATTTTGATCTGGTTGGTGAGCGTTCATTCAACCAGCAATTACTTAGTATGAGTCGGAGTAGTGCTGGACATCGTTCAATTTTTAACGATACGATAATATCACGATAAATTTGTAATGATACACGATATTTATCGTGATAATTAAGCAGCATCAATCATGCAAAAGGCGAAGTTTGTGACATAAATGCTGTCAAAAAGTATAGTTCTTGCTACAAAAAATGTTATTTTTGGCCAAAAATTGGTCATATTTCGCGAAAAACAACAACTTTTGTCGTGTGAGCTTTCATGATGTCACAATAATACGTGAAACGATTATCACGATAAGTCTGTAAACCGATATATCGCGATATATCGATTAATCGGTCCAGCTCTAAGTATGACACGTTTGAAACCTGGAATAATAGAATTTTGCTCGATGTGTTGATCAAAACAAAAAAACTTTCAAAAACATTTTCTTTCTTTTTTTATAGGACAAGATTCATGGACGTCAATAAACTTGATATTCAAAGTGCTTCGCTTGATTTGGAAAAATGAGATCATTAATGGTTGGGAATACGTATTGTGAAGGTGAGTAAGCACAATGTCAAGCATCATCATTGTAGTGGTATCATAATTCAACAATGGTGATTATCAGTGGGCCAGTTGCGTATAAGGTGGTAAGGCCACACATAATTGATCTTTAGCTTCTCGGATCCTCTTAAGGCACTTTTTCTAGGGTCGGTCGGTAGGACAAAAAAAAAGTCAACATTTTTTTTTTATAATGTCAAAAAAAAAAAATTTTTTTTTTCCATCGGCAGAAAATCTATTGTGTCGGTGGGTCCGCGAAGCTAGGAATCAATTATGTGTGGCCTAAGCTGTTGGGCCATGCTACCCGCTGGCCCATAATGAACAGGATGCGACAGGAAACGCTGCCGAGCACAGCATTTTTCAGGGTCCCCACCGGACAGGGAAAACATAGAAAATGGTGAAATTTAACCTCTAATTTGCGAAAAACACAGGGAATTTAGTTTTACTTGCGTCAATTTGTGAAAAAAACCTTCTATTTAAAGTAGAAATCGCTAAAAGTTGCAGGTCTTGGTTTCCGATTAGTGGCGATAACACAACAGTGATATCAGGGAAAACGTCCGGTGAAGCAGGAAAAAAGTCAGGGAAACAAAAAACTTGCCAAATTTCAGTGGTTACCCTGATTCTTTCGGCATGTTATAACTCCCCCTTCACCCTCAGGCCATTTTAAGATATGTCCCTGAATCTAATTTTCTTAGATACTGATTACTATGGCTATGTTTACCCAACCTTAGATAATTATGAAAATTAATGGTATTATATATTCAGGGATTGAAATTAAAAATATGCCAATTGCTTTGGTTTTATAGCCATGGCCTTTAATTAGTTCCTTCATTGTATTTTCAAGAAATTAGTTAATTATGTTATAGCAAAATAAATGTCGTGTAAGCTCTATTTCAATGTAGTTGATCAGCTGTATCTTTTTTTCAGTTCGGAGCTGTACTGGACACAATGGTCATTTTGGTTCCAAGGATATGCAATGAAGAATTCTAAATCAAATTCAGGTGAATGACTGCAGATCTATCTTCAAAAGGTAGGTACCTGGTATTGAAGAATAACCAAAATTTTTATTGTGTATTACACATTATTTGATCTCCTTTTTGCTACTTTCCAAAAGTTGCTATTTTTATGATAGACGGGTCAATCTGTAGTATAACCCACAACAAATTGATACAAAAGGTTTTTCAGTGGATTTTGGTACTAATTTCCTTGCTCAATAACATATTAAAAATCTAGGATTTTCTGACTACGCTAAGTGGGTCAAAATCAAGATGGCGTCCAAGATGGCCGCCGGAATCTTTAAAGTGTTATATCTCAGTTAATATTCAACTTAGAAAGATAATTTTTGGGTCCAAACCTAGGCCCTTGAAATTGTAATAAGATGAGATTTTAAGCTCAAACTCTCATTTCAAGTTCTAGATCACGTCTAAGATAACGTCCTAATGGTTGATGTAAAAACTTAGTGACTCTTTGACTTATGAAAGTGATGTTGGTGTCTATACATATGTTTGTGGCCTGAAGGAAACCAATGATATCAACAAAAATGTATTTGCTGCAATATTTGAGGGAGGACATGTATGGATAACGAGGCATATTTCCATATGTAGTAATCCCTTTTGATGAGATCCGAATAGATGAAGTTGAGCAGAGGAAGGTGAAATGTCCAAAGTTTTTCAGGCAAAGGAAAAAATTAAATTACAATGAGATGAGATTTATGTAAAAGTTTTATTTATATCCAGAAATCCAATATGAAAAAATAAAAGATCTGATCAATCTGTGATTCTGTATGTTTTTCTGTAAACAATGGTAGTGTTTGAGTAACAAATGCTGTCAAAGTTTTAGTTATCAGGCCTATAAATGTCAGTAATGCACAGAGAAAGAAAAATTGATACATTACAAAAAGCAACTGGTAAAAATGTATGCTACAAATATTAAATAATTGTTTTCATAAACAATAGGCTAATCCTCATAACTAGCAACAGCGCTGTTCTATGGACTTTTGCAGGTTTGAAGTTGGAATGGTCCACAAGCAGGACAGGGGTATATACATGCACTGTAGTCCGTTTTTCCGGCAGTAATAACACTGAATGATACAGCAATTATATTGGCTAATTGTGTTTTTTCTTCATAGGGGAACAGATACTTGCTTCAACTAGCACCTGGCAGTTTAATAGTAGCATGTATGGAGCCATGAAATGTCTACTAAGATGTTGCTAATGGATGATGTTTGTGACAAGTCCGGACAGCAGTCAGCAGCTAGTTAGATATTACATAGTTATATTATAAGTTATCACATTTTTGCTGATGCTGTTGTTCATTCTCAGAGCATCTAGCTGTGGATATGAATGATTTTTAGACCTATTATGAATGTGCAGAGGAACTGCTTTTCATCATGAAGCATCTTATATGTGATGGCTTTGTCTTTTCTGCTTAATACCAAAATACTAGGTGTCCTGTAATTTTTTTTTGTAAAATCTTGCATCTGACTAAGCTATATTCATGAACATTCATATCATTCTAGACTGCAAAAACCAATGACAATATTCCTCAAGAAAGGGTCCAGAGTGTATGGTGAGCATCCTGCTAATTTTGCAATGATCTTCTTGAGGCCAGTGTGGTGTCTTTTAATCACTGAGGCAGTGTAGGCCAGTAGAAATTGACAAACACCTAGACATCGCTGATAACAAGCAAGTTTTGATACCGTGTGAAAGCTCATGATCCAGAGAGTCGGAAAAGGTGGTTTGTTTGAAAATCTATTTTGGGGAAATTGAAATACAACCGTTTCCATGGCAACAAGTCAGAATGAAATCGAATATTTCCAAAACCTTTAGAATTGGATATCTTTTGATGTATGTATACTAGAAAGACCGTTTTAGTGTCAAAATATATGTTTTCTGATATGCCCAATCCATTCGACATATTTTCATATTGGTAGGGGACCACCCTCATTTGCATATTTGACTTTCCTTATTAGGAAATCACATAATTTTTCATGTTCCTAAGAAATCTTCTCTTGCATTTTCACATTTAAGACCTAAAAATCTAAAAATGTACAATGCTTCTTTAGCAGAAAGTCTTAGCTTTAATTTGATGCTACTTGCAGTTTCCTACCATGGATACACTCAACGATATCGCCATAGCAACAAAATAAAAGTTTTGAATCAAGATCTTACAGTATCTTACCATTCTATAAACAATCCTAGTTGCCATAGGTTGATTTATTGATATCGCCACAAAATTCAGCGGATGTGTTGGGCAGTTAAAAACCCCAATTTATGTAATATTACAAACCATATAACCATTTCCATATAAGGAAATCAGCCGCCTCAATGCAAAATATGGCAAATATCCCATTCAATTCAGTGACAGATAGATGACTCCTGTATTGTATATGCTGCTTATGAGCAAGTAACTTAAACATCAGCCGAAATCTTGCTTAAATTAAGCTACAGCAATGAATGATAACTAAAATTGATATAATTGATAGAGAAATTAAACTGCAGCTGTTTCCGTGGCAACCGGTTTAGTGTAGAATTCAAAGTTTCCAAAACCTTTAGAATTGTATATCTTTTGAAGTATGTATACTAGAACGACCGTTTTAGTGTTGAAATATATGTTTTCTGGTATGCCCGATCCAATGGACCAATTTTCATATCAGTAGGGGCCAACCCTCATTTGCATACTTGACATTCCTTATTAGGAAATCATATAATTTTTCATGTTCCTGAGAAATCTTTTCCTGCATTTTCACATTTAAGACCTAAAAATCTAAAATGTGTAATCTGATAATGATTCTGTATCAGGAAGTCTTAGCTTTAATTTGATGCTACTCGCAGTGCCCAACCATGGATACACTCCATAATATCACCATGGCAACAAATCAGAAGGTTTGAATCAAGCTCCTACGATATCTTACCATTCTATGAACAGTCCTAGTTTCCACAGGTTCCGTTCATGATATCGCAACAAAATTCAGTGGATGTGTGGGGCAGTTAAAAACCCCAATTTATGTAATATTACCAACAGAAATCATGCTAAAATTAAGCTTAAGCAATAGATGATAATTAAAAGTAATATAATTCATAGAGAAATTGAATTGCAACTGTTTCCACCGCAGCCAGTTTGAATAGAATTTAAAATATTTGAAATCTTTTAAACCAAGATATCTTTTGATTTATGAACACTAGAAAAACCATTTTAGTGTTGAAATATCTGGTGTTTGGTGTGCCCATTGTGCTGCTAATATTCACGTGTCTGTAGGAGGTTGCCTTCATTTGCATATTTGACATTCCTTATCAGGAAATCACGTAACTTTTGACATTTATGAGATATCTTTTCATGCATTTTTACATTTAAGACTTAAAAATCTAAAAAATGTTTATGAAGTCTAAAAATGTTTAATGATTCCATAGCAGATAGTCTAAGCTTAAATTTGATGTTACTCACAGTGCCCTACCATCAATACACTAGGCATCACTCCATGATATCACCATGCCAACAAAACCAAAAGTCTTGAATCAAGCTCCTACAGTATCTTGCACTTCCCATAAACAATCCTAGTTTCCATAGATTGTATTGATGACATCGCAACGAAATCAGTGGGTATGTGGGGCAGTTAAAACCCCAATTTATGTCATATAATGGAATAGAGAAATTGAACTACAGCTGTTTCCATGGCAACCAGTTTAAATGATATGAAAATAATCTTAAATCTTGTAAAATTATATTACTTTTGATGTATGTACACCAGAACGACCATTTTAGAGGCCCAAAGGATGATATTGAACTATTCCCATCTTGACCCATATCCGTATATCCGTAGGGGAATCGCTTTATCCTCCATTTTCATAAAAAATTGTTCCATATTGAATAACAACTGTTTGTATGATTTGTATATAGTCACGGCGACAGAATGGAAGTTTTGACAGGGAATTTGAGATTAGCTAAGAAAATCTAAAATTACTCAAAGTGAAAGTCAAAAATCTTTATTTAACCACCTCCAGGGATGACCCGTTACTCTTTGCATATATTTCAAACTATCTCCTAAAAAATCCCCAGCACTAGAGGTAAAAGGCTAAATGCTTGTTAAATCAATTTCTTCAGTGATGATTTATCAAGGTCCACCATTTTGTAATTATGTGTATTGTGTTTCGTGTGTGCAACGAGCTGACCATTGTGACATTTGGATGGATTTTGGATAGTTTGCTGACCTGAAAATGTATATCATCATAATACTAGGTCACAAGAGATCAGATTACAACTGCTTCAGTCAGATATATTGATGAGTAGATTGATGGATAGATGGAGATAGACAGATAGCTAGATTGATAGACAGATAGTTAGACAGATCGATTGATAAGGGTGAATTTTATGGATGGATTTAAGGACTAGATAATAATTATATTCAAGAATTAGATGGATAGATTATATGGATGAAATAGATGACACAGATAAGGTCGATAGATAGATAGCGCAGATTTATCAAAATGGTTTGGTGAGAAACAGCAATAGGTAGCAATTATAGTTTGTGAAATGGTCCAAAATGTCCAGTGTCTAGGATAAGGTTAAATCAGTTGGTAGTTCACTTGGCTGCCGATTGCTGGGTCCTGGGTCAGATTTCTGCTCTTGGCAGGCCACCTAGATTGTTTTGGACAGCAGTTTCGATCATCCTTCACCTTACTGCTATGTCCTCTAACTGTCATTCTTATCCATGCCAATCCTACATGGGATTTCGCAGTATCGAAGTATCATCATTTCGAAGTATCATCTTAAAACAATTGGAGAAATATTGCCCGAGCTAATCAAGAGCTATTGCATGAATGGTGGCCGTCTTGGACACAATTTTTAACGGATTGAGCACTGAACTGGAGAGGTTGTCCACATGGAAGTTGTTCTTCAGGGTCAAAAGAATCCATCCATATGCGACAACCTATTACACCAGCCCATGTCTGGTAGGGCTCTGAAAATATCTTCCATCTAAAGCTGGGAACATTTTGTTTGCAGTACACATTATAACCCTCCTGCCCAAGTGGTTTTTAAATATTTTGGGGTAAATGTAATGAAAAGAGGTGTCATGAATATGGGAATGTATTCATGAATATGGGAATGTGTGTTGTTGTTGTTTTTTTCATTTTAAGCAATATCAAATGTGCAAATGCGGGTGGGCCAGGCTCTGCTGGATTGGGAATACAGGGAGACATTATACATTGTATTTCAGCTCAACAACAGTCATTCTGGTGGAAACATACACAATAAAGATATCCAATTTTTAAAGATTTGTAAAAGTTGTCATTATTAAAACAGGTTGCCATGGAAACATTGTAAACCAACTTCTCTGTTCATCATTTAAATTCATGGCTTAGGCTAAACATGATTTGTGATGATTCTGAAGAAACTTACTTATTCGTTGCTTATAAAGGTCAATGGTCATAAAAACTTGCTCACCAGGGTCTGCATGTGTCTGCCTGCAAACCACATGACCAGGGGGAAATCTCTGTTTGCAGAATGGGGTCATAAATGTTCAACTAAATTTAATGAAATATTCATAATAAGTTGAATCTGACTGGCTGTTTTCCTTTGGCCTATATATGGAAATACTGAATTGACCTATTGCACAATACAAATTGGGTTTTCATCAGACATACAGTAAACTTTGTATTGATATCATTCATAAACCTACGGAAACTGGGATCATTTATTGAAAATGACATATATCGTAGTAGCTCAATTCAAAAGCTTTGTTGCGTTTCCATGGTGATAGCATGCAGCAAATACATGTTGGAGCACAGCAGGTAGTAACAAATTATAGCTAAGGCTGTTTATAACCAACACGTTGTAATTTATTTAAACGCCGTAATTGTGAAAATATAAGGAACAATTTCTCATAGTGTCAAAAATGATGTGACTTTCTTATAAGGAATATCAAATATGCAAATGAGGGCAACCCCCTACTGATATGAGAATAGCTCGATCAGCTTCGGCATATCAAAATCCATGTATTTCGACACTAAAACGGTCTTGCTAGTGTTCATACGTCAAAAGATATCAACCTAAAAGAATTTGAGATATTTGTCATTTTATGCAAACTGGTTACCAAGGAAACAGCTGCAATTCAATTTTTTCTATTTTTTATATCAATTCTAATTATCATTCATGGCTCTAGCTTAATTTTAGCATGATTTCTGCTGATTTTTTAGTGACTTACTGATAAGCAGCATATACAATACAGGAGTCACGTGTCTCTCACTGGATTTAATGGGATATTTGCCATATTTTGCATTCAGGTGGCTGATTTCCTTATATGGAAATGGTAATATCACTTATATGGTTGGTAATATTGCATAATTTGGGGTTTTTAACTGCCCCATACATCCACTGAATTTTGTTATGATATCATGAATGCAACCTTTGACACTCGGATTGTTTGTGGAAGTGCAAGGTACTGTGGGAGCATGATCCAAAACTTTTGTTTTGTTGCCATGGTGATATTATGGTGTGTATCCATGGTTGGGCACTGCGATCGAGTAGCATCAAATTAAAGCTAAGACTTTCTGTTAAAGAATCATTATACATTTTAACATTTTAAGTTTTAAATGTGAAAATGCACGAAAAGATTTCTCAGGAACACGAAAAAATTATGTGATTTCCTAATAAGGAATGTCAAATATGCAAATGAGGATGGTCCCCTACTGATATGGTGATAGGTCGATTGGATCGGGCATACCAGAAAACATATATTTCGACACTAAAACGGTCTTTCTAGTATACATACTTCAAAAGATATCCAATTCTAAAGAGTTTGGAAATATTAAATTTTATTCAAACCGGTTGCCATGGAAACAGCTGCATTTCTATTTCTCTATCAATTATATCAATTTTAGTTATCATTCATTGCTTTAGCTTAATTTAAGCATGATTTCAGGCGATGTCTAAGTTTCTTGCTCATAAGCAGCATATATAATACAGGAGTCATCTATCTGTCACTGAATTGAATGGGATATTTGCTATATTTTGCATTGAAGCGGCTGATTTCCTTATATGGAAATGGTTATGTGGTTGGTAATATTACAAAAATTGGGGTTTTTTACTGCCCCACGCATCCACTGAATTTTGTTGTGATATCAATAAAGCAACCTGTTGCAACTAGGATTGTTTATAGAATGGTAGGATACTGTAAGAGCTAGTTTCAAAACTTTTATTTTGTTGCCATGGCGATATTGTGGAGTGTATCCATGGTAGGAAACTGCAAGTAGCATCAAATTAAAGCTAAGACTTTCTGCTAAGGAAGCATTGCACATTTTCAGATTTTTAAGTGTTAAATGTGAAAATGCAAGAGAAGATATCACAGGAATATGAAAAATTATGTGATTTCCTAATAAGGAAAGTCAAATATGCAAATGAGGGTGGTCCCCTACCAATATGAAAATGGGTCGAATGGATTGGGCATACCAGAAAACATATATTTTGACACTAAAGGGTCTTTCTAGTATACATACATCAAAAGATATCCAATTCTAAAGGTTTTGGAAATATTTGATTTTATTCTGACTTGTTGCCATGGAAACGGTTGTATTTCAATTTCCCCGAATTAGATTTTCAAACAAACCACATTTTCCGACTCTATGGATCATGAGCTTTCATATTGTAAAGTCGAGTAGTCATTTAATCATGAATATTACCATAATTATATATAATGCATTGTTCTAGATAACCATATACTTGTCATTTATATATAATTCTATAACTGAGTATTTTATGTGTATTCTGTATTGCTCCCCTGAATGCCATTTAGGAAACAGTGACTTGGAATCTCTTGGGTAAACATTATGTCCTTAATTTAAGCATGGGAAAATCTGGAAACAGTATTTTTGGTTAAAATGGTAAGAACTAAATGTCTCTTTTACTGGATCTGCTCCTACAATCTGTTATATAAATATACAACCTGCTTGGCCTTTAAGCCAATTACTCCACCCCTTTGTCCAGCAATCTGTTTGCAAGCTATCTGCACAAAGGGCCCAACATGTAATCCTGTTGGGGGTTATTCTAAGGGCTGCAACCAAAGAGCCCCCTAATTGTAATCCCCTCAAATTGTTGGGATAACTTCTCACTTTAAAACCACTAAAACAACTTTATGAAAGACAGAGCAGATCCAGGAATGTATCACTCCTTTGAGGAATGCTATCTTAAATTGCATTTAACTAATAAATTGGGTAAATCAAATTGGGGACTTTTATGCAAATGGGAATTAAATGCTGTTAAGTTATAACACCTCTGAGAGCCAGTTCATGGGAGATCCACTCACTGTCTTCTAATTTATGCACACTTGTATAAACATAAATGTGATGTCACACATTGTCTTGTCTTGATAGGCCAATGGCCTGACCAATCATTGTTGACCAGCAACACAACAAAACCAGAGTGTTGCCTGGAAATAAACAGTTTCTGACTTTTAACCACACTTACTACTTGTTCTTACTTTAATCCGGATTTACTAAGTCTCAAGGATTCCCCTCCATTTCTGTTATTTAATTGGGAAGCAGTGAATGAGAGGAGTTGTCTTGGCAGGGATAGCCAATGACAACATTATATATAGGGAATTCATACTGATGACCCTGACGTTGAACTACAGTCATATTGGTAAAGTTATACTAGTACAGTCATACTGGTGTACCCTGACTGTTTGAACTACAGAGTCAATTGAAGGGACCTGTAAGTTCTGGAAACAAGTAAGTGACATTGAGTAACTGTGTTGAAGTTTGCATTTTGAGCTGGTGCATTTGCAGAACTCCCTGGATTCCTTAAGCAGGATATGAATCTCTGAGTTAATGAACCCTTGTAAAAAAGTTAAAATGTTGACTAGAAGAAGCAAAACCATCAACACCATGTCAACTGCTGCTGAATAATTACAGCTCCAAGTTCTAAAGCTTGCGAGAAACTCTTTTCCATCTGATGTATTTACACTCTAAAGCAATTAGCTGATGAATGAGACATGGCACCTGTATCACCGGGTGGATCCACCGGGATAACTATTCCTCTGAATAAGAATGGATGTTAATGTTAAGCAGCTTAATTGTTATTTATTTTACAAAAATTTGCATCACAGTTCTCCTTTACAAGAACTTTAAACACGTTTCAACAAGATGCTCAATTTTTATTAGCATTATCACGGAAAACAACAAGTGGATCTATTTTTTTATGTGTTTAATGTGTTAATGATGGATTTCATCAAATATATATATCTTTGAATGACCTGGTCAACAAGGCGACCATTGGATTATTTTTATTTGTGAATATTATCTATATATCTTTTAATGACCTGGTCAACAAGGCGACCATGGGATTATTTTTATTTTTGAACTGTAATTGAAATTGTGTCGGCCAGTGGTATGTAACTCCACAGGAGTAAAATCGTTTCGTAGTTATGTTCTTTGTTAAAGCATGGCAGTTCTAATTCCATGTAACCACTGGTCCTTGAGAAGGCATACTATATCAACTACATGCATAACAACTTACATTCCATTTATTTAAGCTTGTTGCAGTACTGTCAGTTTTATGGCTAGATTATTAGTAATTGAATCAGAGAACAGCCCCAAGTATAACGACTTCTGCTTGATTAGAGGTTTAATTCTTGTTAATTACTTTTAAACTCTCCCTATTTCTCCCAGTTGGTTAATTGAGCGCTGTAATTGTATTTCAGTTAGATGGGTAATCTGCTTATGATTAATGTCGATGCCACAAGGCCGGAGGTTACTCAATTGTCAGTTTTATGGGTAAATTAAAGGTTAATTAGATGAGGGAACAGTCCCAAGCAGTTACCCACTTGATTAGAGGCTTAAAATCTCATCTGGTACTTTAATATTATTCTCATAACTGGTCAGTTGTTTGACTGAGTGCCATGATTTGGTGTTACTTTCCCTCATTGTCTGTCTCTGGCTCATTGTCACGCGGGGTTAACTCTTAAAGGACGTTTTCTGTGGGCAAAGCTGAAATCCAAATATCGGGTCGCTACCGATGTCTGGCTCAAGGAAGCTGAGCCGTTACAGGACGTTCCCCAAGAACAAATGTCTTGAATTGCTCACCAGTTGGTCAACACGGTGACCACGGATTATATTGAACTGTGAAATTAAATTATGTTGGCCAGTGCTTGTTGCAGTACTAAGAAGACGCTCAAGCAACTCCTAGAAGAAGAAGTCTGATAAACTAATTTTGTATAAATTGTTATGGAGCTAAGTGTGTAATTGTCTTCAACAACTTGAAATTTTGTGTACTATGTTGTCAGGGGCATACTGTAAAAAGTGACAAATGATGTAGCCCTATCTCATAGATAATTGTATTTACTATGTTGTCAGGGGCTTACTATAAAAAGTGACAAATGATGTAGCCCTATCTCATAGATGATTTGATTTATATTAAGGATGATAGTCAGCCCCCACTTGCCTTATGACAGGATAATATAGTTTTACTATTTTTGCATGGTTTTTATGGAGCTCTCATTGTCTAGAGCTAGCTGAGATTAGGTGTACTATGTTGTAAGGGGCATACCTTAAGTTTTGACAAATCTAGCCCTATCTCATAGATCAAGCTGATTTAATTATAGGATTAATTCTGAGCTCTCACTTTATTTGATGTAATGCAGTAGATTTTGTAAAGGTCAGCCTGGATATCACTTGTCCACACATGGCTGATTTGAACGTTTTTTTGTTAATATTAAGGTGATAATTGTTAGTTTTGATGTGTACTTGTAAATTTTAAAGTAATATAGTTGAAGGTCAGTCTAGAGATCAAGAATGTATTGTGGGTGTACCACTTGCCTTACCATTACTTGTAGCCTGGAAGTTACGCAATTGTCAGTTGTATAGGTAAATTAAAGGTTAATTAGATTAGGGGACAGTCCCAAGCATTATGAGGGTGATGTTTGACTAGAGGCTTAGATCTTATCTAGTACTTTAATATTATTCTTGTATCTGTGCAGTGGTGGACTGAGTGCTTTGATTTAATGTTAGTTTAATAGGTAGTCTGAATATGAGGAATTGAGATGTCGCAAGTTATGCTGATTGCTACTTCACTGAGTTACTGTAGTTAGTGATTTGAGAAAAGATGAGCTTGGATGTCATAAGTTGAATAGCACGTAATCCCAAGTTTAGTCATCCGGTATCAATCACCTTGTCTCATTATGGAGGTAACATGCCTCTCAATTGAACAAAATGAATTTGTATGTATATCACTTTATTTGTCAAGAAATTTGAAAATTTGGGTATTGCCACAAGGCTTTGACCATGGACAAGAGAATATTGTCACTGTAGATTGAGGGTCAGACAATGGCCACACATGATGTATTAACGGGTCAAGATATGACCACTCATTTCATGTTGGATCCACGGGCCAATTCATGGCTGAAAAGTGTATCATTTTGGGTCAATCTGTGACCACTACTGCTGTTGAAATGGAAAAGGTCAAGATATGACCACTCATTTCATGTTGGGTACATGGGCCAATTCATGGCTGAAAAGTGTATAATTTTGGGGCAATCTGTGACCACTACTGTTGAAATTGAAAGGGTCAAGATGTGACCACAATGTTATGTGTTAAACAAGTTGTCAAAGGACAAATTCATGGTAATGTACCATTGGTAGTTACTAAGTAGCCAAACTATAGGCAAGGTGAACATAGAAGCCACAGACCATTAATGTCAGTTTATCGAGTTAGAATTTAGGTCTGATCCTATGTTTAGTCACCTCACCTAACCTAGTTGCAGAACAAGCTGGAGGTCAGACCAGATGTCCTAAGTTACATATAGAACTTAATCCTTGTCTCTAGTCACCTCAGCTGCCCACTTAATGTTGTGTCTAGTTAAGATCCATTTAAAAGAACATATTGTATGTCCTAAGCACAAAGGCTTAATCGCAATATTAGTCTTCTTTAAATATGTATCTGTAGGTTGGAGGTCTACCAAAGGGTAATATTAGCACCCCCAACATAGATGTTGTATCATGTTCATTGTATAGCTTTTATGTCAACTTACATGTTTATATGTTTAGCTTAGAAACAAAACAACAAAAATCCTTGTGGTTACGGCTGAAGGGGAGCACCCATTGCCAAATTAATATTTGTCATGTATGTCAATGTCTTACCATGTGTAAACAAGGAGGTAGGGCTCAAGCCACTTAGTTACCCCCTTGTCTGTTGCTGTATAGCTAATATATGATGTTTGTATAATCACCAATTAGGAGAAGTTGAAACAGATACCAAGCACCTAACCACTTAGAAGGACCTTTGAGGTTAACAATTGCAAAGTTAATCACGTTTTAGTCAACTATCTCACTGTAGCTTTAGCCATATCAACTAAGCATTAACAACAATTGTATTAAAAGTGCCCGGTTATGACATGTCGCTGGCTTGGCCAATTATTATGTAAAGTTTACTTTAGTCATAACCCTTGATAAGGCACATGTTCCTCAACTTTACTGTATATTTGATAGCACAGATGGACCCATAACTGAATGCTAACGGGTATCATTCAGCCTGTGGGGTTTGGGAGATATGTAAAGTCGAGTAGTCATTTAATCATGAATATTACCATAATTATATATAATGCATTGTTCTAGATAACCATATACTTGTCATTTATATATAATTCTATAACTGAGTATTTTATGTGTATTCTGTATTGCTCCCCTGAATGCCATTTAGGAAACAGTGACTTGGAATCTCTTGGGTAAACATTATGTCCTTAATTTAAGCATGGGAAAATCTGGAAACAGTATTTTTGGTTAAAATGGTAAGAACTAAATGTCTCTTTTACTGGATCTGCTCCTACAATCTGTTATATAAATATACAACCTGCTTGGCCTTTAAGCCAATTACTCCACCCCTTTGTCCAGCAATCTGTTTGCAAGCTATCTGCACAAAGGGCCCAACATGTAATCCTGTTGGGGGTTATTCTAAGGGCTGCAACCAAAGAGCCCCTAATTGTAATCCCCTCAAATTGTTGGGATAACTTCTCACTTTAAAACCACTAAAACAACTTTATGAAAGACAGAGCAGATCCAGGAATGTATCACTCCTTTGAGGAATGCTATCTTAAATTGCATTTAACTAATAAATTGGGTAAATCAAATTGGGGACTTTTATGCAAATGGGAATTAAATGCTGTTAAGTTATAACACCTCTGAGAGCCAGTTCATGGGAGATCCACTCACTGTCTTCTAATTTATGCACACTTGTATAAACATAAATGTGATGTCACACATTGTCTTGTCTTGATAGGCCAATGGCCTGACCAATCATTGTTGACCAGCAACACAACAAAACCAGAGTGTTGCCTGGAAATAAACAGTTTCTGACTTTTAACCACACTTACTACTTGTTCTTACTTTAATCCGGATTTACTAAGTCTCAAGGATTCCCCTCCATTTCTGTTATTTAATTGGGAAGCAGTGAATGAGAGGAGTTGTCTTGGCAGGGATAGCCAACGACAACATTATATATAGGGAATTCATAATATGGTATCAAAACTTGCTTGTTATCAGCGATGTCTAGGTATGCCCAAATTCATGTCAATTTCTACTGGCCTAGTGAGGCTGTCAGGTCTTTGCATTTTCCTGATGAACACATTTGTAAATTCCTGCATTGATATGCTGTATGAAACTGGTCTTAACAGTGTTCTCAGGGTCCAGTGGTTTTTTATGACAAGACCCCTACTTTTACGTGCGACCATATCTTGAAGGTACAGGTATGCTTATATCAAGTAGTAACAATGCCCTTCTGTTGCAAATACAGGAAAGCAGTTGGTAACAGTTTGATATGCATTGACCTGAGGCCACTTCTGTCTTCATCTATTAACATGGAGTATACTCGTACTTTGGTAATTCAGCAACAATTGACTGGTCTTGGACTTCCTGCCCAATTCCTTGTTTCTTCTAGTTAGTCCTTTGTTTATTTGGCAGAAAAATATAATGCAGATTCTTGATATTATGAATCTTCATTGGTTATCAATGTTTACAGGTTTTCCAAACTTTTCATTCTCCAGAGACCAGAGTAACAGCTAAAAAGTAAGGAATTTCAATTGACAAATCAGACACCAGAGTGTTGTTTGTCCTGAGAAAATGGCAATGGAATGCTTTCTGCACTGATTTGCCAGTCAACATAGTTGACTGAGTTCTCAGTTCTCTTCATACCTATGCAAATAACTCAGTCATTTACGACAAATGTGTGGAAGCAGCCAAGCCATAAAGCGGAATTCCAAGTGACTATAATTATTGTCATGACTCCTGGATTATATTATCTCAGTTCTCTTCATACTACCTATGCACATAACTCAGCTTTCCAGTACAGTGATTCATCAAATGTATGCAAGATAATGCAGAAAATCTAAAGTTAACAATATACAGTGATCACTTTTTGGTGAACAAGGGCTAGTGCAACAGCCTGAAAGCTTCCAATGGAGGTAAATATAGCTGTTTGTATACTAATAATTGAAATACTTTACAATATATAGCATACATGTTCACCATAGATAAATGTCTGATTTATAATAGGCCTGGATTGTCATTCGATTTATTAATCAAGTGCATCATCTCTTGCCTTCCTGGACTAGACTATAGTTAAAAGAAATCCCACAGAAAAATAAACCGAAATACACATATTCTTAATTCAGGGATGACTACACAATGTAAGAAATTGACAACTCATTTGTGATCATTAGATCTGTAAATTTCAGTCATGGAACTTACCGGGCATTCCTTTGCCCTGGTGCCGATGCCACAAGCATGCCTATTCCAGGAAATGTACCTTTCCCATCAATTTTGTGCTATGATAAACACTGTGCACTGCAAACTACAAGCTGTGTCGAAACCATGTATAATGTAAATATCTGTGTCAAGTGTAGTCACTACAACACAACCTGGATACGTTTTTTTTCAAACCACAACCATGTAAACACTTCACTGTAAGAAGATGCAAACCCCATCTAATATTAAAAACAATCAATAAGAAATTCTGCTGATATAAATGTATTTTCACTGCAAGTGATATTTGTAGTGGAGAAGTAGAACTCTCGGGCATGCAGTCTGTATGATTGCACGTCCAATGCACTTGCTTCATTCTGCTCAGCACACTTGCCAATTAATTGTGTGTTTAGAGCAAGACATATTGATTTTGGCCATACCGAGGATATAAAGAAGAGCCTGGCCACTTCTATGGATGAGTAATTGTCTCTTATTTGAACTGTTACACCTTATTATTCTCACTGCTGTCACAAAAATGACCGTTTTGTGCATCTTCATCATCTTGGCCTTTCATGCATGATAGTATGACCATGATACGATGTCACTTCTTTTTCGCTTTCATAGCAAAAATGCTCTCTTCTTAATTTCAATTGTATTTAATCATTATGATGAAACAAAAAATTGAAGGTCATTTCATTTCTACACAAGCAAATTAAGCAAAATATGATGTTATTGCTTGTGCTGACATGAACATTTCACCTTCCTCTGCTAAACTTCAGCTATTCGGATCTCATCAAAGGGAACACTACATATGAAAATATGCCTCATTATTCATGTCCTCCCTCAAATATTACAGCAAATACATTTTTGTTGATATCATTGGTTTCCTTCAGGCCACAAACATAGGTATAGACACCAACATCACTTTCATTAGTCAAAGAGTCACTAAGTTATTGCATCTTAAACCACTAGGACGTAATCTTGGGCGTGATCTAGAACTTGAAATGAGAGTTTGAGCTTAAAATCTCATCTTATTACAATTTTAAGGGCAGAAACAGATTCCTTGGGTATGAAAACCTAGGTTTGGACTCAAAAATTATCTTTCTCAGTTGAATATTAACTGAGATATAACACTTTAAAGATTCGGCGGCCATCTTGGACGCCATCTTGATTTTGCCCCACTTAGCATAGTCAGAAAATCCTAGATTTTTAATATGTTATTGAGCAAGGCAATTAGTACCAAAATCCACTGGAAAACCTTTTGTATCAATTTGTTGTGGGTTAGGTGGCCAATTCTCACAGATTGGCCCGTCTATGAACTTTTATTGTTGCGAAGAATTGATCTCAAAATCTACGAGAGATTCTCCTATGAATTTGACATAATTCTTGCCATTTAATATGTTTGGTTTGGTAGTAGGTTGTTTTCAGTGTTCAATATCTTTTCTAATCGGCAGGAGGGAGGTTCAAATCAGAATATATAGCAGCTTACATTCAATTTTATAATCTGTATACAATGTATTATTATTTTGAATTACGTTTACAAACTATTTCTTGTCAGGATGAAGGCTCTGAAATACGATACATGTAAACTTAACAATAACATGATGGCTAGTCCTTGTGCGGTCAACTGGACGACAAACCAACTAGGCGTAAATAAATAATTGTTTTAGTCAAGGCCAAGGGCGATTATCAACCACCAGTCTGATCAACTTCAAAAAACTTCTAGCTACATGGTTATATTTATGCTGAGAATTAATTAGAAGTGGGTTAAAATTGAGTGCAAACATTAGACATAGATTGCAATGTTTTTTGCCTTTGTTGCCTGTTTCAGTATATTGTCATCTGGCTAGTAATTGGTCAAATATTTTTGAATAATTGACAAAAGCATAAAAGAATGTGAACTGTATTAAAGTGTCATGAGGAGATACATTTTCTCACATAGATAATTGCCTATAATGGTTGTATTATTCCCAAAACTGTTTGAATTTATATCTTTAAGTCCACAACAACCCTGTAATCTCGTGTAACTGGATCTGTCGGTATGACCCCAATGCTATTCTGAAATATTATTCATCTCCTCATCCCCCTTTAAACGTTTAAAAGGCAAATCACACAAATCTTTTTAAACTGCTATAAATGCATAAAATTCAATGAAAACATTGAGGAATAGAATCTTTTTCAGAAGTTTTTCTTTGCTAACTAGTTGAAAGGTATGTGCAAATAATGCCGAAACGAGGAATCGGGAGTCGAAATTCAGGAGACCTAAGGAGTCAGAGTCGTTTATTGGGATTACAAAGGAGTGGGGAGTAAGAGTTGCTTCACTAATTACCAGACTCAGAGGCCCTAGCAGTATATCATACTTTTACTAGGGATGGACACCGTTTGCTAAATTCGATACGATACGTACCGTCGATACATGTTTTCGGTTCGTATCGCGATCCGCAAATTCAGCCCGACCCGAAAATTAGTGCATTTTTCGGCAAAATCCGCAAGCGAATCCAATATTTTGGTCCGCATTTTCGGCAAGTCCGGCGTGGGCTGCAACATGGGCAAAGGTCCGTTATGTTTTTTTCACGATTTTACGCATTTCTTGGCAAAATTAGTCTTTTTTTTACCTGTTTACATGGAAATTAAGCATGTGGAGTGTAGAATTGCATCGAACCGAAAGTGTTTAACATAGATTTCGGTTATCAAACCGCCAGAAAGAACCGGTACGATCGATATACCGTGAACCGGTGTCCATCCCTAATTAACTTTTTCATTCACAGATCTTTGGAATATTGCCCAACAGCTTCTTAATCTACATGTCTTTTGGATTATGTGGAAAAAAAATTAATGTTTCTTTAATTTTTTATCTTTTCAGAGAAACTGTGAGCAGTCAAATTAGATACAGGAAAACTGGAGCCCGAACTTAAACTCAGTCCCAGATATTTGTCGGATCTGGTGATCTTAAGCAATTGTTAATTTGTTATGATTTTAGGACTGAATATATGCAATAATCAATTTATATTTTGGTAGGGTTGTCACAATATTGCACATTAATTTTATTGCCACAAATTTCAATATGATGAGTGACATGAGTCACAATATCACAATTATATTGTAACTAGTAAAATACCCGTGGAATGAAGGGAACATTATAGAAATTAATGGAAAAGAATAGAGATGGTTTGATTGATAGTCAGGTGTAGGTGAAGCAGATGTGGATGGAGAGATAGATATATATTTATTAATTGGTGGGCAATAACTTGATTTATAGATAGAGGCAGTTAGCAATGTGTGTTATGATACAATGTTTGCAATGAGTAAGCAGTGGTAGGGAATTGTGGAGGGGGGGGGGGTCAGGGGGCCGGGCATCAGGGATAATGACAAATAAAAGAATGGGTAATGTTTCATTACAATTCAGTATGAAGACATATCTGCCATAGATTTATGTGTGAGTGCTATCGATCTAGATATATCTATCTATCTATCTATCTATCTATCTATCTATCTATCTATCTATCTATCTATCTATCTATCTATCTATCTATCTATCTATTTTTTGGATGTACAATCATGAAGTCTTAAATTGTTGGTATTTATCAGAATATCTCTGTAAAGCTTTATAAATGGAGGCTGTTCTTTTTCAATAGCCCTGTTATAAATCGAGGGTAGTCATGACATTGTGTGTATTTGAAGGTAAAGAAATTACCTCTGAGGTTGTGGATTGGCAAGTGTGAATGTAAATTGCACTGAGGCAAGTGAATATCTATCCAGATACGTTTTGTAAACGAAGATTAAGGCCTATGATGGCAATTAGGGAAGTTATTGCAATGATTAAGTGGTATTAGGGTTGAAGTAATATACTGCCTTGAACTCTGAGTATGAATGACATGAAAAGACAATTAAAGTGACTGCAGTTGTGTTGTAGTGAGCCTGCCATGGTAGAGTTGATATGGCGCGAAAATGCTGGACCTTTGGATGTGCTTCAATTTCGTAGTGAGGCTGAATATATATATATTATTATAATATACGGAGAAAGCATGTATCTGTATCTGATGTGAAGTTTGATGAGGCCTATAGTTGTCTTCATCCACACAACACAGGAGCACATGCTTACATTTCTGGCAGCAGCGACACAATGCATATAATTGTGGCTGCAGGCTGTTCTTTTTATTAGAGTACCCCCTCCGAAACACTTAGACTGAGTGAGTGAAGCAGGGGGTGGGGTATGAGCAGCGATATAAATGGAAGAGCCTTGTGCTTCTGAAGCATGTTTTTCCGTGAATAAGGTGTGAAATGAAGGCAGATTGCAAAGGAAATACAGCGTTTAGGAGGATGGCATTTCTTATTTCAAGGGAGAATGTCATTTTCTGTAGATATAGCAGGTTTGGTGGAGATTGAGAAAGAAATGTTCGATTGAAACCATAAACAACAAAGTTTGATAGATACGCAAATATGTTGTGGATAATTACCATGTTGAATGGGCCAGATCATCCCAGATTTATTTTTTATTGTGATGACTAGTTGGTTGAATGCAAAGTTATCCTATGCAGATTTTAAAAAGTTCACTGGACTTGACTTGTTTAAATTTCAAAGTCAATGTCGATATATTAACATATTTTTCATGGTTGTTGAGATACAATTTGTTGATCATACTTGTGTCTGTATATATTGATAGTGGATGGTGAGGAGACCAATATTGAGTTTTATTGGCGGAGCTGTAATATTGGTCGAGGCCGCAAATATCGTTATTTATTGGCTTGTCATGTGATTGATCTCCTGCTACATGATTGGCCTTAAAATTTTGATGCAGAATATAGTTCTATGCAGCTCTCAACTACGTATATTATAGGCTTATCTCAATCATTATAGATCTGTCTTTGCTGATGAATGTATTATTGTGGTAAATAAGTTATTTTGACACAAAACTTATAGTTTTTTAGGTGACTCAAGAAATATAATTTTTTAGAACAGGCCTAGAAAGTTACTAAATAACATAATTTTACAGTTCCATGTAAGGCTGAGACTGCTCTCAGGGCCTGCTAATAAAAGTTGACAAAAACTTTCAAAATAATCTGCATGTAGTACAAGTTGACTAAATGAAAAACTTCGAATTCTTGAAGCATGTGAATCTTATCAAAAGTTATTTTCCAAACTTTTTCAAATCCTACTTTTCAAAATGCTCCTCAATCAAGCATGTGAATTTCATCAAACCGTAATATTATATAAATGAATACTATGTTATGTTATGAAAAATTTTGGTTTTATTGATTTTTTCGTTCTGAACATCAAACGAATATTGGAATGTTGATATTCCTGCAATGGATTCTTTTCTTTCGTATTTGGTAATGGTTAAAAGGTGTCTCATGAATTTCATTGTACTATTGTATGATTTTCGAAGCTTGTGAATCTCCTGAAAGGTTATTTTCCAAACTTTTTTGAAAATGCTCCTCTATTGAGCATGTGAATTTCATTAAACCGCAATGTTATGAAAAATTTGGGTTTCATACACTTTTTTGTTCTGAATAGTGGAATGTCGATGTCCCTACGCCTGCTATGGTTTCTTTTTCTTTTTTTGGTGGAAGTTAAACGGTGTTTCTTGTCCGTGAATTTCAATGTACGGTTGCATGGGTATTTTCCTCTTGTGTTTAGTATGTCCTATGATTTGCTATTGGGTTTCCATGGAGTTATATGCGCAATCGTCTACAGTTGTAAATTGATCAATAGACAAAGGTTCATGGAAGGTTGTAGAGAATCAAAAAAAGGATTTCTGTGTCCATAGCAGTTCGCTGGTGGACCAGATGACCACAAAGACCAGACTTTTTCTGTCAAATTAGTTTTGAATGCCATGGTCATGCAGAATCCTCAATTAAGTACATTGTAATGTCTTTTGTTTTGATCATGTTGATTGGACTAGCAGACCCAGTTGTAAATTGATCAATAGACAAAGGTTCATGGAAGGTTGTAGAGAATCAAAAAAATAGCATGCAATGCATGCACCGTGCCCTCGAGCAATTTAATAACCCTTATAACTCAATGGGATATGATCATTACATTAACACATCTCTATAAATTGTTAAAAGTTGCATTCTATCTATAGATCTATCAATCTACCTATCAATCTATCTATTGGTCTATCTAGGTGTCTAGCTGTCTATCTGTCTATCTTTAGTAATTGGCTGAAGCATAAATCTCAGGTTGTGGTGCAACCCACTTTGTCTCAGGGCGGAAGGGCCAAAGGGAAGAAGAAGAAGATGCTTCTCAGAAATCGTCTGCTGAGTAAGGAGGAATTTGGGGGATTAAAGTTAACTATTTAGAGCAGTGAGACATAAGATTAAAGCCAGGGCATCTAGTGCAACAGTGTAAACACTGGGCATCATAATGGCATCATAACTTTGGGTTGTTCTTGCATCTGTGAAATGCTTTTCGATCCACACCAACTTTGATATGACAATCCCATTGATGACGACAAAGGGCCCGAGGCCCTGCTCTCGGACACAAAAAGGATTTCTGTGTCCATAGCAGTTCGCTGGTGGACCAGATGACAACAAAGACCAGACTTTTTCTGTCAAATTAGTTTTGAATGCCATGGTCATGCAGAATCCTCAATTAAGTACATTGTAATGTCTTTTGTTTTGATCATGTTGATTGGACTGGCAGACCCAAATTGGCAAATTCCATTGCTAATCATGCTAATATCTTTGCAAAACATCAGGTTCTCTGTATTCTTTCTATTTTTTTTCCTGTTGGAGGGAGTTCATTTGCCTGATAATGTTATGTAGAAATTTTAAGCAATGAGCAAATTTAATTTCTTCAAGATCCCGTAAGTTGGTAATTATGCACAATGCAAGGATAAAGTAAGTCATCCTGTGTTGGTCTGTCAGACCTCCTAAGCAGCTTTCCTTGTCACAACAGGCTGAATGGAGTGGAGAATTAATATAGGTTTATTTATTTGACATCAGTTGAAACACTTCATCATGTAAATTCTGATCATGAATTATTATCTAATCAGTTTTTGACAAATTTATAAGGAATGTTAACAAGCTGCACTCTTATGCTGTGGCATTTACATATTACCTTGACCATGAAAGCAGAGTTGTCATTGGCTGAGAGCTGGTCACATGTCAGTCATTATTTTAGTGTATTGACCAGGACTATTGCCCTCCAAATTTTTTTTCCAAAATTTTTTTTTCCTCCAAAATATTTTTTTCCCCAATATATATATTTTTTTCCAAAATTTTTTTTTTCCCGATATTTTTTTTTTTCTGAAATTTTTTTTTCCCAATTTTTTTTTTTTGTCTCAATTTTTTTCAACATTTTTTTTTCCACAATTTTTTTTTCCCCCATTTTTTTTTTTTTCCAAAGTTTTTTTTTCCAAAATTATTTTTCAACATTTTTTTTTTCCAAATATTTTTTTTCCAAAATTTTTTTTTGTCCCAATTTTTTCCTACATTTTTTTGTCCACAATTTTTTTTCCAAATTTTTTTTCCGAAATTTGTTTTTTCTAAAATCTTTTTTCCCTTTATGTTTTTTTTCAACATTTTTCTTTCAAAATTTTCCATACATTTGCAATAGTGCAGGAAAATAATAAAATTAGGGCATTAATTAGTAAAGACAAAAAAAACTCATCAAAACTAGTAATAATAGTGCAATGTAGGCTATGCGTCTGCTTATCTACTCTCGTGTGTGAAAGGAAAACTATTTCCCTCGGCCTTCGGCCTCGTGAAATAGTTTTCACTTACACACCCTCGAGGGAAATAGATTTGACTTATGCCCTCGAAATCAGTCAATATTTATTAGGGTAGGTTGATTTTGCAAAAATCTTTGAATTTCAATTTTGGACAAATTGGGATAGTGACATTTTCATGTCAAAAGGCCAAATCCAAAATTTCAGGTCTCTAACTATAATACTTTTTTGAGGAAATCCATTTGAAATTTCAACTTTTTAGACATTTTTCGCTTGGTGCGCCGATTCGCGATATGGGATATTTCAGTCAATTTTAGAGATAAGACAATGATACTGGTATAGTTGGACAGGGCTCAATTAGACCTTCATTTTGAATACAACATCAATGGTCTATGCCAAATTTGAAGGTTCAGTAAATTCAGAATGTGGCGACTTTTAATTTTTTACTTGACTTGCAAATCAAAGACATTATAGGTGAACGTGCAACTCTATTGGCTGTTGAGATATCTGGTATTGATAGCAATCTTAGGAAAAGCACCCAGAACTATAATATAATTATCATTGTCAATTCAATAATTGCCTCAGGTATCCAGAATAGAACCCCAGATCTGAAGAACTTGTGAAAATATTAAAATAGGCAACAGGTTATCTTATTTGTCAGTGAGTCATTTCAGGATTAGGTTCAGTATTATTATGTACTGAAAAAGTATAAATGGAATCCAGGACACCCTTCAAACCAAGATAGAAGTTCAAATAGAACAACCACCTGATTGGAAATAGCTTTCATATTTCTGTAACTGGCGTTTGGAAGTTGTAACATAAAACGACCCTGCTTTGCAACAATTAAGGTACAAAGGTATAAAAACTATTTTACAAGCGTTTTATAATGGAACTTAGAGGTGTTATAGGGAGGTCTGGATAGCTTTTTAGACAGCTCTTAATGTCATCACTGGTGCCTTACAGAATACATCATGACTTTTGGATTGAGAACATTACATTTAAAAAAGAATATAAATGCTCAGAGATATAGAGAAAAATTATTTAGCTTTTTGTGTGCTGTGCAATGTATACATCTCTCAATTAACCTTTGTGCTTGATGCTGGCTGTGACCTTGTTTGCACATTGAATTTCTCTTTCTGATCTTTGATTTATCTTAGAATTAAGCTGTGTATGTATTATATTGCTGGAATATGATATAACAACTCTGCCCATTTCACAGGTTTACCTAATGAATCAGTTACTTCCGCCATACTTCCAATATGGCTCATTGTAAGACATCCAATGCTTTGTGAAAGTGTTATCAAGTAAACTGACATAGTATTGAATACAACCAGGACAAGTAAAAGACATTTCTGAATAATTACCTGTTCATGGATGGTTTGAATTATCAGATATGACTTTCTTTCTCCTAATCGTGAAATTTTATGAAAAGTGCAGTTGAAAAATTATCCGAAACCCATCATGTTTGTATTCAAATTGTAGGTCTTTTTGTGACCTTCTCAAATATGTAAGTGGTATTTCTGTATGATGACAAATGACAAAGTTATACGTAACCGCGAGTTTGCGAAACAATCGAAAAATGTTTAAAATGTCAAAAATTCACTGTCATTTCCTCAAAAAAGTTTTCAAGATAGAGACCTGAAATTTTGGATATAGCCTTCTGATTCGAAAATGTCACTATCCCAATTTGTCCAATGGTGAAGTTCCGAAATCAACCTACCCTAATATTTATATACTATAACATCGTTTCAAAATAAGAACAGTTAATTTGAGCTCCGCGAATCTATGGCATTGCCATCTACATATTATTGTATATGTTGGTTCAGCCACCATGCTATAAACATTATGCACTGTGAGGGATACAAACGACTTGTTGAATTGCTTTTGACAAATGCACTATTGGGGCCGATTTCACCAACATAGTTTTAACAGTTAGGCCTGGTCTTAACTTCTTTAAACCTGGTTTAACTAAGTCCCTTTCAGCAACTGAGTTTAGTCGATCGACTTGTCAAGGTTCAGTGGTTGACAAATATTGTTAGACAACTTACAGATTAGTGATCTCAAACTGTTAAAGTGGTGTCCCTTTGGAGCTGACCAGAAAATACATGAGGGGGGGGGGGCGGCTCGACTTATGATGAAAATAATTGCTCATTGGTTCAGCACATGACACTGGAAAATAAATTTGCTCAGCACATCAAAAAAAAAAAAAACAAGAAGTTTGTTTCCACCCAGGCACTCTGGACAGCCTTCATTGAATAATTCAGACACACCTCCAAAGCTGGCCAATGAACAAGCCTACACACATGTAAATATATGCAAATGATACACCTTGAATGTCATCTGAAATATGACAAAAAAGTTAATATATGAAGTTTGATGTTTGTGCGAGAGACTATGATACTTCAATACAGTCGTAGCATAGCTTGTGTTGTTTTGTTGCTTGATAGGTTGATTAATAGAAAAGGGGGAAGTTTTGAACACCTTTTTTTCTCACCGAGACTGGGTCAGTGGCGTCCTTCAGCCTGCACTTTTTAGAATGAAAATGACGCAGATTGTCTGATCCTGTTAAAAAATGGCATTGGATTTTTTTTTTCAATGAGGGTTGCAGTGATTTACATTCTCTAAGTTCCAGAATGACCTAATTCAAAAAACTTTTTGATTTTCTCCATGGGAGTGCCTGGCTTGTGAGTGATGAAGTTTTAATTATAACGTTAGTTGAAAACTCGCAAAATGTGAGATGGGGTCTGTTGCATTTCATATCATATCTTTGTCAGAATGTATTGCAGGGCAACATGAGTGGTACCACATAGAAGGAAATACTCTTGGCATTCTCATGGTACCAATGATGTTGTCCTATATTCAATTATTATGAAGTTAAAATATGAAATATAACAGCCCCTCCATGATTAATTCCAATAATTCCCACAAAAGTTTGCATTAAAACTTCCAAGCTCATAAAGCAGGAATTTCCATGACCAAAAATTTTAAAATATTTTATTTGTTTATTCTGGAACTTGGAGAATATAAATCACAGCAATTATCAGCGAAAAAAATTCAAAAGCCTTTTATTAACAGGATTAGACCATCAGTAACATTTCATTTCTATGAAGTGCCAGCTGAAGAGTTAATGGGAATCAAGATATCGTCCTAGACCATTGATGTTGGTATGCAAAATGTAGGTCGTTTTGAGAGCTTTCCATCTATGGCAATTAGAATGCTATATGACAAAGACTGACAAAGTTACAGAGAACCGCGGGTCGGTGAAAATGATCGAAAACGAAAAAAACATTGAAACTTTGAACCAAAATTGAAGTAGGTAAGAATTGTCGTATCGCCATTTTGAGAACAGATTTGGATTCCCCAGGTCAAAACGCACCTTTTAGGCACTAGTGCTTTTTGAATTTGTATAAAAATTAAAAATTGACACACCCTACTGGGGGGGCATAGCCGGCATGCAATTCTCTGGGAGGGCACCCACTATACTAACTGTATATTCTAGCCAGAGTTGGAAAGTTCATATGGGGGGCACAGGTCCAATATGGGGGGCACGTGCCTCCCCATCCCCCCTCCAAATAGGGGCCAATGGGAATCAAGATATCGTCCTAGACCATTTATGTTGGTATGCAAAATGAAGGTCTTTTTGAGAACTTTCCAACCATGGCAATTAGAATGCTGTATGACACATACTGACAAAGTTATAGAGAACCGCGGATTGGCGAAAATGGTCTAAACGAAAAATACATTGAAACTTTGAACCAAAATTGAAGTAAGTAAAAATTGTCATATGGCCATTTCGAGAACAGATTTGGATTCTCCAGATCAAAAGACACATTTTAGACACTAGTGCTTTTTGAATTGGCATAAAAATTAAAAATTGACACACCCTACGCCCCCCAGGTGCCCCCCCCCCCCGCTTGAGACCCGCCAGTTATGCCACTGGATTAGGTAAGCAATTATCTATTTAAAAATTTCCAAGAACCCCCCCCTTTTTTGCGTAGCCATATCTTTGTCTTTGTTTGGGAAATTGGGACATTGTGTTTGTAACAGCTGACCTGTTCGCACAACCAGGTGATGCAATGCATTTGTTCAAGATGTAATGTTTCATTTTACCTTGCATTGATTTTCTATTTTATGTAATAACTTTGTATGTCGGTAAATATGAGGTTGAAGGGTTCAACCAATAAAACACAATAAGACATTATAAATATAATTTACACAAGGCACTTTAAAGCGGACCTCGCCGCGCGAAGCGAGAATGTGCCATTTTTATTGTAAGAATACCATTAAAAATAAGAGTTATCAATAAATCATTCCTGCAGACTATAGGCATACTTAAGAAATTGCAACATTTGGACTCAAAACATAGTTTGGAAATTCAGCATAAAAAAGTTGGGGTGGCTTAAAAGTTTAACACAGCACTTTATAACCAAACTATAATCATGAATTTAATCATTATAATGCCAGCATGGACAATAACTGAAGTATGCAATGACACTTGGCAGATTGCAAAATAGTTGGTTTCCCAGGTTGCATTTACAGCTCTAGCAATTGATCTGAAGAAATCAGGTTTTATTTTCAGTGCCAGAGTGGACCTATGATGTCATAGGCAGATGCTCCATGGGGAATGTGCAAAATTGGTGCTAGCAATGTTGCCATTGGTCCAACTGGCCAATCGAGTTCATTGTGCACAGTTTCATCATAGCCTTGCAGTTACATCATTGCTATACTGGCCAATAATATCGCAACAACAACTCAGGTGCAAAGTTGGACTGCACATGGGGAGGTGGAACTCTACTCAAAAGCTGTCAATTGTCCTTATGATTGCATACTCACACAAGGTACTGTGGTGACCAACAAAGCAATACAGGATTAAAGCAGTTTTTGTTTTACACTGAAAGAGACAGCCAACAAAACTGCAAACAGTCCATATCAAATCCAATTGAGACCAGAAGCATGTTTGTAGGCAACTGTGATTAATTGTAAGTTATCCTATTAACCATGCTTGGTTGAATTTCAGGTACTTAAATAAACAACCCCCTCCCCCAACTTAACACCTGAGTTTTTGCAGTGGTATTATTGGCTAATCTGGCCATGACATAATTGCAGGGCTATGATGAAGTTGTTCACATGAACTGCTATAGGCAAGTTTCACCTATGACATCGTAGCTAGCACCGAAGTTGCATAGGTTCCAATGGAGTCTCAAGCTATGACATCATAGGTCCACACTATGAAAAAAGATGATTTCTTCAGAGCAATTGCTAGAGCTGTAAGTAAATTCATAAGGGCATTGCTGCAGCACTTCTGAAAGGAAAAGTTAACAAAAATGTTGCGAGCTTGATATTATTATTTTGGTAGCAAATTCATTGTATTTTGCTAAATATTAAGAATGGAAAGGTTTCTAGAGCATAGAATTCACAAATAAGAAAGTCACAACACAGAAATATGAAGTTAGTTGTCCCTAATTGGTAATAGTCTGGCAGCCAGAGGGGTACACCCTGCACCGATCGATAAAGTTTTTTTCTCAGTGGAATCCATGCCCTGAGACCCCCTAGAAAACATTTTTGGCGGGTACCCAAGTGGTACCCTTGGGGAAATTGAGAAATCCAAGATGGCCGCCGAGGCATCCGAAATTGTTCGGAATTGGACAACTTCAAAACTATTTGACCTAGAATAAAATGTGATACCTCTTTTTCAGTCAAACCTGGTGTAGGGAATCCATTTCCGGGGTTAGTTTGGCAATTGGGGGTGATCCAAAGGTCAAAGAGTGCAATTTGTGTCATAAATCGAAAAAAACTTACATTCACTGAAGAGTTATGGGAAATGTTGACAAAGTCTTTGTGAGAGTTGTTTCCACTTCCTTAAACAATTCCAAAGACATATATGTTGGATGACAGTGTTACATCCTCAAGTATTCTGGGAAATTCAAGATGACCACCAAGATGGCAGAGTTATAGATCGGGCACCACAACATTCTTAGTATTGCATATACAAGCAAAAGTGACACATCTATTTTAGCTAATTCCTACATGAGGAATCCATTTTTGAAGAGTTTGCGTCAATTGGGCGTGACTAGAAGCTCAAAGAATCCATTCAAATGTATTATATATGAATAAATACATTTTCATACGGTTGTTTGTACCAATAGATATGTGATTCATTCCTATTTGTCTTTAGTAATAACTTATACTGGATAAAGTAAAAAAGCATAAACAAGGTGGGATGAAGCAACTGACATATATTCAAGGTCTCACATGTTTGGCAAAATATTGATCACACATTTGTTGTCTCACAGTCCTAGCCTTTTATGAACAGTAAAGGTTGTTATTGAAACAGAGTGAAACACTAAATAGATTAATCCAAATGTAAATTTTCTCATATATGCACTGTAAAATTTCGATTAAAAAACTGCAGATTTCCCAGATGATCCAATGTATATCGAAATAAATGTTATGTGATTTTCACTCATCAAATGACCTTCAAATCACTCATCAAATGACCTTCTTCAGTTCTTTGTATTTAGTTAGTTCTCAAAGTGTCATTTTCAAAGAAAGAAACGGATAAGCCGAGTTACAGAGAGATTTGGATGAAATATCGACATTCTGTAACAGTTGAGTGACATCATAGGCATCAGGATAACATTATAAACTCACAGGCAGCACTGCCCAAAACTCAAAACTACAGTTTGATTGACCAAAGAATTGTCTAAAATTACATTGAACAATTAGAATGGCATGATCCACAAATGGATGTGATAGGCCTATATTTTAATTTTCTTATGTGTCATTTTGGACCATCCAATAGTGATTAATATATATTTACTTGAGAAATTAAAGGAAAGATACTGTCCCTGTTATCAGTCCTGCTAGGTTGTATGCCCCTCATTGATTGCTTATAATATAATGCACAATGCTTCAAGAACCTCATCTGTTTTCACAATTTGGATGAAAAAAAAAAAGGCTGCATCCCTCATCTTGTCGAAATAACATGGCTTTGGTCCTGAGTGTACTTCCTTATAGGAGCATGGTATCTCGTCCAATAACACAAAAACTTCTGAACAACCATAAGAGAATTTTTGAGGAGTACATGTGTACTATGTACAATGTAGTACAAATGGCTCCTGATTTTCTTAGCAGTCTTAATCTAATATAAATACATGAACCTTCCATTAGCTCTATATGTTATAGCACAGCAAATTAGCTTTTGCCAATATTTTCAATAGACAATAGACAATAGACAATAGACAAATGTTTATTTTAAGTCGCCGCACAGGTTACACGAAAACATTAGCTTGAAGCTACTTGCCGACTAGGCCAAACAAACAATTGAATAGTAACAATTGATTAATGGATAAAAACAGTGTGGGATGTAAATATAAAATTGTAAAATTGAAAAGTTAAGAGTCATTTCTGCACAAAGCACACTTGCATTGAACACCTCTATACTTGTCTAAATTTAGACGATTGATACCAGGATTTGTGTTTACTAATGACTTCGTGTTGGTATCGAGGCTGTTCCATATCCTGGGCCACAGCGATCTGAGGGAATGCAGGCCATAGATGGTCGTTCTGACGCTAGGGACAAGGAAGGAGGGTCCCCTTCTTTATTCCATAGACCTCACTTTAAAAATGTCATTCATGTATTTGGGCCCTATGCCCCTTAAACATTTGAACATTTCCTGTAAAATACATTTTTCTCTTTTAAGTTCGATTGTGTCCATATTGGCCTTCACCAAGAGTTCTAAGTAGGGTGCCTCATAATCATTGTATACAAATCTTAGGCCCCTGAAAAGAATCATCTCCATTTTTTCCTTAAGACGTTTACTGCTAAAATGGTACAATGCTGCGCAGTATAAGAACTGTGACAGAATACAACTTCTAACAATTGTAAGCTTGCAGTCCTCAGTAAGGTATCTTGAAAGACGTTTTAACGCCTGAAGTTTGGCATTCATAACATCTCAGGGTCATCAACACATTTTTTAACCAGCCTGATATTGGTAAGTAATGAAGTGCAACTTGCAACTGAACAAACCATTTGATAAAACAAACATCGGATACCCTATTACTGCAGTTTCAGTGATCCTTCATGAGTTGTGAGAGCCACTCGTATACTTTAGTTCCATTGGATGGCTCATAATAGTTCTTTAGCAAGAAGGTGTTGCAAACTGTTCCATAATTTATTGGATATGTTGGAATAACACACAACGACATGTTCTATGGAGGAGATTAATACAATGCAGGGTGTAGGGTACTGTCCATTCACTTGCTTTTGGTTACAGTAGGTGCATTGCAGTTTACCAAGTCATATTTGAAGAGCCAGGCACATATTCATCTACATATAGTTTGGTGGATGTAAGGCTGGTTTTATCCTGAGATCGAAAAAGCCATCAGATGTTATTTCACCAAATGTAGAGGTTTCAACCAAATGGTCAGTGAATTATTTCCTTCCCTGAAAACCAACGCTTTACAGTGCTGATCCAAATAACTGAAGGGGTCATCGGTGAGGAGCAGGGAAACATTACTTTTGCTTTGATATATCTTGGGAATCTAAAGGCTTCTTCATCTCATTTTTTTAAATTATAAAGTGTACAATTATTGGGATTGATCATTGATGTTTTAAGGGTTTCACTCTGCTCCACAAAGTCATAAAATGCTATGTAGGACACCAAAATGTGTGTGTGAAATAGCTTACCAAATGCATGAGCCATTGTCTATGCCAGTTACATCATTCCATCTTGTTTTTACTTTGATCATTCCTCAAGTATAAGGTTTCCCTAATGACGATTAGGAATGAATGTCTATTGGTACAAACAGCTGTGTACACGAAAATTTAATTCATATATATAATGCCATTGAATGGATTATTTGAGCTTCTAATCACCTCCAATGGACAAAACACCTTATAAATGGATTCTTCATGTAGGAAATAGCTGAAATAGACGTGTCACTTTTGATTGTACATGCAATACTAAAAATGTTTTGATGACCTATCTATAACTCTGCCATCTTGGTGGTCATCTTGAATTTCCCAGAATACTTGAGGATATGACACTATCATCCAACATATATGTTTCTGGGATTGTTTAAGGAAGTGGAATCAACTCTCACAAAGACTTTGTCAACATTTGCCATAACTCTTCGGTGAATTTAAATTTGTTCGATTTATGACACAAATTGCACTCTTTGACCTTTTGGTCACCCCCAATTGCCAAACTAACCCCGGAAATGGATTCCCTACACCAGGTTTGACTGAAAAAGAGGTATCACATTTGATTCTAGGTCAAATAGTTTTGAAGTTGGCCCATTCCAAACAATTTCGGATGCCTCGGTGGCCATCTTGGATTTCTCAATTTCCCCAAGGGTACCACGTGGGTACCTGCCAAAAATGTTTTCTAGGGGTTCTTAGGACATGGATTCCACTGAGAAAAATCGATCGGTGCAGGGTTCAGCCAGAAAATCAGCTTTGGCTGCCAGACTATAAACAATCAGCAGCAATGTACATGTTACGGTTGACTGCACACTGTGCTCAGACAGATGCCTTGTTTGGGGCACCCCCTTGGAGATCGGGGGGGGGGGGGGATGCAGATGACGTCATTCATTGCTACAGCATTAGCTTGAATGGATTTCCCTTGCCAGAGAGTTTATTATGGGATTAACATGTACCAAAAGTTGGTCACTTCACATGGAGGCCCACCGCATGATACATGGTAAATGGCATTAAGATTGAAGAGGGTGGGCAGCAGAAACTTGACCCACAAGGTTTTGCAGAATTTCAAAGTCATAAGCGGCTCCTCTTAGATAAGAGGTCTGCAAAAAACTTTTTGGCTAGCCATTTTAAAAACGGCTATAATGTTTTTTTGCAAAATGTTTGTGTTGGGAATTCCGTGTTAATTATTGTTGTTGTTTTATTCCAGGATGCCCACAATTTGCTTCCCAAAACAGCAATACAAATTTAACTGTGACAATACCTGTAACTTCAGTTCGGGCAAGTTTTCTTTTTATTACCATATTTATGAAATGAATTAATAGAATATATAAAATTGGAGCTTATACGTACAACCAAAATAAAGTAAGAACATTTTCTGTCAGAAGTCCACTGTTTACCTATTTTGCCCGGGGCAGCTGCCCCCTAAAAACCCGGCAGCCTTTCACAGAATTAGGGCGAAGACTTTAAAAATTCGATCAACAAGCCCCATTGACTCAATGATGGACCGCCCCACCCCCTACATAAAAGATCACTCTTTATGCCAATTACACACAGATCCACATCTTTGTATTATAATGTATATTTTCATTTTTTACTCTCGCTCCTTTCAGAAAGAAAAATTTGCAGCAATCAAGCCATTCCTTTTGCTTACAAGAGGCTGCTACACTGGTTTTATTCCGGAATTATTAGAGAAGATTTCAAAAATCACCAGATTCAATTTTCAAATAAAAGCAGCATCAGACGACACGGTGGGACCCAAGTTGTCTGATGGCTCTTTCTTGGGGATAATTGGAGAGATAACAAGAAAGGTAAGTACATTTTCAGTCCTGTGAGAATTCTTCAGTTTTCCATGAAAATTATATGCAACTCACAGTCAAGGCTGAAAATTTAAATCTGATAAACCGTTTGGCAACACTTGTTGAACAACTAAGTTTAGTAACATTGCACTTCTCAATGTACTAATATTCCTCAATTTAAGGCATATTAGTCACAGCAAAAAACCTAAAAACATTTTAATCTCAACCGTTTTAAGTCACTTTAATAGTGTATCATTCTCAGAGTTGAGTATTTTATACAACAAATACATGTATTAATTTATATGTAATGTCGTATAAATTATTAATGATAAGGTGATGCATGAATACTAATAATGAGGATTTGCTTCACTTGCAGGAAGCAGATATCGCAGCAGGCCCAATCAGCATAACATCATTTAGAAGGAGAGTTGTTGACTTCAGTGTCCCATTTATGAAGTCAGGACTTGTAATCCTCTTCAAACGACCTGGATATGAGGCGAAAGTGCCGTTCATGAGTGTTGAAGTGAGTATGATGATAATACATACAATAGCAGCAGTGTTGAAGTGAGCTTGATGGTAATACCAACTCAATAGCAGTAATGTTGAAGTGAGTATGGTGGTAATACAAACTCAAACTCAAACTCAATAGCAGCAGTGTTGAAGTGAGTATGGTGGTAATACATACAATAGAAGCAGTGTTTAAGTGAGTATGATGGTAATACAAACTCAAACTCAATAGCAGCAGTGTTGAAGTGAGTATAACGATAATACATACAATAGCAGCAGTGTTGAAGTGTGTATGACGATAATACATACAATAGCAGTGTTGAAGTGAGTATGGTGGTAATACAAACTCAAAGTCAAACTCAATAGCAGCAGTGTTGAAGTGAGTATGATGGTAATACAAACTCAAACTCAATGGCAGCACTGTTGAAGTGAGTATGACAATAATACATACAATAGCATATTCTTTTATTGTAGAACTAAGATACATGTGTCATTTATACATTCAGCAGCAATTTTTCACTTTTTTTTTAGGAGCTCCTCTCATCTGGTGTTCCAATTGGCTGTGTACGGGATGGAATATGTGATTATCTGAAGCACAAATCTCTCCCTAATCTAATGAGAATATACCAAGAAATTAAGAACAGAGGCTATCGCTTCGATTCCTTCCAGGAAGCATTATGGCAAGTCGGGAGGGGCAACTTGGCCCTCGTTGTCAGGAGAGACCAGGCTATTTATGCTCTGAAGCAGAAGCCTTGCAACACTGTGATTGTAGGTGAACCTTTGGCTGAACTTGATTATGCTCTTGCCCTGCAAAAGGGCCAGCCGCAAAAGCAGATAATTGACATGGCGCTGCAACAATTGCAAGAGCAAGGAGAAATAAAGAGGATCAAAGACAAGTACTTGGGAGAGAACTGCGATTGCGCTTGTTGGCCAAATTGTAATTGCAATTGTGATACTGAGTGTGAATCAAGCCAAATCTATTGGAAGGGACGGCCGAGCACATCAGGCCAAGCCTCTTCACTTCCTTACCAGATGGCCTTATACATTGTTATGTTGATGTTAGTGATTTATATATAGACTCGCCATAAGTCTGTGCTACCAGGAGAGACCTTGCTGGTGCAGCCTTCTAGTGTATTGTGTAGGAATCAGCTGAAAACTAATTATCATTAATTTGGACATTTAGAGGAATGCAATGGCCTTGAAAAGGGGAGACGTCTGCCTTGAAGGCCATAGGAAGACACAGCGAAAATAAGAACCAGATATTTGTAGAAATTGAGATATACCCCGGTTGAAATTGTTTTAATTAAATATAGATGCATGTCATATTCATCAGGTAACATAAGCCACTGCTGATCATGAAGGCCAGCGCAGGCTGTCAAGTAAGTTTTGCCCCAACTGAAGGTCCTTCAGTGAAGGATGATAAAGTTAATTTGGCAGCTCTATCATGCAAGGTATCTAGGACACACAGTCACTTCTATTATATGCTAAAATGTATATTTCAGTAGGGCTTATTCAAAACTGTTTTTATCGCAATATCATAACTTGCATTATCCATATCACACAGTGATACAACATCTAAAATTAGCAAAATACACATATTTCAAGGGATGAAATTACAAAACTTCAAAATTAAGAAACCCTTCTATCCCAGGTCACCTTGATCCCAAGCATGTAAGGGCCATTCTGAAATTTCGGGACAAAATGCCCTGGAAAATGTGGTAACGGAGTGGACTTCAATGCGAAAAAGCTGCTTTTTGAGCAATTTAAAATTATTTTTAAAAGATTACATAAGTCTTATTTTCAGAATTACTTCATCTCAGATCAATCGTTTTTTAAATTAAATATTGATTTTTTTGTGGTAACGGAGTGGACAGGAAAAGGTAATGGAATGGACAGGAACGGTTTGGTTTTCTCTTAATAGTGCATTCTATTTGGGAGATACTTAGTTATGATTGCATTCTATCGAATCCTCCACCCTCAGCAATATACATAAAATTTCTTTGAAAAAGTATCACTGGTAAGTTTGGTATTGAAGGGAACGGAGCAGACATTTTAGTAGGACCAAAAAATGTTCCAATGAAAATTATGCCTTAATTTGTTGAATACCTGTTTAATGAAATCTGTAAGGCTGTGGTAGTATGAAAAACAGATGTAGAGTAACACTTCAGATATTAATTGCATTCAAATTAATGTCAGGGAACTGGAGTGACGCAAATTGTCCCGAAATTTGAGAATGACTCGTAAATAGGTTCCAAAATGAAAGGAAGAAATTGCTCAAAAAGTTCTACTAAATCATGAGATGTACAAAATGTACTTGTATCACTTTCCCCTTGAAGATTACTTTTGATTTGCAGGGAAATCGAGAATATTACACACATTTCGATATGACAAAATCTCTTACTGATATCGCATATCACAAATTTTCAAGTATGGCCTAGCCCTATTTTTTAGCTTGCCCATAAAATGTAAGCTTGTTGTTATTGAAACTTGGTATGAAAATTAATAATTAATTTACACCAATGAATGCGTACTTCGAATTTTATGATCACACCTTTTGTTTTCAACTTGATAATAAAATGTCTTCTGTGCTGTTTGAATTGGAATGGTTAATCCAAAAAAAATAAAAAATTTGTATAGTATTTTAGATTTATCAGTATATTTTATTATTATTTGTAGTCTATAGATATAATAAACTCAAAACCTTGTGAAATTTCAAAATGTGTCGAACTTCCTTATTTTCACATGAGGTTGTTAAATTTGATCTGGATCTGCTCAATGTAATTGCACATTGTATGGCTATCAACATGATTAAATATAGGGGAAAAAGCAAGACAAGAAAGTAGCACATTTCAGAGTGCCTAGTCACCCCACCAGAAGCAGGGGAGGTGATGACATTGTGTTTCTTTTTGCCAAAAAATATCCTTTTTACACACAGTATCAGGCCACCAGAAACAGGGGAGGTGATGTGTTTCTTCTTACCCTAAAATATCCTTTTTACACACATTATTAAGCCACCAGAAGCAGGGGAGGTGATGTGTCTCTTCTTGCCCAAAGATACCCTTTTTACACACAGAATTTGGCCACCAGAAGCAGGGGAGGTGATGTGTTTCTTCTTTCCAAAACATATCTTTTTTACACACTGTATTGGACCACCGGAAGCAGGGTAGGTGATGTGTTTCTTCTGGCCCAAAAATGTTCTTTTTAAACACAGAATTTGGCCACCAGAAGCAGGGGAGGTGATTTCCTCCTTGCCCAAAAATATCCTTTTTACACACGGTATTGGGCCACCAGAAGCAGGGGAGGTGATGTGTTTTTTCTCGCCCAAAAAATATCTTTTTTCTACACACAGTATTAAGCCACCAGAAGCAGGGGAGGTGATGTGTTTCTTTTTGCCCAAAAATATCCTTTTTACACACAGTATTGAACCACCAGAAGCAGGGGAGGTGATGTGTTTCTTCTGGCTAAAAAATATCCTTTTTGCACACAGTATTCGGCCACTAGAAGTAGGGGAGGTGATGTGTTTCTTCTGGCCCAAAAATATCCATTTTACACAGAATTTGGCCACCAGAAGCAGGGGAGTTGATGTGTTTCTTCTCTCCCAAAAATGTATTTTTACACACAGTATTGGGTCTTGCACATTACAACGAAGAAAAGTTGCAAAAAGAGAGAAATTCAGCCTCATGCTGGTTACATGCTACAATATCAGCCATCGTTTTCAGGATGATGGCCAAACAATTGCCATGACTATATCATAATAATGTATGTATATTGTTTGTTAAAATAATGACATTACAAAACAAGTAGGCACCACTCTTTGTAGTGCATGGTATTGTGCTAAGTAAAAATATTTATCTTGTTTAGGACTTTTTTGTCTAATTTCTCAACAATGATTTTTCCTGTTGACCAGATGTAAATGTTTAATGTAACCATCTACTTTATACACGTGAGTCAACTCTAGCTGTGTGAAGCTCTCCACGATGCCTATGCCCCTGGTGTCAGTTTGCGGAAGCTCCTATTTCTTGACATTTCAATTACAATGCTTTGGAGTCACTCATGCGTGACACATAAGCAAGGTCACAAGCTCTACCAGCAGAGGGTCTAGATATTATAATAAGACCAAATGTGTATGGTGGAGTTTTGAGATGTACTCTACGAGTTGACGATCTCCTTCACAATTGGGAGAACATCTCAAAATACCATCATACAACCATTTGGTCTTATTTATACCCCATATTGTTCAAAAGAAAGCTGGACTTCACTCAGATGATCTCTCTCAACAGTTGCATCAGCCAATCAGAGCACTGAGAGCAGCTCAACTGATGACGTCATAATGTTGTGATGTCACCATCGACATGATAAATAATAGTAAATAACATTTATTGATTTAAAGTGCATTCCATCTCAACAATGATCTCAACACACTGTACATAAAAATAATTTTTAAAAACAATACACAGTAAATGGCAAACAATGTAATGACATCATCCAAACATTGAGTATACCAAAACCATTGAGTATATATATATACAACGTAATACCACATGGGATATATACACTGCTTTTTCATGTGGTATTGTAAACATTATGGGGTATAAGCATATAAAACTATATCTGATGATAATGCTGCACCCGTTGGATGCCTCAAACTTCTCCAAAATCTAATCAGTTCTTGTCATGATCGAAAAAAATCTGTCGTTGTTTCATAACAAAGCATGAAGTGGTTTTCCTGCAATCCTGTTGACAGACAGATGTACCGTTAGACATACAGATGGACAGACACAATGTCATACAGAAGACAACATTAGTCCTGCCCTGTTGTCAGACTAATTAGATTCAACTTCAAGAGTGCAGTATTGTACAAACTCCATCCTCAGCTGATTTGACGTTCTTGATATGTTCAAATGTGACACACGTCTCCTTCTGCGCGCACCACATCGCACAGTACCTGGCAGAGGGCAAATCAGCATGAGACTTAGAATATCCTGCACCAATAGGAAGAGAGTCCAGCAGAGTTATTGCAAGACCAACTCTTGTTTGCACCTTCATCAGTTTAGCATCTGAAATTGAACAAGCATTAAGAAATAATCAAATAAGTAAATCTGATAAGTGTATAACCAAACAAGAGTTATTTATTGATGCGATGACAGGGAGAGTATCATCAGCATGTTGCCATGGGCAACAGATAATATATTAGACACAAAAATAATTGTCACTTCCAAGATTCACATACGTCAGATGCTTCAAACTCCGCTGTGCTTGTTTACTTTTTGCTAATACTACCATGAGTTATGCTAGAGACGGAGCACACGTCAAGTGCAACTTATGCCTAGTTCTCACGGCACGTTACGGAGAACTTTTTTACCACTGAGGGGTAGCTTGAGTTGAATTCTAGGAAAAAAATGACCATCCCGGCGACATACAATGTTTATAAAACCATTACATAATTAATTAAAAGCATATCACGGCGGGGTTCTTTTTGTTCCCGCAGGGAAGAAAAGTTGTACGCCGTCCCCAAAAGTTCGCCGGGGAAAAGGAATTTCCTCCTCCTGTGGGATACTTTTATATCGCCTCGAGATATAAAAAGTACCCCTCAGGGAACCTATAACTGCCCCTCAGGGAAGCTATTTCACCGTGGCGGGATGTCAAAAACTGCCGGCGAGGCTTCAAATGTCCCCGCAGGGGCAGGAGAGGTCCCCTCAGGGGCAGGGGATGTACTAATATCCCGCCGGAGATGTGTTTGAGACGTTCTCTCTGAAAAAATCCCCGCCGGACATCCAAAAATCAAAAAAAGTTTGAACCTGTTGAATCTTTTTTGACATCCATGGCGCAGTTTTTCCATTTCTAGGAACCCCTGAGGGGAAAAAAAACTACCCTTGGGGGGATGTGAAAAGTGGACGGCGGATCACCCAAATTCATCCAAATTACCAGGAAATACCATCCCGCCGACGTCTAAAGTGCTCCGTAACGTGCCGTGAGATTGTAGCATAAGGCGCTTCTAGTCAATTCTGTTGTCATGACAAATTTAGCAGTGGCTGATGGCGTACATTAACACCATACGGGGCATCTTTTATTTGCCAATCAAGCCCACTGCTACAGCCAATTAGCATTTCATCCTGATGACATCAAGCTGGAATTTTAGTACCATCTGAGCAGCTAAATGTGCCACAGGAACTAAATTCGCCAAATCCAATAAAGGCGTGATTACCTGGGCAATTGAGATCTGTCATATTGACTGTTGTCCACGCTTTTCCATTACACATTTGATTGATCTGGGCGTCTATTGGTCCTATGGTTCTCTTGGTCCAGCAGAGCCTTTCGTCAATAGTAAAAGGATTGTCTTGGAGATGAATTGTTAGAGTAGAGCATGTCACACCTCTACACCACCTGCAAAGTCAAATGGAGAAATTGTTATTTTTATTGATCGTTAGATCGCGGTACATATAGCGGTATATAATCTATTCGGCATAAAACCCCTAGAGGCTTGTTGTGAATGGCTCACTAGTCACCACGCTTGGTGCACTCTCAGCCCCAAGCCCGCTTGGGCTTAGGACTACCGTAACTCTAACAAGCAAGAATTATTATCTTTTTGTTTTGTTGTAATTTTAGCAATATTTCACATCAGATGCAATATCAAATCTAAATACCTGCATGGATCTCCAAAAGATTTCAGCAACATGCTCTGGAGAAAAAGGTTATTGACTTTTGGTGTGTGTTGGAGAGCCTCGATCTGAAATTCGGTTATGTTATTTTTGCTGAGAGCGAGTAATGTTAGACAGGTCAGGTTGATGAAGGAATTGCTTTTCATGGTCCCTGTAATCCTGTTTTCTTCCAGATAGATATGAGTAAGACTTCCACCTATCGGACTGAAGTAAGGTAATGCATTTATCAAGTTATTAGTCAAAGCAACTGACAACAAATTGTTGCAGCCTTCGAAGTAGTCTTGATAAAGAGATGTAATCTGGTTATTGTTTAGTATTAGGTACCGCAAGCTGTTGCATGCACCATTGAGACGAGGTGCTGAAGTCAGCATGTTGTTGTCCATGTGAATGTGTGTGGTCCTCGCGTTATTCTCAAAAGGAAAGCCCGGTAAAAGCGTCACTTGGTTGCCTGCAATAGTTATTCGTGTGAGGCTATAGGCATCAAAGATGTGTTGGGAAACATCGTCAGTTGGTTGCTGTGAAGGTAAATTCTTTGCAATTTGGGCAGATTCAGAGGTCTCATGTCAGTTTCAGTTGAATTGGAACTGCAACTTTTTGCCGGGAAGTGTCTCAAGTCAGTTTGGCTCAGGTCTAGATAATATAAATCGCTCATTCCATTGATGAAATCGAAGTCAACGCACAGGTTTGGGATTCTAGAAAGATAGAGAGATGACATTTGAGTTGAGTTTATGAAAGCCTGTCTGATCTGATTACTTGGTAGGTTATTTCCAGTCAGTTTGAGTATCTTTAAATTTGGCACAGTTGAGCAATTATCCGCAATGTTTGTAATAAGATTATGCTCCACCACGAATGTACTAAGAAGTGGCGCATATGCCGAAACACAGGGCCAGTTTGATAGTTTTGTATGGGTGCAACTGAAGGAGGTTAATTTGGACAAACCATAGAAGGCTCTGCCCTCTGTTTCATTTAGGTTCTGATTGCGACCGATGGATAACTGTTGCAGGCTGAGTAATTCTGCAAAAGTGTTGTCTTTGATAATTGGGAATAAGTTGTAGCTGAGGAATAGGTGTTCCAGGGAGACAAATCCAATGAAATACTCAGCCTTGACTTCTGTCAAGCCAATCTCATTCAAGTTTAAAATCCTTAGTGTTGATTTTGTTTTGTTTAGATTTGGAAAGTGGTGGAGTTTGTTGTTGGATAACCCAAGCGTATCTAATCCAGAGTACGTCAAAACTAGGTCCCAGGTCACATTCGTTATTAGGTTGTGGGACAAGTCCAGGATGGTCAATGTTTTGTTATCCAAGTTTGTGAAGTGAGGAACAGTAGTCAGTTTATTGTTTTGCAGATACAGTTTTGTGATACGTGTGCCGTAAAATTCATCATCGGAGACTGAACTGATCTCGTTTCTGTAGAGGTGGAGTGTGTGCAGTGCAGTAAAGTTGGCAAACGTTCCTGCAGGAATTGCAGTGATTTTGTTGTACGACAGATTGATATCTCCAACAGATTTTGATATGTCGTGTGGAACAGAAGTCAGTCCAGCATGTTGACGATTATAAGTGCTGACTTTTTGGATGAATCCAGTAATCAAAACGAATAACACAGTCTCAAAAATAGCATGCAATGCATGCACCGTGGCCTCGGGCAATTCAGATTTACCCCTTACAGCCTGCTGAAGGATGGAATCATATTCATATAGACCTGTCTATCTATCTGTCTATCTATATATATTTTTTTTTTAACTAGAGTACCAGCTGTTGAGCTGCTGTGGTATACTGTTATTTCATATTCGACACTAAATAAAAAAAATATTTATCTATCTATTGTTCTTTAAGGTACATGTAGTGTTTCTCCAGATTAAAATAAAGTCCAAAAGAAAGTCATATATGAAACTTATTCTACCTGCCTGTCATTGTTAGGTCAATATATGAAGATAAAATCCACTATTACTATAATTATGCATGGATCTGCCAGGGAAAGAACATGCAGCGCCATCTATAACATACCTGAGCACAAGACATAATGTTTTCTATAATTTTTGTGTATTGGAAATGATTTATGCCTACCAAACAAATGTAAAGACGTAGGATAATCTCTTTTATGTACACTGACACGAAGAACTGTATGAATATACAAATAGTCAATGATATCTAGTCGCCCAAACTTTGCACCTTTTGTGACCACAAACCACAAAGTGGCTGCAGCATCAACTGCCAGATTTGCCATGCAGTTTTACAGTGCGCTCGCCTGTCACTGCTATAACTTTGTTTACAGCGTGCTCACCTGGGCTTGTGATTGACATTGCTCCGTAGGAGTTAAGTATTTTATTGGTTCCAGTGTAATTAGTACAGATCAGGTACATACAGTCACTAAGTGCAAATGTTAAACAGCTATGTAATCATTTGGGATGATCAATTTGGTTTGTCATTTTATCCATAAATTGTTTTTGTCCCCACAACAATTTAATATTTCTACTTCCTGTTGCCATTTGTTGACATAAGAATCCATTGATGACGACAAGGGGCCCGAGGTCCCTCGGCCACAAAAAAATGGGTTTCATTGTCTGTTCAACCATTCGCAATATAAAATGGTTATGTGTATGTCCTTTTTATAGAGAAATATTTTCAAGATACTGCCCGAAATAGTGTAATGTATTGATGAATATATATCAAAGATGAAAACAATAAAATGTTTTGTTATAAACACAATCCTTCTAAAGTCAACACATATATATAGCCCTGTTGAAGCAACAGTTGTCACAACAAAGTAAGACTTTAGTGCAATGAAAATGAGGTTAATTTTTAGATAGATCAGCACAGCATCCGGAAAATTAATAATTTATCTGTTGCTGGTAAACAGGAAATCAAAAAAGTCATAATTTGACACAAAAAATATTTGTCAAAATTTTAGTTATTGTCAAAATGTGTGTCAAGTGGCAGAGACATTAACGAGGACAGTTGTCCGGCCCAGTAAAAGGCCAAATCAATGAGTCATATAATTTTATTAGTTCTTCGAGACTATTATGGGATCCCTGTGTCGATCTGAACGCTGGTATTTTGTTTTTGTGATTCTGTTTCTTTGTTTCTATTATATATTTTAAGATACTTTCCAATCAATTCTGGTGTCTGTGTGAATAATTATTGCCATAACCTACAGAAATCAATGTTGTCCTTTAAAGTGCAGTTAATCAGAAAGAATCGCCACTTTGCGCATTAAAAATTGTTTGTCAAAACTTTGAACTCCAAAAATAAAGTAAGGAAAACACAAAACTAGGAAACTAGGTGGAGTTCACATGAACTATTGTTGCTTGCCTATAAATTCAAGGCTTCAACTACCATGGGCAAACCTGGGGCTGCCCTTAGGGTTCCATCCCAAGGGGGCCCTGCTCCACAAACATGGCGAAATCAGGAACTAAAAAAAACTTGCCCCCCCCTTCTTCATACCTCTTTCTAACATATTACAAAAGACATCATAGAATTATATATCATAAAATGTTGGAATAGTTTAGGAGGCCCCTCGAAGTCTTTCAGGCAGCAGCATGATGGATTAGAAAAATTTCAGATAACTTCAAGAGCCCCCAGAGTTTGTGGCTCAGATTAGGCATTATATTTTTGCACGGTGCTCAGTTTAGCAAAATGAGGAACATTCCCAGAAAGCGGATCTACACTGCAGAAAAAAAAAACGTGCAAGCACTTTAAGCAGCGCAGGCCTGAATAATCTGTCACTGATGAGTTTAGAGTGCCAGCCCACTAAACAATGAACAGTACAACTGGGGCTTTAAATCTATCTATGTGACTATTAATTAGTCTAATTAAATCAATCAATACATGTAGATGTCTATCTACCTATCTGCTTGCCATCTGTGTATCTTTCTATGTATTGAATCAATCTTTCTTTGTAGATCTATCTATCTCTTAATTTATAGATCTGTCTTATCTCTTAATTTATAGATCTGTTTATCTGTCTATCTTTCTTCCGATCTATATAACAGTCATCAAATGACAAATTTGAAGAAATTCCGAAATATTGTCCCAGCCGAGATTTGATAATACACAGTGAAGCTCCTTAATGTTAAAACACCAATTAACACTAGGTAGAGCTACCTGGCGATCCAGGGTATCCCAGCACAAACAGAAGAAGAAGAAGAAGAAGAAGAAGAAGAACCTGGGCCCTTCACTTTCCCTCCAACCTACACAAGACAGACAAATTCTGCAAAAAGGGGTTTTGGGACAAAAGCAATTCATATATAGGCCTATATATATGAGCTTTATAAATAGACTGGTGGCGTGATTGACCCTTGACCCGAAAAAGCCAGTTTATTTATTTTCTTTATTACAATTTCCATCACTGAAAGTCACCAAAATTGATTGGTCGCATGTAAAAAATCGTATTGAGCAAGTATGGAAAGTTCGAATGAGATTGATGAAAGAGGACGAGCTCCTATATGGTCAGAGTTGTTAGAAAAATTCTAAGGGTAAGAGCAGCTGCGCTGCTAAGAACCCTGATATAATACATGGTCGTGAGAATGAGGCATAAAAACCAAAGATGACAGCACACTGCACAATCATTTGTCTTCAATAATTATCCGTATCTAGATAATAACCATATTTTATAAAATATTTACTTTGAACCTTATGTCTGACAATAGAAAATCAACAATTAGAGCATCGAGTGATAATAACATGATTTATTCATTTGCATAATAGTTATTGATACATGGTATTATAAAAGTGATAATACAAAAGGTGGGCCAAGAGACAGTGTCGCATCCATACTCAGCCATTGATCGTGGCTTTTAAAATCTGATGAAAAATATGGTTTTTTACCAAGATGAAGATGTGCATTATCTAGCAAAATTTTGTAGACCAGTGATTATCAAACCAGATTTTGTAGAATTAATGACACATTGCCCCCTTCTCTGTCTCACCAAGAAATAAGAAAATAATATTATGGTATAAATGCCAAAAAATTAGGCAGATCTGAAAAATAACAGGGCTGAATTCTAAACAAAGCACTTCCAGTTGCTTAACAAAACATGTCTAAATGTAGTGGGCTAGATGCTCCACAACACATGAACAAGGGCTTTAAAAATGCTCATGTAAGTCTAATGTCTCAAAGACAACCTAGCTAATACATGTATATAAGTCAACCAAATATAACTAATGCTACAAATCATAACAAGATACTTTGGATAAGGGGATTAAATGCAAAACCAAATTAATGTCTAAAATGACAAGAATGGAAAATAAAATGCAATATATAACGATGATTATTACGGATTCATTGGTGCAGGCTACAAAACAAAACAAAAATTTAAAAAAAAAAGCCACTCATCATACCAAATTTCAGCAAATGATTTGTTAGTGCTGAATAAAACATGGCTGACTTGCCAAGAAAAAAAAAAAACAATTCCAAACAACATGTTTGTAGCGCTGGAAGATATGGCTAAAACAGACAAATATTACCAGATTCATGAAAATGCAAGGCTATATACCCAAAAAAAAATAAGCCCAATTTGATCAAATAAATAACATAAAATGTACACCATAACCACAAATAATTCTAAATTTATGCTAATGGGTCAATGATCCAAAACAGGGCTAATAGTCCCTGTTGCGACAATATATATATGGCTCATTCCGTACAATGCATGGGATGCTGTGCCTGAATATGTCAGAGCAAAACAGGGTTTTTTTTTTAATAAGTGTTCACCTTCCCTGCTGTCTCTAAACTTATTAAGCTGTTAGACCTTCTGACATCTCCACACAAGACCTTCTAACATCTTCACACAAGACCTTCTTCTCAACACTTCAATAGTCCATCTCACAATAATCATTAATATCTGCTTCTGAAATTGCAGGGCTGTCAATTTGTGGTAGTTCAATCTTTGTCTGTTCATTTGCTGTCGACTTCATCCATGCGTACACATATGGAGCGAGTATCCCAGCAGAGAGACAATAGTACCAAGCAGAGAGCTGAGAATGATTATCCAATCATTTTGTGCTTTTGATTGACCTGCAAAATATTAACACATTTATTCAAATAACATTAAATTTTTCTAACCATTGTGAACATGGGTGACTGCCTGCATTATGCATAGCCTACTAGTTAAGATTAATTAATCAATCAGCCAATCAATCAATGGAAAACTCACAGACAGGACTGTTGACCTGGCCTCAAAACAGACCAAATGTCAAGATTCATTCCAATGCATGGTGTGATTTCTCACTTATAAGCCTGCCACAGCCTCTCTACCACTGTCATTTGCAATCCGAAAATAAAAGTGCTAACTCTCTTGGGTCCATGTCTCGAACATAACTCTGTCCCTGTTCTCATCACACTCATCAAACATTGCATTTACCACATCACTGACATTTACTTTTTTTGCAATAGTACATGTACTAAACAATTCAACCTACTTTAAAATACACCTTCATTTCACACCTTTCCCTGCAACTTTTGATCAATGTGCAGAACTGGGTCACATGCTTTCTGTCAGGCTATCCAGGTGGCAGCAGGGGCCAGGCACACTGACAACTGCTGCCACCACAAAATGCCCATAAATACACTGTACAAAGTGCATTTGTTTTCTCAGCCCAATCTGACATTTTCCATCAAAAAGACACACAATAATTATAATTGCATTCTAGCAAACTATTTCATATTAAAATGCCCATTTATGCTCCTCAATTTGGACCACCATGGCCTCCTTCACTGTCATATTCAGGCACACCTATCCTACACTAAATGGCTCAAATGCCTGCTTGCAACGGGTTTTCTATCTCAATAAAACTTTCAGGGGGCTGATGGTGAAATACCTCAGCCTCATCCACAATATTCCATATAATTATCATATATATATATACATGTACCTGGTTGAAAACTATTCAATGTAATTCCTTCCATAATTATAATTGTCTATTCGGGAAGACAACTTCCACGATTCCACTCTTTCATTTACACTCCTGATCAAAATGCAGGAATAATTTGGATTTGAATGAGTCAGGCCTTCAAAATTCTAAAATTGGCCATTGAAACTTACCAGACTGGGCCGTTCCAATAAATCAATTTGCCAAGATTACAATCTGTCTTTGTGACGTCATCACAGCATAAATGACCCAGCAGGCAGTACTATTGGCGACATCAAAATTCAACATGACAGCTAAATTTGTCATAAACTAACTCACAAAACAGGTGCTTTAAACAGCAATGTGAGCTTGGAAATAGAGTGGAAATGCTCAGGTTGAAGTCTGCAATTAATTTTGTGTACATTTTTAATTTAATTCACCAGGGCACATAAAATATTAAAATCCACAATCAGGACATCAAAGTTGCATTTTTGCATAGGCTACATCTAATAGACCAAATCAGTCAATTGAATTTAAAACAGAGCAAAAGAAGGTTGACTTTTCACAAATTTACCTCTTGTGCTGCCATATTGGATACACACTAGGTCATTTAATAATTCAAAGTCAACTTTTTTTATTATGCTTCCTGAGAAACTAAATAGCAAGGAAAAATTGTTGGAATACCTGGCCAATAGCTGAAAACATTTTTCTTGACTACGTGCCCTAACCCTATAAAACCAGAAGAGGGTGTAGTTTCTGGCCCTCTTGTGGACTGTACGTGAATTAGTTGTTTGCTACTTTAATCTACTTGGCCCCTCATCCAGCTTGGCCCCTTCTCATTAAGCGGTGAAGCCTGACATCCTGTCTGACAAGTTTCATTTACCTGAGTATCGGGGTTCCGTAGTTGGATCTTCTGTCAGCCACTGTGCACTGGTTGGAGGTTTCGTCAGTCCCTGGGGTCTTGAGCTTGATCTGGGAGCAGGTAAATCTGGAAAATTAGATTTAAAAAAAGTGACAGACATGTAATGCATAATTGGCGGTAGATAATTGCTTGAAATTCAAGAAAAATTAACATTATTCTTAAAAGTACCAGTCCAGAACACCGCAAAGAACTTGAAATTTAACATGAAATGAAATTAAACATGAACTTGTCCAAACAGGATGTCAGGAGGCTGAATAAAATATTTTTGTGGTCTCCTTGTCATGACTTCACAATGGGCTGCTGGTGACATCACAACAAACTGTAGAGCACTCCCAACTTAGAGAATTTGAAGTTATCAGACAAAAGTTTTGTAAAAAACTACTGGTAAAAAACCCCCATAATAGCGTATTTCAAAGCTATGAAAGTCATTTCGTTTTCGTGCACTCTAAAAAATGTTGGGACAAAATTGGTTTTTTAGATTCAAAATGGATTTTTGAAAAACCAGATTTCAATGCAAAACCTACATGAATTTTTAAAAAAATCCATGTTGGTTTTTTGCATTGAAATTTGGTTTTTCAAAGAACCATTTTGAATCTAAAACACCAATTTTGTCTGAAATTTTTTAGAGTGTGAGGCCTGACACTCACAATGTTATGGGGTTTTATTATAGCCTAATGTATAGGCCTATTATGTTATGGTGTTTATTATAACATGTGTTCAGCTAAATTCGTAATTTGTTGTCTTTTGGCATTTACAGGATTCACTTCCCTCAGATAGCTATAGGCCCTATCAGCGCTCAGCTTCACTTCGCCCAGATACAGCTATCTAAGGGAAGGTAAATTCTGTATCCGCCAAGCAAACAACAAATAACTAATATGTAGATGGCAATGCCATAGATTCACGGAGCTCAAATTAACTGTTCTTATTTTGAAACCGTATTATAGTATACAAATATTGACTGATTTCGAGGGCATTAGTCAAATCTATTTCCCTCGAGGGTGTGTAAGTGAAAACTATTTCACGAGGCCGAAGGCCGAGGGAAATAGTTTTCCTTTCACACAGGAGGGTAGATAAGCAGACGCATAGCCTACATTGCACTATTATTACTAGTTTTGATGACTTTTTTTTGGTCTTTACTAATTAATGCCCTAATTTTATTATTTTCCTGCACTATTGCAAATGTATGGAAAATTTTGAAAGAAAAATGTTGAAAAAAAACATTTAGGGAAAGAACATTTTAGAAAAAACAAATTTCGGAAAAAAAAATTTTGAAAAAAAAAATTGGAAAAAAAAAAATTTGGAAAAAAAAAAATTTCGGAAAAAAAAAAAGGAAAAAAAAAATTTCGAAAAAAAAAATTTTCAGAAAAAAAAAAAAATTCTGAAAAAAAAAAAATCTGAAAATTTTTTTTTTCGGAAAACAAATTTTGGAGGGCAATAGTCCTGGTCAATATACTAAAATAATGACTGATATGTGACCAGCTCTCAGCCAATGACAGCCCTGCTTTCATGGTCGAGGTATAATAATTATAAACAAGAACACAATCAGTTGGGCCTAAATTAATTGGTGCTATTTAAAGTTACTCTGAATGATAAGTAAATTTTGAACAAAAGTTTTTCTAATTTTTACATGTATTGAAGCAACTTGGTAATACTGGTTGGTACATCAAGTTTCTTTTCTGTAAGATGATTTTCTATAGCATAAATGACCACCCAAATGCACCAAATGACCCCTAGATTTATTTCGGGTACGCACGGAAAAAAAGCCTGTCTTGCCTGCTTTTTACTTTGTGACGTCATCAGCATTGTTATAATTAGATAACTTGTAGCAATGTAAGTTTAACAATGGACATTGTGACGTCATCAACAAAGGATGTGCTGGAGGATGGAAAAACTATCTTGAAAATGTTCATGAAATAACTAAACAATTTATCTAATCAAAGAAAGCCTTCACAAATTAGTCAAAATTATTATTGATAGCTAGCACATTTATTACAGTTTAGGAAACCACCGATATTTGGCCAATAGTTTCATCATTCAGGGCAACTTTAAGTACAGTAATAGCAATCAGCTTTTAAACTTCACACCTCAAATAAACTTCACACATCACTGCTCACAAGCAGGCTGCTGATAGTTCAGTCATTTTCCCTGGGTGTGGCACTGCAAGCATGATGCTACACCGGTGGCGACACCTGTTAGCAAAATAAGCTTTTTTCATGCAGACGACATAAATGAGCATAAAAATGAAATTTTCTAAACAGAATAGGATAGTTAAGAACCAAATGGAATTTTTCAGACACTACTGCAGTATTGCAAGAGAAATTCAGGGATGTTTACTTTTACCGAAACTAACTGTTTAATCAGGGACCAACTCCATGGCAGGTACAGGCAGTCCTTCATTCTCACTCCACTGACAGATTCAAAATTTACTATGACCTGTTGTTAAGCTAAGTTCGCTGACGCGACGGGCGGCTTTGCCGCCCGTCGCTACGCGAATAATAGTATACCCAATGGTCACAATGGAAAACAGTGCAGTGACATCATCCAACCATTGAGGATACAAATAACCATGGAGTATACTATAATAAGACCAACTGATTGCATGGTGGTATTTCGAGATCACTCTTACATAGATCCTTGCAGTCAAATCAAGGACAGGTCATTTTACCAGACTGAGTTGTTTTTTTCACAAACTGCAGCCATCCTATTAACTGTTGATATAAATAGACAATTTAACCACAATTTTCTTGTGTCCTAAAGCATGTATTTTTGTCATTTTGACTTTTCGACTGCTCCAACAAGTAATTTTAAGCAACCAAAGGAAAACTGGTAGCTCTTCATTGTTGCAAAAACTCGGAAGTTTACTTTGCTTTGTGTTGCACTGATAGACTGCCACACGTCAAAATTACCTATACTTGGGATACCCTGGATTGTACGTATATATCATCCAGTGCAAACGAGGACCAGTGGTCATAGACTCATACACCGGACAACCAGCGAGCAGTAAAACAAGTGCACCCCGTACTTTGCAAGAAATTAACTCATTCGGAAATCATCGACGTCTTTTGGCTGATGGAAGATATGTAATTTTGTGAATTAAAATTATCATCTTAGCAAGACAATTTTGCTGGCATCATTTGTCATACTTCAAAAGATCTAGTACAACCCAGAGTACAACCCAAAAATATTTCATAAATCCAAAGCACTCAGTATAAGTGCATGAAAAATTTATTGAGTTGTACTGCAATTCAGAGCATTTTTAAAAGTTTTTCCGACTGGGAGACCAACCGAATGACCTCAAACCATTATTTTTAGCGTGGTGACACGTGATATCTGATGATTGGTTGAAGATTGTTCAGATATATTTATGATTATAGCTTCTGATGTGCTTGAAGCACTCATGGAGTATACATAAACTGTTGAGATCACTGCTGATTTATATGAATTGAGTTGAATTCCACCGAAAGAAGTGAGACAAATTTATAATTTATTAAAGTTTTAAATCAGAAAGGTAAAATAAGCAAAAAATATTACAACAACAGTTAATAATATTTAGGAAATGTCATGAAAGCCTATCGGTTGGAAATGTACAGATGAACTTTAGATTAATATAACCATAGACTTGACAACGGACTCTGGCCTACTTGACGTTATGTTATTTTGTCATGCGACCTCACCGGTCATGGCGCACACTAACTTGAATTAGTGACGTCATAGCAGCAGCATTGCAGGTGGCGTCATGAACAGACTGGAGACTCGATCCCATATCCTTTATTGATGACGTAACCCAGGGGAGATCAAAATTAACAGTGGCAAATTCATACTGTTATTGAATCTATATAGGCCTAATAAACAGAATTTAGATCCCCTAATATTTCCAAGCAAATAGACCTGATTCAGTCCAGCCTACGGCCCTGCGAGGTCACGAATGAAATAAGACACAACTCTCTAAAGATGAAATACATTTTACAAATGATAATTCCAAATAGCGAAATTAAGCGCAGTGTAAAACAAGCCTATTATATCCATAATTTTTTTCAGGATGTTGTACCTTGTAAAAGGGAACTCACTTTACATAGGCCTATGCCATAACAATCCACAGACTGCCAGTTTACACCTTTCACAATCTGCTGCAGGGATTTCACCTTCAAAACTCTCAAAATCCAATTTTCATAATAGCGGACAGGGAATCCTACTATTAATTCTTGGACCCGTCGGTCTTTCCCAGCAAAAGTATAGGGTGCATGCTACCTTTTTTCACCCACTAAAAGGTTTTAGGCTGGGTTTTTTGTTCAAAATCTATATTTAATATTTTGCCCCTCCCTGACCCCCATTTCACAGGTATACCCCTTTCAAAAGTAAAATGGCCAAGGGATAGAAGGACACCTGACTGAAGCTAAGCCAGCGAGGCTCGCTCATGCTTGCTACTGAAGCAGGCTACTGTAGTCTGGAAGGACACAGTAGTCACAGACTCACAGGACCTCTTGTCATTAACCTGTTGCGTTTACATTCAAGTAAAACCCCATCTACAGCCTCAATGACTTTCAGCCGTTCTAATCTTCATTATTTGCATGCTATTGAACTGTGATGGACTTGACATTAAATCGATTTTGGGCCAATTTGCACTGATTTTGGTTTTGAAATCCAGCGATTTCATGTTCCTTTTTAATGAAATTTTCTTTACTCTCCAAAGAGATGTGTGTTGACATCAGTGTAAACATTTAATTTCATGAAAATATCAGTATTATGGGCCGACCACACAATAGTTGGGGGACTATGGATTTTACCCTGAGATGAGTTTCTTTTTTCGTTCATGAAGCGTTGACTAACAATTTTTTTTTCGGAACAGGACGAGCGAAAACTTTTTTTTTCGCAATTTGAATATCACGGTGCCCTAACTACTGGTGGAAACACTTTTTTCCATGTTCCCAACTAACTTTTTTTTAGTGTCAAGTGGGAAACAAACTTTTAAAAAATCCATAGCCCCTCCCAAAGATCATCTGGTCGGCCCCTTACAAATTTACTATTTCAAAATGTGAGCGTTTTTATTAAGATTACTGAGTTTACATCATTTTTACACCACAGTACGACGTTCATCAGCAGATCAGTTGATTTACTAAATGTTAAATACATTCTTCACTGTCATAATCTAAGTAATTGTAAATAATAACTGTGTTTTGAGCAATTACTGATTCGGAAATTATGGGAAAAAAAACCAACAAAAAACAAGAAAAAGGGCTGTTCGGTCACAATTTAAATCATGGTTTCATGTAAAAGTATGTTTCAAATTAAAATGATTTTTAGATATATCAATAATCTTTTTAGATAAGTCTGAAATATTTTATTAATTCATTTTGGGACCAATGTCTTGCAATGATCGGTCAAATTGCTGACTTACACAGTTCCTCTTGCAAAGAAATGGTGTAGTTAGAAAAAAACCTTCCAGCACCAATACAGCCCAAGATCTAATGATTCCTGATTTTCTGATGAAACAGGTAAATCTTAATTAAGAGGTCACTGAGTTTAAGAAAGGTTTAAGAAAGTCAGGTGAGAGGCAAAGAGAGGGGCAATAACAAGATATCTCATTTTGGAGCCAAAAAAAAGTCAGACAGTGTTGTGTCTGGGAAATGGTTACATTGCGCAAAATTGTTCAAAGGTCAATGACCCAGGAGTTGCCTTCTAGGAAAGTCCAAACAAACTCGCTGAGGGGGAGGGTCACGAGGGTGTTTATTATAAATCACAAAAGACTGATAAATGCATAAGAAAATAAAACATTATAATTCATTAGAATATAATATCAATTAAATATTTTAAAGACCCTACTTAAAAATCTAGTCTTTGATAGTTGCCTTTAAAAAAAAGGAAAGAAAGGTATTCAATTTCCGTTGAATTGGATGACACTAGCTGTTACCTCAATTAAGCAACCTATTGCATGATTAAAGAAACGATGTCAGGTTGATTGTTGTGATAGCAATTACACAACTACTAAAGAAAAACAGGAAATAAAGCTTTTATAATTATTTGAACAATATGATTTATTTTAGCTGAAAACCTGAAGCGGGCCTAACATAGTTTTATTTCAAGTTTTATTCAAACTGCTAAAGTATTTATCTGCACAACTCCGTGCTACTGCCAAGGAATAAAGAATGACCTGCTGTACTGTAGTGGATCCTGAGATCAAATGAGTTGCGCTGCATAAAAGTTGTGTTTTGACTGTGCCTCAAAATGATAACGTCATGATTGTCTCATTGCCTTGCGCCATGACCGGTGGGGGCGCTGACCTAAAACAACATCGTTGACGTCACATATAGTAAAATACTCAGAGTCCGACATCCATTTATTGTATCTGGGATATAACGAAAGTGAAATTTTTGTGAGACCTCCTCTCTCTGACAAATTTGGTCTCCAAGTGATACCAATTTGGCAATAACTGGGAGACCAAATCTGTCCACTGGGAGACCATTTAGTCTCCCAGTTACTATGTTAAAAAATTCACTTTAGTCTCCCTGAGCTAGATTCCCATTTAATTGAACCATATAAATTGCAAATTCCCCATGAAGTATTTTGGCATACCTTGAGTCATAAGATTCACTGTCCCTATGTATTCCTCCAATAGCCCAAATATGCAAGTGTAGGTATCTTCATCCATTTTTGACAGTTGTTTTATTGTCAAGTGCCCAGATTCATCCAAACTTATACGTCCCGGCTGAACAGAGTAGTGTCTCGCTGCAAACATAATTCAAAAAAGTTTGGAATGGTCTGTAGAACTTTCCAAGCCACCATACAAACCACATTTTGGATGGAAAAAAATTGTCAAATACTTGAGTACCCTTCCTAATTCTCTTTTACCTGGCATTTCAGAAAAAAAGTTCACATTATTTACCATGTAGCTGCAAATAAGCGTACAGTTACGAGAAATTTCACTAAGTGGAGGTGGCGCCACTAGGGCCACCTCCTGTATAATTATTAGTTTCATCTGGTGGAAGTTTTGTTTTCATATTAGATTATTCTTGTATCCTGTTGTAGTATCACCATATATATTACTGTTTATCATGTTTATGGCACTTGTTTCCACTGGGTAAAATAAAACATATATATATATAAAATCACACACTAGTTCTCTGTAACATAGATAAATTTGTAAAATTCAAAATAAAAGGCAATGAAATAAACAATTTATACACATTCAACAAATCTTCATAATAACGATAGTAGTAATTTTATTTCTTCTAATTCTTCTAAGCGCATTATATTTAAACATCTCAATGCACCTTACAACGTTAACATAAGAATTTATCACTGACATAGGTGAACAAACGAGCTACCCCAAACCCCAAAAAATATGACAACATTGTAAATTGACATTAAATTCCGGCAAAGTTGTATAAAATGGGAAAAGGAAGGCCTAAAGGTCAAAAATTAAACTGCCCCCTAAATCGTTCATCTTCTCTACACAAACGAATGTAATCATTGATGAATATTATCTCAGTTTGTTATGCATATCTCTTTGAAATTCATATAAACTGATATTTTATGCAATTGTAATCAAGCTTGTATAGTGAATTGATGGAATGTAACAGATTGAGTGTTGAATAATAAGAATGATTGTCTACCTGCATAATCTTTCCAGTAAAAAGCTACAACTGTTGAGTCGTTCATTCCTGAGCAGTTGTAACCTTGCTTATGCCAAGAGAAAAAAAAGGAAGTTGCTGATGAATCCATACTGTATCCTGGGCATTCCAATGTCACATTTTCCCCTTCATGCTTCCATACAGTGTGAGTTTCATTGGCCCTGTTGACTTAAATATACAAAATATGGAATTTTTGTTATAAAGCAATTTTGCTGTAGACTGTATGATATAACCAAGCTGGAAAGAAAAACCTTTAGAAGGACGATATTCCTAATTTAATGAAATTAATTTTAATAAAATTGAAAAAGATTGAGCTGAGGTATGCAAAATGAGAAAGCAAATTTCTCAAAAGTTTGACAGAATTCAAAACTTCAGTTGAAAATGGCTAATTCATAACTAATTCATAACATGTAACAGGCTTTATAAACAAAGATTGCTTTTGTTCATTTTACTATGGCTACTGCTGTGCCCATAGGGGTATAACACAAGCATTTAACAAAATTTCAAATTTAGAAAACTTACGAAAAGAGCATCTGTCTTTAGCTTGAACATTGATGAAAAGCAACAACAGCAAAACGGTCATTGATCCTTGAAATCCAATCTTTACAAAATTTGACATGCCAGTAATGAAATGAACTAGAGAATCAAAGTTGTATTCAGAAGCAACTTTTAACACAACTATCCTAGATGGCTTTGTTGCAGGAAGTGATGATTTTAAGTAAATGCAACGAAACTTGAAATAAGGAAAAATTGATAAAGATGGATGTATGCATGGGCTTAAACACAGTTTTACCAATTTCCTTAAACAGCATACATGACAATTTCTGTGTTAAACATAAACTATGTGATAAAATCAAATGCATACATGCTATACTGCACCCGGTCAATGGACCTTTGAAGCATCCTATATTATAGGTCACAGTTTGGGTCATATCGTTTATTTCTATGCACACCTTCAATTCTGCATTAATCACGGTCTCCTTACACCAATCTCTCTCTTTCTCTGTATTCTCAACAGTACCACACTTTATATCCGTATTTTTTATGGCTACTGCTGTCACAGACTCATTAATTTTCCTCATACTGCCACACCTCCTCATTCACTCACAAGTAATAGTGGTAGTATTTCTTCCCTGGGCTCCGGAGAGGACGAATGCCCCACTCTCAATGACTGCACGATGGGTTAAATCATCTGATAATTTTTAATTTAATCCAATCTGTAAGTTGTAAATTGCCATTCATGGGGCCCTCTATTTATAATAATGCCCAGAATTGTTCAGCACGTATCAAAGAATGTCATATCAACTATTTTTTTAGTTAATACATAGACAAGTTTTTTCTTGCTTCATCAAATGTTTTCTCAGACCTTGTCAGTGCTTGGCATCGTACGTGTTTATCAGAATCCAAAAAATTGACTTAATTGATTTGATTCAAAATAGAGATACTTTCTTCTCATTTTTACAAAAATATGTTGGGGAAATGAAATTCCATTATATTTCTTGAAAATCCTGTACGTTTAAATTCATGTTGGCAATACCTGAACTTTGAAGTATGACTGTGCAACAAGAAATATGAGGTTTTATGCCTACCGAATTATATACCGCTGTTTGTACCGCAATTGAATGATCAATAAAGAAAATAAAAAAAATAAAAATACACAAGAACTGACAGAGGAGAGTTAATCACCGACAAAAAATTTAAGTATCTGTTATCTCTTTTGCTTTAGTATGACTTTATTATGTGTGCTATCCATTAAAATTGCATGGTCCACACTTGCTCTTCTTATGTGAAATAGTTGGCCAGCATCATCAAGTCATTATTCACTCTAAAAAATGTCGGGACAAAAGTGGTTTTTTAGATTCAAAATGTTTTTTTGAAAAACCAAATTTCAATGCAAAACCAACATGGATTTTTAAAAAAATCATCCATGTTGGTTTTCTGCATTGAAATTTGGTTTTTCAAAAAACCATTTTGTATCTAAAAAAACAATTTTGTCTGAAATTTTTTAGAGTGTTTGATAGAATGCTCTTTATACAGATTCTATACACCCAACATCCACCAAACTCATCCTAAGAAGTCATAAACTTTCACCTTTTAACATTAGATGGAATATGAAACCATTATTTCGAACAGTGATCCAGTCATATCCAAACATTTCATATTATAAATTTCTCATGCATTGAAATTAAGTTGGAATTACAACATTATTTCGGCGAAGTGCCTATGTTAGCCAAATATGAAGTCATTATAAAATCCTCGTCTGCTTTATTTAGATTTAGAACACTCATCCAGAACCAAAGAAAATCAAATTGCATTAGTGCACTTGAACAATATCTTGAAACATAGCTATAGTAATTGGGAACCAAGTGTATCCTACTATAAAATCATGGACCCCTTTGTAGCGGGGCAGATTTGTCACGAATATGGAAGTAATTATGCATTTATACATAGAAGCATGAAACTTGGCTTACTGTTCAAAGGCATCTAGAAGAATATATTTAGATAGGGAGCCACTTCAGATTTGACATGCATGGTTGACCCATGGAAGCCATTTTCCAAAATGGTGGCTAATTCTCTCATGTTCCTGCTTTCTATGAAGTGCCTTTAGTTTGACCGTACGAAAACAGTGCTCGTTATTCCTTCTACAGATCTAATCTAAAAAACATTACCAATTGATTTCCGATAGAACTAAGGAATACTAGGGTAGCCAGGGTCCATTTTGTTAGAACTGTTGAAGAAAATCCCGAATTTTCGCGGTTTCCCGTACACTCTAAAGTCATGTGTTCTGAAACGGAACACAAATTAGAACACTATATCGTAACACTTTGAGAACGCAGTCATAGCGTTCCATTTAAGAACTGAACACTGCAGTTCATAGTTAAACACTAGCGCTTTATTGAACAGAACATGTGTGTTCCATAGTTAAACACTAGTGCTTTATTGAACAGAACATGTGTGTTCCATAGTTAAACACTAGTGCTTTATTCAACAGAACATGTGTGTTCTATTACAGAACATACTGAATGCCGTCCAGCAGGGAAAACGCTAGCATCCAAAGTGTGCATTTCAGAACACTGCCAACACTATGGACGCTGAAACAGATTGAGAACACTCATCTAGTGTTCCAATGTGTTCTAATGCAGCCATTAGAACACGTGTGTTCCATGATATCTAATCACTTCAAAAATAAGAAATGACAGTTGATCATTTTTAACATCTATATTAACAAAACATTACATTAAGTTAACAATTTGTGAAATTTGCTTGGCTTAATCTTCAAATATTTTAAATTTCTGATATATTTCACGATAAACATTTTATAATCAGTAGGCCTAGCCATTAAATTTGACTTGGTCCTCAATACAATCACAAAATTTTGAAAAGAGTAAGTTGAGTAAGGCCTTGGACATAGCATGTTGAAGATGCAGTAAGAAAATTCATCCATATCGACTATGAGTCGATAGATTCCACAAGTATCCAATATATTTTTGTCATATTTACTGGAGAAAATCAAGGAATTCACATTGTTTACATCAAATCCACGCCGTTCCACTTTGTTCTCGTCTGAAAACTCGCATTGAGAGCTTGGACAAGACATTGTCTTCGAGTTGGTGAATGCGACGATAATTCAAAATTACTGTGATTTTTAATGAAAAAATCACCAAAAAGGATGACACTTCGCCGTTTCTCTCAGTTCTTGAATAGGCATCAATATGTTGATGAGCGGCAAAAGCGTTTGTCCATTATCATATCGAATATGGTTGTTTTCGATGACAACCCCATTAAACACTGCCATCATGAGGCCTCCTGACGCTTCAATTGCCATCTATTTGTAGTGTCTGTTCATCATGATCCATGTGACCTTGCTGAACAGACAAGGGGATGTTTGTTGTTGTAGAGTCTTCAGTGCTTTCTCAAAGTTTTCATCAGCGACATCCTAAAAAGTACAATAATAAATAGTGATATTATCATAGCATAAAAGTCACTGGCAAAACAGATTTTATTGCTGGGTCAAGTACTGGTGTCAATGTGACTATCCCTTGAAACCAATTAACCAAATTTTAAGCTACTAATACATCAATCATAGGCTATTTGAATGTATCATAAATTATCATTCCAGCTTGATGAGCAGTGTTCCTGCCCAAGTGCTACAAGTAGATCTTTAGGCAGATTCCATGAACTGTATTTATGAAATCCATTTTATATAAAAACACCTTTGACAAACGATAACCAGAAAAAAATGTTTACCTTCTTGATTTGAATTATGAATTTGGTCTTCTCTGTGGACTTCCCTCATTGGAAATTGCCCTTATTATCCACATGCTTGATGCTTGGGGTCCTGCAAGCAATAAATTGATTATTGCTCCGCTGGAGGCGGTGTATTGTGAGGGTGCCCATATTCTGGGACATCTACATGTGGGTTTGTGTGTTTGTTAATCGACTCCTGCAAATACTACACTTCATATCTACCTGTCCTTTGGCAGAATATCTTTTTTCCACCCCCAGTCCCCCACTGTACCTGATTAAATTCTGGTAGCTATTCATGCCTGCTTTACTGAGATATAACAACTTTGTCAATTCCATCCTCTACAGTGCAGTCAATCCACAGCAGATGGATGCATGTGATATTTTTGCACCAGGTGTCCTCACTAGTTTCACAGAAGGTGTCACCACTAGGACTGTGGTGAAAACCATGTATTTGGCACCAGGAGCAGTAGGTTACCTGGGTGGAAGCTATGAATGGAAACTGCAAGCTGATGATCCAAGAAGTTCCATGTCGATGAAATTTTTTGTTTGTTGCCAGAGTCAAAGATGAAGATATATATAGGCCACGTTTAATTCTTCCACTGGAAAAGTCATGTTAGTGTTTTGCTCAAGTTAAGCTATGTGCCATGCATTAATTGTGACTCGTTTTTGATGCAGAAAAATCAAAACATTATAATGTCATTCTCTTTACTGCATGACACCGTTGACTCAATTGCGACTAAATTGTATGTGCAGGCCTATTTCCCTCAAAATGTGTTTGCATTTTGCATCTGAAAAACTGCACAGCTCAACACTCCAGGTCTGAGTCTACCTATAGGCTAATATTGCATACATCTGGAAGACTGGAAGTCCGTGAAAGCTTGACTTTGACGAATAACCAGGCTAGCTGCAGTGCCGATTCCCACCACCAGGGGCCCCACGGTCGCACCAGTTAAATCTGCTGACTAGCCATATATAGACAGTGAAGTACCCAGTGGAGTCAATTGCTTTCAAGCAATTAATAATGCTTAATTACAAGTGTTACATGTTGACCATAATATGCTTCCTTTATAGACCTATAGTCTGTGTTTTTCCTAGGTCTTTTTCCATCAGTTGTGACATTTACTCCTGGTAATTTACTGCATTCTATTTTCTTCTATCAATGACAAGCCTTAACAAACTGCTTTGGTGCATTGTGCAGTAATGAAAATTGTGAAACTGCAATTTTAAGTGGACAGCGGAGCATGTGCTCTCCGAGCGCCCGTTCTAGTTTCTTTTATTTTAATTGTGAAACGAACCAATGGTGAGGAAAGGATAGTGCAGGTTTGCATTCGGTGAAGCGAGACATATTCATGACTTAGTTTCAACAGTAGTAAAATGAACCTTACATTCATAGATTGGTCATGCAAGTTACCAACAAGTTTTATCAGATATTGCAACATTCATGGGAAATTTAAGGTAGATAGGGTAACTGCTAATAGCAAATATCTGACAGTTAAAGCAGACTGCAAATTCCACAATTATATGATCAATATACCTTTTGATTTGTTTCTCTTTTTGGACACTCATCCTCTGCCGATTCATCCATTGCAATAATAACACATTTCAGATTTTCTGCAGCCTTTGTCAATCTGTCATTTCCCCCATGTTAAAATTGAATTACCACAAAAACCTGCAAGACAGAAATAGTTACCATCACATTAAGTTGTTATTTGTAAGAAGAATATCAGAATTTCAAGGTGATACTGATCAGTTTGCTAGTTTAATTGTTTATACTAGTGTTCTGTTTTTGAACACATATGTTCGACACCCGCTAAACAAAATTCAAGAGCGGACTTTTGGTGTTTTTTTTTATGCAACCAGTGTCAGCAGATCACCCTAAGCTACTCCATCCACAATATATTATCTAACTAGAGTTTCGATCGGGACCGATGCGAAGGGAGAGCTCTCGCATGTCGAGTGGGCGTGGTGTAGTTAGGTTGATGTCACCTTTTCGTCACTGGGAATTAGTATTAAAAGAAATAGTGTGTATCTTTCATTAGATATATTTCAATGTAGCGAACTGTGACTCTGTTGCATATATGCAGCATCAGTAACAAAGCACCCGGGACTAGTTTTTGCACTGTATTTGGCATTTTTCCGAAAGTATATATATAGAATGGTCTGCATTTGGTCAGCATTTGGTCAGCATTTGGCCTGCATGATGAGAATTTTGGTCTGCATTCTCCTAATCTCCTAGAAAAATTCTTGGTTATTTATGCTCATTACCTTTTTTTTAAACTACCACTTAAAAGACTGGATTTTATTATTTTAAGACAGGGTCTTGTAATCAACTGTGGATTACAGAGAGTGGAAATCATTGATGATGGCATAAATGCAATTAATAGAAACAACCTCAATTGGATGAAATTCTAGATTATACAGCCTGCAAAACAAAATTTGTATAGCCTTCTTGAAATAAACTTTGTTGATAGGGGTATACATGGGTCTCAAAAACAGATGGGGTGTCAAATGTTGGAATTTAAAGGAAAAATGAAGGTCTCATGTCCCATTTTATCGAAGCATAAATGATAAAGAAATGTATCAAATGTTTGTCACTTTTTATTAGTCAATCTGTCAGTGTCTCTCGATTTTTAAGAGGGCCAGTGTCCCTGTGTCACTTTTTAAGAAGGGCAGTGTCCCCATGTCGATTGTTAATTGCCATTGATTATTGAACTTCCTCAACAGCAATAGGTCAGGTGTCATCTTCAAGTGAACTAATCCACTCAATTACAATTAGACAGTTATGTTTTTCCACTTTTCTGAGTTGAATAAAACAAGTTACCATATTTTTTATTTCGATTTCTTGTAGGCCTATATAGGCCTATAATAAAAAATTCTAATAAATTGTTGTTTTTTTGCAATCTATCATTTTGAAGAAAAATAAAGTCCTGATATTCAGTCATAACTGTCCCCATGTCCCCGGGTGTTACGTCCCCATGTCCCCGGGGGTTAAGTCCCCATGTCCCCGGGGTTACGTCCCCATGTCCCCGAGGGTTACGTCCCCAAGTCCCCGGGGGTTACGTCCCCATGTCCCCGGGGGTTACGTCCCCAAGTCCCCGGGGGTTACGTCCCCAAGTCCCCGGGGGTTACGTCCCCAAGTCCCCGGGGGTTACGTCCCCAAGTCCCCGGGGGTTACGTCCCCATGTCCCCGGGGGTTACGTCCCCATGTCCCCGGGGTTACGTCCCCATGACCCCGGGGGTTACGTCCCCATGACCCCGGGGGTTACGTCCCCATGTCCCCGGGGGTTACGTCCCCATGACCCCAGGGGTTACGTCCCTATGTCCCCGGGGGTTACGTCCCCATGTCCCCGGGGGTTACGGCCCCATGTCCCGGGGTTACGGCCCCATGTCCCCGGGGGTTATGTCCCCATGTCCCCGAGGGTTTCGGCCCCATGTCCCGGGGGTTACGTCCTATGTCCCCGGGGTTACGTCCCATGTCCCCGGGGGTTAAGTCCCCATGTCCCCGGGGGTTACGTCCCCGGGGGTTACGTCCCCATGTCCCCGGGGGTTACGTCCTCATGTCCCCGGGGGTTACGTCCCCATGGCCCCGGGGGTTACGTCCCCATGTCCCCGGGGTTACTTCCCCATGTCCCCGGGGGTTACGTCCCCATGACCCGGGGGTTACGACTCCATGTCCCCGGGGGTTACGTCCCCATGTCCCCGGGGGTTACGTCTCCATGTCCCCGGGGGTTACGTCCCCATGTCCCCGGGGATTACGTCCCCATGTACCCGGGGATTACTTCCCCATGTCCCCGGAGGTTACGTCCCCATGTCCCCGGGGGTTACGTCCCCATATCCCCGGGGGTATGTCCCCGGAAGTATGTCCCCGGGGATTTGTCCCCGGGGGTATGTCCCCGGGGGTATGTCACCATGTGTCCGGGGGTAAATGGTCGCCCCCTGCTTAGTAGATATTAAATGGTCGCCCCCTTATCCTATCTATGTATCTATCTATGTATCTATCTATGTATCTATGTATCTATGTATCTATCTATCTTGTTATCTTAGCACCTTAGTAGATATTAAATGGTTGCCCCCTTATTCTTAGGAGATATTAAATGGTCGCCCCATTAAATGGTCGCCCCCTTATCTATCTATCTGGCAAAACAACATACACATAGAACTCGCATGTGTTCCGCTTGCGACACAAATTCTAGTTTTGTTTTCAATGTGCAGTCCCCCCCCCCCTGTCCTAAGCCCACTCTGCCCATTATTTGCAATGTCGGAGAAACTTTTCTTGGACAAGAGGAGTGACCATTGGTCAGGCTGTCATTGCACATGCCACATTAACAACAACCACTTACAAATGCAACCATTGGTTAGGCAAGATCCTTGTGCCTAAATTGACAGCAGTTCAATAATCCAAATAGGCATGTAGTGCGTGTTTACTTGACTAGAAAACAACCTGTCAATTTCAGCTGCAATCATTAGGGGAAAGCTATCGCTCTCCCAAATAGATAGATTGCCCTTAGACAGTTATTTTTGAAAAGAAAATATAACATCTCTTGACATTGTTATGTCATTTTTGAAAATTTGATGAAAGAGACAAGCAACCATTTTAGAATTTGGTACGTTTTGTGCAGAAACAGTTAAACAATGTGAAATGGACTAATATCAGAACATTTTCCCAGCCACACATTACCTGTATTTCAAATCCAGGACAGATGATGCAGCTCCTGCCTGTTCAGCAAAATGGCGTCTGCAGAAGTATTCCATTTGATGATAAAAGCACCAGAAGGTGGCACCAGTGTCTTGTACACTGATGTTCTGATTTAGCACACATGCGTTTAATAGGATCACCAAGCGTTCTGATTTAGCACACATGTGTTTAATAAAGATCACCCAGTGTTCTATTTGGCATACATAGTGTGACATGTGTTCCAGATATGTCAAAATAGAACATTGCAGAACACATAGTGTTCCAGCCAGAACACATAGTGCTCCAGCCAGACCACATAGTGTTCCAGCCAGACCACATAGTGTTCCAATTTGTGTTCATTACAGAACACACTGGACGCGTCACAGTGTCCACTACTTTAGAGTGTAGTTTCGTGGAATCTCAATTCATAATTAAACAAACTACATATTTGAATTCCTTTTCAGAAGAGCTTTCAAATGAATGGTCGTATTATAGTTTACTTGAATTCTTTGTTAAATAGAACCTGAAAAGCGAAATCTTTAAAAAAACAGTTCATTTTCATTTTTTCATGAATTCAATGATAATAGGGAGTGGCTCAGAAACATGACCTTTTCTTACATTAAGGGACCTTGAAAAGGCAATTTTCAACATATTTACATGAAACAAAATTATTTCTAATCTAGATATGTGTGCGCATCTGGTATTTTCATTAATCTTGAAAAAATGGTGCCGGTTAGATTATTTTTGGCTGAATATTTCCAGGAAATCATGATTTTTTAATTATCTCAATTATTTTGGCCTAAAAAATTACGAAAAATGCTATTTTCTAAGGCTTCAATACAACTGGATATGTTGGGTCTTGATATTTGATGTTGAAGTCACCGAGTGCTAATATACTTGAAATTTACAAATTTTTAAGAATTTTTGCCATTGTAGGATTTTGTTGCTGTATAGGTCAATTTCAATTAAGCGAACGGAATCACATAAGACAAAAATCTGACAACGAAATCAAAAAGTAACAAAATTTGCTGTTTTTGTCCGTGATTCCGTTACGCTGTCTTCAGCATGCTGTAAAAAAATGCTCAGGCTGATCACAGACATTCTATGTATCAAAAATGTTAGTTCATATTCATTTAAGTCAAAATAGATCACTAAGTCATAATTTCTGCATACACAAATTTTGTGATGCATCATGAAAGTGTAATTTTTGTGATTTTTCTGTGATTCCGTTACCATGGAATTTATGTTTTCCATTTTCGTACCAAATTTATGAAATCCATTGATGCGGGTTCTCATTTGAAAGCTCTTCTTGCAAGGAGTTCAAATATGTAACTAATTTCTAGATTTATAAAGAATTGGCGTAACCACGCGATACCACAAAAATCAGCATTTGAATCAATTTTTCTCCCAAAATAAATTCCAACAAGCCAGAAAATGGTCCAGGCTACCAAAAAATGTTATAATAAGGTTCTGAGCATCTATAGAAGGAAAACCAAACACTATTTGCATGTATTCTATTTGTAGAAACTACACAGAAAGCAGCAAAATGGAAGAATTGACCGCCATTTTGGAAAATGGCTGCCGGTAGCCACCTCAGCTAAATTTGAGGTGGCTCCCTATCCAAATATGTTTATAAAAATGTTTTTTAAGTGTGCGCCAATTTTCATGCTTCTAAGCATAAATGCACAATTTTTTTTACATACCTGCCCTGCTATTGCCTTTCCCAGCCAAAGTATAGGGTGCCTATGTATGCAACCTTTTCTTACCCACTATAAGGACATAGGATGGGTTTTATGTTCAAAATTCATATTTAATATTTTGCCCCTCCCCTACCCCTATTTCACGGGTTATATGCTAGTGTATGTACTCCTTTTCGCTCTGGGATAGGCCAGCGTATCCGAGGAAAAGAAAAGGAAGCAGAATCTTATCATCCATCGTCGATTCCATCGAATAGATGAGAGCACCCTAGACACAGCAGAAGAACAGAAAAATCATGATACATGCAGGACTCATGATATCTTAAAAGTCATGGACAACTCTCTGACAGCAGAAAAAATAAGCGAAGTAAGAAAACTTGGAGAGAAGTGGAAGCGGCCACGACCTACATATTAGTAAAGCTAGAACTGGACTACAAGAGGAAGTAGGAACCGAATTATAAATGTCCAACCTGAAGAAACTGAAGGACACTGGCCAGAATGCGAGCATATCGCTAAACTTGCCCAAGGGACAACAAGAACAACGCAAACAGCGGATTGGTAAGCGAAGTCAGATTTTCTGATTCGAATGTGTTAGACATGCCTGAAATCTATGGACAAACAGGACGAATTTGAGAAGAAAATAGCCTGTGAAATAAAGACAGAAATGCATTAACAGCAGCCATTCAGTCCCAGACCTCATTGACTTCTTGGGAGACAGTGACCAACCCAAGAGCACACACAAGAACTAAATTTAATGAACTCACCAGCCTAGGCAAGATAGAGCAGGATTTGAACTGGTGCCTGTGTAGGGGAGACCGGGGCTGGTTGTCACAGGGGCAGGTTGTCACGCTGTGTAGAACTTAAATATGCTACTATTTCTATTCAAGGCATGCAGGAACACTGCCAATCTATATGAATGTTAAAAGGGGAGTGACTTAAACCTATCTGATCAATATATATTTATATCATTCAAAATCGTGACATCTTATGGCACATTTTACTTTTTTCAGCACTCGGGGCAGGTTGTCACATTTTTGGGGCAGGTTGTCACACACACAGGGCAGGTTGTCACACTTTTGGTTAAGAGCTCGGACACAGGAAGTGGGACTCCGTAAGGCAGATCTTGACTAAAACAAGTTATTTTGGACATCTGAGGAATCCTCTGCTTGTCCAGTGCCGACCTCAACGAATACGCTACTGTGTACAAGGGTGCTACAAATGAAGGCTTACCAAGCCGCAGAAAAGCATTCTGATCAGGAGGAGGAAAATTACAATTTTTTAAAGAAAATTTCTTAATAAATTTGAAATAGGTTTACTTTGACACTATGCCATATCTGCATACATCTTTAGTCATCAATAGCATGTATAAATCACCAACTTATATTTATGATAGTTTTTTTGGTTTAAAAGACTGGTCCTAATGGGTAACAACCAGCTCCAAAAAGTGTGACAACCTGCCTCGTCTTTTTGTGACAACCTGCCCCGACTGATGAAAATGCAAAAAACGTACGGGCGACCAAGGCAGTTGTTTTCATATTTTTCACTATTTCTTCCTATCATTATTTAAAGATTTGTTTACATGGTATGTGTATAAACTTTACCTTTTTCAACAAATATTTGTTAATGAGTAGGATAACATGCAAGTTGCATGTAAAAATTTACTTTTTGAGACCGGAAATTTTTAATAGACCGTGTGCCTACCAAACTCCCTTCCAGGGGTTAAGATTTTTCAAAAAGACTCCGTTGGGTTATAAAAGCAGTAAACAATGATTGGTTGAGCTGTGTAACTCCCTAGTTCAGTGCAATAAAAAGTGTGACAACCTGCCCCTGTGACAACCAGCCCCGGTCTCCCAGGCTACATCATAGGCTGAGAATCACAATCAGCCTCCAAGCATCCTCAGCATCAATTGAAACAAATATTTGTTGATATAATATCATTTGTTTAATTTTAAACTGTGAAAAATAACAGTGTCAAAAAACAACATCTGATTTCACGTAGCCAACAACTTGATTTATTCATGCATGAGATTTGGCCAATGAAAACTATCAGTCCATCCAGCTAAAGCTGTTTGGTAAAAGTATGGAGTTCAAGCCATCTTGCGGGAACCATGTCTTTTTGGGAGACTGGATCTGTTTGTATTGCATTCAGAAGTGTGTCTTGTGGCAAGTGACCTTCTAGCATAAGGTGCTGGTAACAAACATTTTTAACAACGTCCTTTTCAAGATATGTAATCATTCTTATGCAGTTAAGACCAGGTGTCCACTAGGGCCAGGACAAGACCAGGAAGGGTTGGGGAAGCAAATTTGGCTATTTCAGCGTATCTTCAGCATCAGATGCCCCATTCCTGAGACCTTCTGCATTCTGTCTGCAGACAGAGTGCAGAACACATCAGGAAGGGTAAAAACATGGGACAAGACAATCAGGAAGCCCTCCAGACAGCGTGAGGAAAGCATGAGGAATGTTATTTGGTAGCAGGCTGAATGCCATTTTTTCTAATTTTTCTTGATATGACATCTTGTTCTTAGCCATTTTGAACATATTTCGGTGCTTTCCTGGGACCTTCTGCATGTTGTCTGCACCTTCCTGAAACCTTCTGCATGCTGTCTGCGCTGTCTTGACACCTTCAGCGAGCTGTCTGCAAGGCTTCCCGATGTTCCTCAGCGTTCCTAATAGCTTCTTGGTAGTTTCAGCATTGGTTCCTCAATACTTCCTCATGCCTTCAGCATGCCTTCAGTGCCTTCAGCATACCTTCAGCAAGCCTTCTTGAACATTCCTGAAGCTGTCAGCAGCGCAGAAGGGTCCAGGACAGCTTCAAGAAGATGCTGAAGGGTTCCTGAAGGTTTCAGGAAAGCCAGGAAGCCTTCAGGACATGGTCAGGACAACAAGGACAAGTCGCTGAAGGTACAAGGAAATCAATTTCAGCGTCCAAATTTTGCTCTGGAGCAAAATTTGGATGCTGAAATGTTTGCCTCTGCTGAAGGCGCTGAAGCACCAGGAAGGGTTCAGGAAAGACAAGGACAGCATGAGGAAGGCTTCAGGAAGACCAGGACAACGTGCTGAAGGGATGGGGAATTGTCAATTTAACTTTCTTGATGGTTCCTGGTCTTGTCCTGGTCCTAGTGGACAGCCCCCATAATTTATTAAAAGAAATTAAAACATCACATGCCGGTGCAGCGCAATAATGAGTCTTGTGTATCTCCACTAAATGCAATAGTGTGCTAAGTGACAAAATGACCTTGAAATCACAGACCAAGGTCAAAACAGTAGTCCAAAATTTTACATCTCACTTTCCTCTCCATATGCATTTCAATAGTACTACTACAAGTCCACTTCTTTACACTGTGTACCAACCAAGTGACCCAATTAGAGATTTTCTTTGTTTACATTTTGCTAGTTTTCATATATAGAGCAAGCAACAAACGTTGACTTATAGAGTCAATGATGGTAAATCCGTCCAGGAGGGTAAATCCGTCCACCCCTCCTGAGTGCATAAAAATATATCTATTACAATTTTGTGCATTTTAAAAGCAAGGGAAGGTCTTTTTCAACTAATTTTGCCGTCTTTCTCGTGTTCAGAGCTTTTTCAATCATATGTCAGGTCCATTAAACAACAAAGGACAAAAAACAATCAAATTCGGTGAGGTCATCACAGCCATTTTTGATAATTACAGGAGTGGGATAAGATAATATTATTGCCTATTCCTGTCAAAAAACAAACATCTATGAGGTAAAAAACTTTGAGTAAGATGCAAAATTAAATCATTCTTGCAGGATTTGTAAAATTGTGACACCATGAAATGAAATACAATGGAAATAAAGGTGGACGGAATTACCATCAATATTTTGAAAGTGGCTTGATAGGAGGTTTGCAAATCCGTCCACCCACATAAAATTAACTTTTAAAGCACTTTTATACTTTAAATAATAGTAAATGGCATTCTTCTGATTACAGAAATTAGATAGGAACAGTTATTCCACTTTGCTTGGATTAAAAGGTTATTTAATTGTAATTGGGGCGGTCAATTGAAATTATTCCAAGTTAACTTAACCTCTGTTATCTAATTCTTCTATTATAAGTGTAATCAGTGAATCATAATTCTAAAATCGACACAAAAACCCTTGTAAGACTTAATTAATTGCAAAACTTAGAAAAATAAAGAGATATGATAGTTGAGAGCTGTACTATGCCCAGTGGACCAATTTACCATCCTTGCTGGACGGATTTACCAGCAAGGTGGACGGATTTAGATGCCTTGACCTTTAATCTTTGTTGCCATGTTTTCAACCAAAATTATTTGAAATTTTAACTTCTTTGAGTGTTGATAATGAAACAGAATATACCCCTTCCAATGGACTGATTTTTATTTTTGTAACTTTTGCCATTTTCCTGGAAATATAGTTTCAGCCAAAAGTGGACGGATTTACCATCCTTGACTCTAGCCAGTATGCTGTCTTATAGTATACACAATACATATAAAAAATTTCGAATCAATCCATTACGTTTTCTGGGACATTACGCAGTTTTAGTAAATTTTAGTGCATTTTTGAATCACCAAATATCTTGATTGCTAAAAATTTAAAGTTTGAAATTTCACTTCAAGATTTCTGATACATAAATACAGCTTACTGGCTATGTTATATTGCAATTACATTGGTTTCTGGTCTGAAATTTAAGATTTTATGATTAACTGGGTCGCTTCACATACAGCAAACGGTACACAGTGTTTAGGATCTATGAATTCTTTTGATACTCCAGAAACTTCATTTTCATTTCCTGAAAATATGCAAAATGCCAGTTAGCACACTATATTATTATCGATGTCAATAAAAGAATATATATATATATATAGTATTATTATTAATTTAAATTAAATTAGATAAATAATAAATTTCATTATTTAGTTAATTTAATTTATTACCATATGAAACAATACAAGCATATGCAACTTGAATTAGGAGATTGCAGAAGCATAGCCATTTTGCAATAGTTGAACTAAGGAACTTGCAATGACAGTCTTGCATATCTCACTTATTGCGAATAATTTTCTCTATTCCATCGTTCTATATTTTGAAGAAATCGATTTTTTCGTTGGAGCCTATTCTAAACTCTATTGCCAAATTCCAATGACATATATATCAATGACTGTGAATGACATTGATTGCAAACAGTTATAATACAATGTTTGTTACTACAGGGTGCTAAAAAAAAACTTTACACTTATGACAAATTTTTTGGATGAGGCTCATTATAACAATTGCTTATTTTTCAATGCAAAAACATCTTGTACAGCAAAAAATAACTCTTCTAGAGATAATTTATTCATTCGGAGGTCCTTTTGGACTGATGACTTTTCTGTAGTGGGCCTAAATGATGCAGAGGTGTCAAAAATGTAACTTTGTGTCTGTTTTTCCCATACAAACGTAATGGATGCCTTTGTTGGGCAACTAAGGTCTGTGGTGTCTTGCAGGGATCTGCCTCTAAGTTTGCCCGCCCAGAAAAATCACATTGATTCAGATCTTGTGATAACAGGGGCCACATTGTCCCGCCGAGAAACTTTCCAAGGGAGTGTGGCTGATGCCCCGTCTTGTTTGAAGATCAAATTATCTGTAGCACTGTATGTCTTATCTATCCAGGGCTTTAGATGATCTTTCAAGATGTTAATATGTACTTTTCATGTGATTTCAACACCCTGATCATCCACCTACATACGGCTTTGTTTTAAAATCTTAAAATGGCCATAGTGAAGTCTAAACTTGCTCTAGCACCTTCTGGTTTGTGCTAAATTGTGCCTCTGTCTTCTCAATTTCATTTTATGTTGCATATTTTGCCCTGTGAAGCTCAGTAGCTTCAAAATTGCTGATGGGCCATGAACAACCCAGACTAGTAAAAACGCAGGAGCACTCCCGGCTTCCATTTTGTCTGTTATCAAAAAAGTAATGAACCGTTTTAATTATGAACCAGTTTTCCGAAGATCTAACATACTTGGCTTGTATACACAATAAGTACCCAGGCACTGACTCAATCATGGCAGCCTGAAAAATAAAATATCAACTGTAAAGTTTTTTTGTGACCACCCTGTATGTGTGATTTCAGAAAAGAATCTTAATCTTTCAGATCAAAATAACTCACAATAGTAGCTGTGAACTTGCTTTGATTTGTCATATGCCAGTGTATATATATGCTCCAAATAGATCGGCAGGTCGTTATATATCATATTAAGGGGCCACCATTTAATCTTAAGGGGAGCTTAGAGTTTTTTTTAAATAAATAATTTCTTGCTCAGTTTTAGTAAAATAAATTCTTTTTGGGCAGTGTTGAAATAAATAATTTCTGCCCTGGAATATTTCTTTATAAGGCATTGATTGATTAAGGAATGAATGTCCCTTGAGTTTTTGCGCTTTGAATAAATAAATACTGCCGCTGTAACCATGAAATAAGTAAAATCTACCACCCCCCCCCCCATTAATAAATGATCACCACCTTATCAATGACTTAGCCTCGTGAATTGGGTAAAATATACAAAGTGAACTAGGCTTTGATCAAAAGGTCACAAAGGTCAATTGACACTGTTAGTGCACAGTTGTTCTGTCAAAGCATATCTCCATTTGACTGACTGCATGTAATACATTTTCATTTATCAGAACCAGAAGCAGAGATCTGGAAAGCTTCCTTATAGGCACATACAGCATGTCACGTAATTGGGTTAAATCTGTTTGTATTTCTGCCAATTACATCCTTTTTTTCTTGTTTACCAAATTTAACCTTTTACTTGGTTAATTGTAATAATTATGTTGCTAATGCTATTGTAATTATAATGTTAGCGGTCTTTTCGAGATCTTAGTTCTTTCACCATGATCCATATTACAAGATTTGAGATAGAGTTTCCGAATAATTTTTAAATCTACCATTGCAGTGCAAATATCTTAGTAAGATTTCTTTTGAGTTGGACCCTGGTAAAATTTTCCACCACTGACTAGTTTGGTCCACACATGCAACATGGGGCAATCCTCGGAAATTAAAGGTCAGCTGGTGGCATAACTATGTGCATAACCTGGCGTTGCCCCGCGAAAAGGGTTGACCCGGGACTCGTGCACTTGAGTAGGCTGTAATACAACATTTTATGCCATCATATGGCTGACAAAGTCCATATCTGCCCCATATGATAAAGCACTTTGCCGTGTGATACAAGGAATTTGCCGTGTGATACAGTGAGGATGCCACCTGGCGTTTTTCGGTAAAAATGGTGTAACTGCTTGAATACGTCGTAGGAAATTGTATATGACATCAATCTTTTGGGAATTTAATTTCTGACATTTTGTTGTAAGTTTCGGCTTTGTAGGACAATTATTTCTATAAAAACATTTAAAAATGTTAAATTATGTTCTTAAATTTAATTTTTTTTAATTCACTGCACAGCATTGGAGGCCGATAGAAAAATATGTATCATAACTTGCCAAATGGATAACAACTTTTCATGTTGCTGATGGTACAAGTTTGTGTAGCATCAATAAAGCATGAAGTTGCCAAAAAACAGCATTCACTTTCACTTTTCATTTAATTGGCTGTCTCTGAGAAAACCATGCAGGTTGTACAGTAAAGTGAAACGTGGCCCGAGCCGGATTTTAACGAAATTTTCACCAAACGCCCTTCAAACACAATAATGAAGGTTGGTGAAGTCCGTTTTTCTATGATTTTAATTCTTCCTTGATTTTACCCCACTTTAAAATAGGGTGTCAAGTGTGGCGCAAAATTCCTTTAACATGGGTTTCAATGGGAAAACATGCCAACTTTAGCACTATAGGAACCAGAGCGCAGCGCATGGTTTGAAAATTTTATGATGGAGGATGATTACACATGACTTGAATATTCTAAATTCACTTTTTCTAGCGTGGAACACTCCTTCATAAGCAAGATATAAGCATTTTTAGATAGCGGAGGGTGACAAATTTCTTTGCGTTTCACAAAAAATTAAAAAATACTAAAAATGTCATAATTCTGCTAAGATTTGTCCAAATTTGACAATTTTAGTGTCTAACTCTATGTTTTGGGCAATTCCGCACCTCTTGGGATGATTTTTATTTTGATTGGAGGCCAAGGTCACTGCCTAAGGTCAAGGTTAAAGTAAATTTTTTCTGTAATTTTATGATATTTCAAGTTTTAGTCCACGATATCTATCAAAAAGTCCCATAATATCAATGCTTATTCAGCATAAACTGATTTTATAAATTTCTAGCTATATGTCAGTATCCTACACCATATCAAAAGCCTGTTTTTTTAGCCGTAGGGGGCACTTTCAAATTTACGAAATTTCATAATTTTTTCAAATTGCACATGAGATATTTTGAAGATGTCCATCGATCATTGTGCATTAATAATTCAGTGTTCAGTGGATTGATGCTATTGCATGAGAGTTAAATAAAGGATTCTAGACCAGAAAACAGACCTTAGAATATGATATGAATGTTTTCGGCGGCCATTATTGAAAATTTTGTCACCTCAGTTAATGTCAAAACTAATAGAGATAACAGAAAAGTTTTTGTTTCTATACCTATGTTTTCAGGGTCAAGGAATAACACAAAAACATTTTTATCATTGTATGTTACATAATATATGTGTAATTTGGCTGCCACAACAACAACAAAAAGTATCTTTGCTGATATCTGCGGAATATTGGAATAATTCTTAGGTCTATACCTATGTTTACATGGTCAGGGAATATGATACAGTTATATTCCATATGCTTTCAAGTACACACATTCATGCATTGATAATTGGACAATTTCACAATAGAAAATGGGACGCATAAAGTATTTTGTAGTGTGAGATTTAGGGGTGTTTTTTTACATCAGCTTTTCTCTTAAACTATAATTTTGGGGTAAGTGGTGCCATCTGCGCTTGGGCTAGTAATGCAAAGTCAAAGCTTTTGAGTCAAATAAAATCACTGTGGCTATTGTCAAAAATGCAAGCCACAAAACTGATTAACCTTGTTGTTCTTCACACAATATCTTTTGATTACCATTTTGCTTGCTTGATGGAATGGAAAAAAGTGATATTTGACCTCACCACAATTAAAGATGATGAAATTAATACAATTTTAATTTCATTGTTCACCTGCTCCCTACAGGAACTTTTTGTTAAAATCCGCTGGGTCTTATCCGGCAAGGGTCAAAGGGTCGCTCCTTATTCTTGCAAGCCAGTTCTGTTATCAACAACCTTCCTTATGGATCAGTTAGGGCCGGTGTAAAGTGGCCTGCCTACGTCACGTGAACAGATTGAAAATGATTTCAGCTACAAGTTGGGACGCTGATCTGCAAAGACCACTAATCAAATAGTTTCTATGCACCATGTTAATGAGTTTGACATCCGTAAAAAATTTCCCAACATCATATTTTCAATTTTGTCTTGAATTGTTCGCCTAATCATAGCTTTAACACTGAACAAACATGTACTTTTGGTTTTGCATATTTATTGACACAAAATAAAATCTATTTATTTCTGATGATAGGCAATAGCACAGACACAAAGGCATAAATGCCATGGCTAAAATACCAGTCATTGATAGACATGATAGTGAAGGGTAGGGGAGAGCGGGGCACAGTGAGACTTTTTTTTTTTCAAGTGTTCCAAAATATCGGCAGTAATGAGTTAAATGAGATCAGGTCCACATTATAGATAATGACGTTGGGTATATGGTCCTTTAGTTTCAGGTTCCTACCTTTCACAGGTTTGAAGTAATTTTGAGTTACATCCATGCTCGTTAAGTGTCTCACTGTGCCCCGTGGTTGGGGCACAGTGAGACAGGTAATCTGCTGCCATAACCGCCTATCCTTAGGACCGGCGGAATTGTTCTATCAATTGTTGCTAGAGAAACTACTGTACTCTTATAAAAGCAGCTGGCTAGGTGATTTTTTAGGTCCTTGTTTGAGCATGTTTCAAAACCACATCGCACAGGACACATGCATGACTTATTTAACCTGCCGCATCTGTTACATACTGATCAAAATTCTTTCTAATGGATCCCTTTGGATGTGACTCACTAAAATCAGTAGTTTACAGCAGGAATTTTGTTTTTAATAGTGGATTGTGAGATATGTATTATATTCAGGTAGTTTCAAGTTTATTTTGCAATGTCTCACTGTGCCCTGCCTCAAACTGTCTCACTGTGCCCCACGCAGCTCTCTTTATAAGATTTTTACACTGGGTTCCCCCAGTGTAACAGAGAGAGAATGGGTCAAAGTGCTTTTCTTTGAAGTTTTGTGGAGGCAAATTGGGAGGTTTTAGAGGCTTAATAACCAGCTGGGGACCTTTGTATACTTGGTTTCTGAAATGCATTTTGTAATTTGGTGCTGTAGGCCTATGTGCTGGGGTTATTCAGAATTTAGCAAAATTCGAAAACATTTCTTTTTCCTCTTTCAGACTCTTTTGGGAGCAAATTGCCACTTGTTAAAATGTCTATTGTGAGCTTAGTATTTCACTTAGAGTTATGAAATTTAGTATAGGGATTCTTTTAAGGGTTTGAATCCGAAGAATTTTGAGAAATTCAAGATGGCGGCCATTTCGGCTGCTATTCTTGTTTTGCCCATGGTGAGTTAAATTTTTCACTTAGCATGCTTAAGAGTATTGAAATTTGGTGTAGAAATTTGTTTGATGGTGTGAATCAATATTTGGAGAAACTCAAGATGGCTGCCAAGATGGCTGCCTCAAAATGGCCATCATTCTTGAGTTGCCCACTGTGGGCTTAGTATATCAGCTAGAGGTTTGAAATTCGGTACATGTGGACATTTGTTTGAGGGTATGGATCAATGACCCCTGAGGAATCCAAGATGGCTTCTACAAAATGGCTGCATTTCTTGATTTGTCTACTGTGAGCTTGGTATTCAGTGATGGGCTGTGTGTTGGCGTTTGTTTCAGAGTTTGGATCAAGAAAATTAGGAGAAATCCAAGAGAGTATCCAAAATGGCCGCCACGAATTGTCCATTGTGACCTTAATGTTTTAATAAAAGTTGTGAGAACATCAATATCAGCATAACTAAATATTAGCTGAAATCATTCAAATTCTTGCTTGCAATATAGGTGCAATTTCTGTGCACAAATAATGTAAGGCAGTGGCATCTCTAGAAGTGCAAGTTTGGGAGGGCTGTAGCACCAATGTTTAGAAGTGTTGTCAGAGGTTCGAAGGTTCGAAGCACATATCTTCCCCAACGATTTTTTTGGGTGGGCTGAATGCTCCATTTTGGGGGACTCAGCCCCTCTAGTGACTGAATGTAAGTAGTATATCTGTTCACAAAATTTAGTGGTATATCTGCAAACCTGACAAAGCATTCCTATTTCTATCAGTACCTACAATAAAAGCGAAATGGGAAGTACATTGAGTACTTTGCAAATATTTGTTTATGATTTGTCTGTACAAAATTAAATTTTAAAAAAAAAGGTTCGTGTAAAATGAGTTTTATAAGCAGGTCATTGAGAAATAAACATATCCCACCTTTAAAAATTTTACTAATAAAAATAATCATGCAAAGATTATTGAACCCAGTGTTTGAATCCTCGGATTCTTGTTGAATCATGCGGACCGAATGTCTGTATTGTGTTTCATCATCTCACTAAACTAAGACAAATAATATTGAAATTCCACTCTCGATATGCTGTGTAGGCATTCAGGATATAGGACAGTCTTTCAGTCTTTCACTTACCTACTTTTTGTTCTATAGACTATACTGATTCAGATTCAGATTCAGATCATTTATTTACCATTTGTAATCACATTCATAAATCATCAAAACAATATTTATGGTAGGAGACCCCAATAAGGCCTAAATTACCTATACAAGAGAGGGCTGATCTGTAAACAGTACCAGCTAGACGCTACGGGCTTTGTCTCACTGTGCCTGCCGTCTCACTGTGCCCCACTCTCCCCTATGCTAATCAATTCTGTACACCTTTATACTAGCATAGTAGAAAGCAAAAGTTTTGATACTGTTTGCATTTGAAGGACGACTGCATGTGTAGGGGAGACCGGGGCACGTTGGACCTCAGGGCATGTTGGACCTTGGGGCACATTGGACCTTGGGGCACGTTGGACCTCAGAGCACTTTGGACCATCCCAATATTTTTTTTCTTTTAAATGGGCAGTTATCCAAATCCTTAATAGTGACCTTTAGTGGTATGCCTTTTGGCCAAAATGTTTCAAGAGCATTGGAGGAAAAGTGTCAATTCTTTTTCAGGTTTCCTGATTTTCAGGATAAAAAGTGTCTTTTTCCAAGTCTCAATGGCTGGGTTACCCAACTTAAAATATGGGGGATCAAGTCAGACAAGTCTCGTAAATCGAAACTGTCACTACTTAAATAAAGTTTGATATAAGTTTCCCGAGTTTAAATTCAAACTTGTTAGCGAGGCATGCACATTTTTGTAAGAGGTTGGGATGGGGCAGGTTGGACAGCATGGCCGGGGCACGTTGGACAATTGCAAACTCGATTGACTGACAAAAAATAATCTGCAAAATGCCAGCTGGATAATTTCTAACATGAATAGAGCACCTAAGCCAAATATGTACAATATGAGGGTAAAATCAATTCAGTTGACTAATCTGCTAGCCTTTCTAGCTGAAACAAGATTTATTAAAAATATCTGGGTAAATATTCTGATATAATCATTCTGCAATGACACACAAGTATGTGTTATGATCTGTGAGAATAAAATGTGGTGTTTGCTCACATTCTTCTACTTTTGTGGACTTTTATACTATGGTCCAACCTGCCCCACATGGCGGTCCAACATGACCCGAGTCGCGGCATGTTCGACCATTAAAAAAAAATTGACTTGGTTAGGCATAAGGCTACAGTTTGTCACATCGCACATTGTAACAGAAATTTAGCATTGTTTGTACAGTCCATAAAAATCAACACCATGAGATTGGTTGTTCTGCTGATACCAACTTGACTATAACTAAGCCTGAGGTGGGGCTGCAGTGCACTTTTGTGACGTATCTGCCCATTGTGTGTCAGATTGGTAGCGTCACAAATATCAACATTGTGTGAAATTGGACTAAAATTATCATAAATTGGCAAATATCGGACAAAAACAGCCCCAAAACATCACAGAAATGTGATATTCATATCACAACAGAGCTAAGATATACATAGGTACGTGTATTTCTCCTGTGGGGCTTCTGGTTGCTGAGATATCCGGCCAAACATCTGTCCTCTGCTTGATATGACAAACTGTAGTGTAGATGTTCAGATCTATGTCAGTCAGTAAAGAGACTTTTCAAATATTTTGAGATCTTTTTGATTGAGAGCCAAAAAAAAAAAAAATCAGAACAACGTGCCCAGGTCTCCCCTACTTGAAAGCGTATCTATAGAATGTAAAATTACTGTATCATAATCTCTGACCATGTAAACATAGGTATAGACCTAAGAATTATTCCAATATTCCGCAGATATCAGCAAAGATACTTTTTGCTGTTGTTATGGCAGCCAAGTTACACATATATTATATAACATACAATGATAAAAATGTTTTTGTGTTATTCCTTGACCCTGAAAACATAGGTATAGAAACAAAAACTTTTCTGTTATCTCTATTAGTTTTGACATTAACTGAGGTGACAACATTTTCAATAATGGCCGCCCAAAACATTCATATCATATTCTAAGGTCTGTTTTCTGGCCCAGAATCCCTTATTTGACTCTCATGCAATAGCAGCAATCCATTGAACTCTGAATTATTAATGCACAATGATCGATGGACATCTTCAAAATATTTAACGTGCAATTTGAAAAAATTATGAAATTTTTAAAATTTGAAAGTGCCCCCTATGGTTAAAAGAAACAGGTTTTTGATACAGTTTAGGATACTGACATATAGCTAGAAATTTATAAAATCAGTTTATGCTGAATAAGCATTGATATTATGGGACTTTTTGATAGATATCGTGGACTAAAACTTGAAATATCATAAAATTACAGAAAAAATTTACTTTGACCTTGACCCTAGGCAGTGACCTTGACCTCCAATCAAAATAAAAATCATCCCAAGAGGTGCGGAATTGCCCAAAACATAGAGTTAGACACTAAAATTGTCAAATTTGGACAAATCTTAGCAGAATTATGACATTTTTAGTATTTTTTCATTTTTTGTGAAACGCAGAGAAATTTAGCACCCTCCGATATCTAAAAATGCTTATATCTGGCTTATGAAGGAGTGTTCCACGCTAGAAAAAGTGAATTTAGAATATTCAAGTCATGTGTAATCATCCTCCATCATAAAATTTTCAAACCATGCGCTGCGCTCTGGTTCCTATAGTGCTAAAGTTGGCATGTTTTCCCATTGAAGCCCATGTTAAAGGAATTTTGCGCCACACTTGACACCCTATTTTCAAGTGGGGTAAAATCAGGGAAGAATTGAAATCACAGAAAAACGGACTTCACCAACCTTCATTATTGTGTCTAAAGGGTGTTTGGTGAAAATTTCGTTAAGATCCGGCTCGGGCCACGTTTCACCCCCCGCATGGTTTTCTCAGAGACAGCCAATTAAGCATGTTGCACAATGCCAATGTTGGATTTTTTGGTTGCATAGGCAGCCTTTGCATACAGGGAGATAGAAAAGACAACTTCAGAGTGCAAAGGCTAATGACAGATGTGTAATTAAAGTTTTCGTGAGAAATGTCAATGATTTTTGGTGGCCATTTTGTGACATTTTCAACATGTGGTTATAAATGGATGTTCAAAAATTAGGCAAGACAGGACACATTGTCCAGTGCACAATGTAATTCAATGTGTGTTTTGCATTTTGCACTTATAAAATAATTAAATTTATTGATTTAACTAGGAGAAATCTTGATTCGAAAAATGGTGTTCGCCCGTTATTTTTTCTGTCAAAAACAACCAAAATTTTAAAACATTGCCACGACCAGCAAATTTGTTTATACAGTCCATATTGATCTTTAAAGACAAGGTTTATGTATAAATTATAGGTGGGAATGCATAAATACATTGTGAGATGTCACATATTTATGTAATTCTGGTTGTAGGATGTTGATGTCATTTTCTGTCAAAATCTTAACGTCCGAACAAGGGCCCCTGCAACAGAGCACAGGTGACCTAATTAAAAGCAGGTGCCTGGAATTGATCTAAATAGGTCACATTTTGATGACCCCCCACTAAAACAGAACATTTACAAATTGAGGGGGGCAGGAGGAAGGTGAGTTGGCATTCTGTCAATTTTTTTCCCTCAGTAACAGGCGAACACAATTATAATTATTTTGCCAGTATTTCCATAGTTAGCAGAGTTAATGCCCAATCTATGATCTAGCATTAATAGTGATGTTGATTTCCATAATCTCCATCATCTGCACCAGTTTTCAATGCATCTAAATGGGCGTTTTGAAGTTTCATGCTCGCCTGTTACACTTGACAAAAAAGGTAAAAATAAGGCATGTCAATGTCACATCCGTAACAGAATTTCCAGATAAAGTCAGTCCTGAATGTTTGTCTTTGTTCTTGTTTGCACTATCCTAAACGGTTTGAAAAAATAAAAATGTTAAATAAACCCTCAATACCATAATTCATCCCTAATTGAAATTATTTAACTTTATGATCAGATGAGATATAGGTTCTAATATAAAAATTTGAAAAATGTCATTACAGTCAACGTAACATCCGAACAAAAAAGTGTCAGTGCTCTCTTGTTTATCAGGTTATTTTACCCGATGAGATTGAAAACATTACTTTAGATTCAAGATTAACCCTTCTAATACTTTTAATGTCGCTGTGATATCTGTGGGAAGGCTACCGAAAACTTCTTGATAGGATTTCCAAAGTAACGTCCGTCGCATCTGATTAGCACTAATTTATGCAATAATTCTTCAGTTTTATTAATTAACATTTGGCACTGAGAGAAAGACCCTGAGCTCTTACACATTCCAATTTATTGCTCATTGCGAAATACCCAACCAGCTATGAAAAATAGGACTTGAAAGTTTGACATGTCACGTCCGTCACTTTATGACATACACTAATTAAAATCCAGTTTCTAGAGTTCCAATAGCATTAATTATCTTTTAAACCATAAAATAACACACTTTAGACATTCTTTTTCCCATAGAAATGAATAATTGTGACCTGTGGTGAGATTTTTTGGACCATGATGATGTCACACAAATGTTGCACTTTATCTGATTTTGGCCCAGATAATCACTTAGTTTTTGGAAAACAGGAATTGCAATGTAAGCTATTTAAGAGAATTGGCCAAACAGTGTTTAGACTCATGCATACATCAATCTTTATCAATATTTCCTTATTTAAAATTAGTTATATCATTGCTTTTAATTGGAATCATCATTATCTGCAACATAGCCATGGCGGATGGGTGTGTGAAAAATCTGAAGTTTCGAGCCATCGTTACTTAACATGGCAAATGTGGATAACATTGGATCACTGGGAACGGCAGTTGTTTTGCTGCTATTGCTTTTCACTGATGTTCAAGGCCTATATACAACAGACAAATGTTCTTTTTGTAAGTTTTATACTTTCTTTATTGTTTCACTCACCTTTTATGAAATGCTACTTGTATTCAGTGTATTCTATGAGGCCATTACATGCAATTTCATTAGTACGCAATTCTAAGGTTCTTTGCCCACTAAATACATAGCATTTTAAGTTAATCTGATTGGTTCAGAAGCAATAGAACGTCACACATCTAATGTATCAGACGTAGCAAGTCCCTGCTTTGCTTTGATTCCTCAAAGGCAACTGTGAATGACCAGAATCGCGTGCTAATGAAATCACCTGTAACTGAATCCGAAAAAGGAGTAAGCAAGATCCAATAATTAGTCAAGAAAGTCTTATGATGCTGAATAACTTATATTATACCTGTGAAAGTACAAGTGGTCCAGACATCTGTCTATAAAATGTGTGACAGATATCCGAAGACAAAACGGACAAATACACTGGCAAGCATAAGAAATATAACGATGTCAATCAACAAAATCTCTTGAGCTCTAATTGCCCAATAATTATCAATTCCGGCACAAACATCATTTATGGCCTTAAAAATGGAACCTTTGTGAAAAGGGTTGATTTTTTGCCACACAGTTTTCTTTTTAGTGAGATCTCTGACTTTCGTTAGAAACATTAGTTGTGCTTCAATGTAAAAATCAGCAACAGAAACATTTGATTTTATATGATAAATATACCAGAACTCCATCTTTTAAATTTTTTAACATTTCATTAATTTAAAATCAGGTTGGCAGATAGTTCTACCAGGAAACCAAATGTGTAAATTGTTTTTTTTTTTCTTTCGGCTAGGTGGTATCACATAGTTTATAGCAAACAGTTTGTATTTAAAAAAAAAAGGCAATTCTGAATATTTTGTATTTCAGTTAACAAGCCAAATGAAACTCACACTGTATGGAAATATGAAGATCAAGATTTGACATACGAATGCCCTGGATACAGAATGGGTTCCACGGAAAATTCCTTTCTTTTTACTTGGTACAAACAAGGTTACAACTGCTCCGGAATGGACTCTTCATCAATCATTGCTGATTACAGGCTCACTCCTGCAGGTACACATTTTTATTATTCATCACATTATTATTAGGCCAGATTGAATAAGGGACCGTTCAGAATTTATGACTAGGGGGGTGGGAGTTTTGGCCGAAGGGGGTACTAAATTTTTACTCGTGTTTCAAGGGGGGGTATTAATTTTTGACAATGCTTTCAAGGGGGGTCAGAAATTTTAACAAAGAAAAAGGTAGAAAATCTGTTGGGTCGGTCGATCAGAGAAACTAAAACTTAAAAAGGGGGTTTCCTGCAAAAATAGTTCACATATTTAATAACATAATTTTATGTCATTGGTAGGCCTATAGCTATTTTTCTCAATATGAACTCTTTTTGTGAAATACCAGGTAAAAGCGAATAAGGAAAAGTTATGAAATATTCAAAAATTTTACCACCCAAAATCTGGTTTGATGAAATGTTGTGGTTAATTGCTCTCCTGCTATAGCTCTGCCTTGGTAGCAGTCAAAACATCTCAACTGCACTGAAAATATTGGATAAGCCTACCTACCTTTGAAGCTTCATCAAATCAAATACTATGGTATTTGTCTATAGCTAATAAAAATGTAATTTCTTATAACTCTTTAGCCTTATGTCTTATTTAAGTTTTGAATTTTGTCTGCAGAAAGACATCACTCCGTTCAACCAGGACGCCTACGTCTGGATGAAACTGGGCAACTGACAATAAAACACCTGACAAAAATGGATGAACACACCTACACCTGCATATTTGAAACCTCTTTTGCATTATACATAGGGACAGTGGATCTCATGATTAAAGGTATGCTGTGATGCTTGGTGAATTTACTTATTCAGATGGTTGAATTAAATTGGAATCTAGCTCAGGGGAACTGTCTTCAGGGAATTATTTGCACGCGATATCAGAGCATACATGTTTTAGTCATCCATACTTTGCTTCATACCATATCACTCAGCAACACCCACAATGGAAGCCCTTTCTCTCACGTTGGGAGCATAGGGTCCTGTCATAGGGCCTGGCCTGGCCTTCCAACCAAATACTGAACCTTTTCAATTCAATTAAACCTTTGAAAAATTTAGAACCATTTTTCGGCTGTGGGTTCTTTTTATACCATAAAGAACCTTTTGGTTATAAGAGTGCAGGTCGTCTTTGAACTCATTTTGGTGGAGTTGGTCGCATTTGCAATCAAACACCTCGGGTTCAGTAAATTTTAGTGCAGGCTTATTTTTTCCCGGAAGCACCAAATCTTTTGCCAAATATGTTATGTTTGTAATTTCATATCATGATTTCTGATGAATAAACAGTTATTATAGTAGAGCACATGCCTACTGGCTATGTTATAATATAATCAAATAGGTTTCTTGTCCAAAATTTAAAATTGTATGCTTTTAACTGGGTCGTACAGCGTTGAATAAGAGGTAAACAGTGTTCATTTGACCAATGGACATATTTCAAGTCAGTCAACTGCCTTAAACTTCAAATGGAATTTTCTTTTCACTTTCGTTTGGTAGATCTTTGGTGCTTTTCCGAGAAACTGCACAATGATAGGGAACTGCATGCATCTTTGAATAGTTTTTGAAATTTTGGGGGAAAAAAACAGTATACTTGGGGTTTTGAGATTAGGTTTGCATATGGTTTTTGGCTGGAAAAGTAATCCTGCATAAGAGTATCTTCTATGGTAAAATGTTGCTATGATTTAAATAACCTACCCTATTTCTGTATTGTAATTTCAGTCATCAGACCCAATGAAACTCCAACGGTATGGAAATATGAAGGGGAAGATGTGACAATTCCATGCCCGGGATACAGACTTGGTTCCTTGCCATATTCCTATTCTTATCATTGGTATAAACAAGATTACAACAGCTCAGGGATTGACAATCCATCAGAAATTGTTTCTCTCAGGCAAACTGGCAAAGGTAGATATTTGTGTTCTAGACAAGAACCTTGTCTCACGATTATACACGTATAATTGTGAGACAAGCCCCAGCAGGGCCACAAATCAGGCGAAATTGCAAAGCAATATCAAAACATGCCATTTCCTACACTGTTTGTAAAGTCCATATGTTTTACCCACTCTCAAACTCTACATACCTGTAATGTTGAAGATTTTAGCATTCGTTCCATGCAATTTTGATAATTGGATGTCGTCTGAGAACTCACAAAACTTCAGCTTAAAAAATTCCAACCACTCTCATCTTCACTCATTTTTGTCAACAGATCCATAGCCTCGCTGCCAATTAAGGTCATGGCCTTTATAAATTAGCATAAAATATAGTTTGTGATGACCTTTTTGAAGCATACCAGATGTGATTGTCTAACTGTGAAACTGATTAACAACAAAAGGGTTACATTAATAAAACTGTGTACAACTGTGAGGGCTCTCATCTTGACTTCAGTTACTCTCAACTTATTCAGTCATGAGGCAGAAATCTTATTCGTCAATCCTCTCAATATTATGCAAGAGACAGTGATTGAATTGGCCCATAATTGACCAGATCAGATCGCAAAATTTCTCAGAAAACGACAGAGAGAAAATAAAGAGGTGTGTGCAATAGGCCTATATTGCTCTGGGAATGGAGCAAACAAGTAGCTGTTTCTAATGGTTACCTATCTATCTATCTATATAATATATCTATCTATCTATCTAAAATCTGTCTGTCATCTGTCTATAGATCTGTCTAGCAGTCCATCTACGATATGATCTACCTATTTCTTTGCCTCTTTATCTCTTTATCTCTTTATCTATCTATCTATCTATCTATCTATCTATCTATCTATCTATCTATCTATCTATCTATCTATCTATCTATCTATCTAACACAAAATGCGGCCTGGATATGACAAGTTATGGAGCAAATTTACCACTGTCAAATAAACTCACAACAACCAGCCAATCAGGGCACCTCATGAATAGATTAATACCAGATGAATAATTATTATTGATAAAACTCACGCAAAACTTTAGCAACATATTTCACAGTTTCAGCTTATTTAAGAGTTGTTTCGACAACTTGGTAAATGTATCCCATGTATATCACAGTAATGATTAGCAGACAATATAGTTGTGATCAATGTCTCAAAAGTCACAATAGATTTGAGAGGGGGGGGGGGTCCACCCAACACGTCACAAGTCAGCTGAGCTATGTAGTATGCATGGATGAACTGCCGCAACAGATCCTGTGCGGAAAATTCGACCTGTAATGCATTGTTGATCTGCCTGACTATTTGTGTTCAGTGCTTTACATTCGATTGATTGATTATAAAGATCCCACATCTCCATATTGGCATCAAATCTAACTTCATTTAAAAAATGGACTGATAACTGACAAAATAAGTATAGGTTATTCACCACAGGAGAGGGAATATGTGATTTATCACCGGAGGGCTTTAGCCCGAGGTGTGATAAGCACATATTCATGATCCCATGGTGAATAACTGGCTTATACCGTGAGACAAACACTCAAACATGAGAGGATAACTGGACAACAAAGAATATAGGAATTGTTTCCCTATAATACTGGCATGTGATTGGCTGACAGAGGTGTCGAATGGTATAAGAAAGAATATACTCAATTATTCATGCCCAGGTAGTTTCAAAGGCCTCATTTCCTTTGAACTATTGAAAGAATTAGTGATAAACTGGGAAACAAGTTACATGTAAGTGTGTCTGATAAAGTCTCAAAATACTAAGAAACAATTTTCAAAGATGTGGAGAAAAAGATGAGGGGAGAGTGGGACACAGTGAGACTTGGGACACAGTGAGAAACCCTATAGGGCTTCCTAGTAGTATAGTATTGTTTGCAGACTTACCCTCTTTCATTTCATATTCAAATTTTAAAAAGGAAAAGAGAAAGATAGACCTTTGTCCCGTTTCTTAGCTTTGGGTGAGAGAAATTTTCCCATTTCGCTTTTGGCTTACATACATTTTACCTCATATCATGACTTCTGGCATGTACTGGATAGTTTATCAAACAACATCAAGAATAATGTTATTCATGTACTGTTACTTCAACTTACTTGGTTTGGTGAAATTCTGAGTTTTATTAAATATTTTCGTTATTTTTTTTAACACGAACAGCATACATGTATGAATCCTACTCTATTGAACCAGAACGTATAAGTATAGACATCTTTGGCCGACTGATGATAAAAAATTTGACCAAAATAGATGAAAACACCTACACCTGCGGGTTCAGGCTTATGGTTTCCTATAAAAGGATGGTGGACCTCAAGATCAAAGGTATGCTGAGCTAGCTTATCTGCAAATGAATAAATAAATCTGTGAAAGAGTGAATAATATTCAAAATCTTCACATTAGAACTATTTCCTGAAAATCAAATTCGCTATTAAGATTTATTTTTAATGAGAAATTTATTGTTTTTTTACCAATTGTCAAATAAAGGGATCGAAGTGCTTCTAAAGATAATAGCAGTTCCCCCATCAATTTTTTAACATTTGAGAGTACTCTTCAACTGTGCCATTTTTAAGTGAATAGTACTAAGCACTGAATACATTTTTTCAAGTATATAAAGTGTCTTTAATATTTATTTCCTGATGACCATAGTATTACCACTGATATTATTGCTTGCATGCCTCACTTTGCAGATTTTGAGAAACCAAAACTTATTGGTCTGCCGAAGGTGTTTTCTGAAAATAAGATGGTAAATGCTGAATGCCGAGTTCAAATGCAGCCACCTGCAGGTACGTGTATAGACAATTTTAGTTTTCAATTATCAGTCCTATTATATTATGCTCCATTCTCACGATATCCAGTGGCTACCCCTATTTTAAAAGGTGCTGTAAGGCTGTAACCCCCTTTTTATCCTATTTTAAGCAATGGCAGTTTTGGCTGTGAATGGAAAGATATGAAAAGGAGCAGCTAAATTTAGCTTCACAAACGGCTGTGGATAGAAAGTTTAGCCGCTTTTAGAAATTTGGATTGTATTAATTTGTGTACTCTAGACCCTCTGATTTCCTTTATCATATACAGGTTTAATTGAAGTGAGGCACAATGGAAAGCTCATAAAATCCATGGAATTGATTGGAAGAAATACTACGCAAACCATAGTGCTTCAGATGGTGTTTGAAAAGAAACCAGGAAACAATGTGACTTGTACAGCTTCTCAGAATGTATTTGGCATAGTGAGGCAACTTTCGACCAAGGTCATATTAGAGTGTAAGTTAAAATACACCGTTGCTAATAAATATGGAATAGTTCAAAATTCTCCATTAAAATTGACAACTTTAGAAACTTCTGCAGGAGCACACGATGGTCTGATTCAATGGTAGCTGCTTCCAATGACCGCTAAAGGGAAGAACATGCTGTAGTTTAAAACGCATGCTGCAGCGTTGACCCAAGGAAAAGTTACAGCAGCACGAAATATGGAAATTCAGGGTTTTTTTTAGGGTGAGGTGCATTAAACCAAAAATTTAAAATTCTTGCAAAAAATGTAGTTAAGGCTTTCAAAGAGTGATTAGAAAAGATGTCTTGACCTTTACAATGGACCTTGCTTACATTCACACACTGAAATTTTTATTTATTTGATTTTTTTTCTTCCAAAAATGTATTCCATATTTATGAGCAGGAGTGTGTAAAAAAAGATGATGTGGTGAAGATGTAGGTCAACTTTTAAAAAATTACTCTACGTTCCCAGATGGCGTTGCCTTTGTTTTTAAACAAACCCTAAGGCAATCATTAGAGAAAATGAGATCTCTTAGTTCATGAAATTTCAATCCGACAAGTGACTCCAAGGTACTGTTCTGAACTACGTCTGGTGAGGCCGCATGGTGAATTTAACTACAGTATGTGCAGCCAGCAGTCACCATTAACAAAAGAAGACACCACAGTGTTTTCAAGCGTTAGTTTTATCATGTAAATTTATATTGTTACCTATTTTCTCCAAAACACTTCCACAGCATCATTTTTGTTTTTACTTGCTCCATACATCTAGTAAACAATGTATTGGGCTATATGTAGTTCTGATACTCCAACTAATCGCAACCGTTCTGGATCCATCAGGTTGCCAGTTTTTTCCAATTAACTGTAAATCAAAATTAATATTGGCATACATGTTTTGTATACAAACAGGTCTGCCCCAGCTTGAATTCAAATTCATTGAATTGAACAGCAAATCCTTGATGTTCACTTGGAGTCCCATATGTCACACGAAATGCGGAACACACTGTTATAATGTGGAACTCATTATGCAGGTGCAAGGAGGGAAGGAGACCCCCTTCCAATATCCATATACTTTAAGGGCATCTGATGTAAGATTTTTTTCATTAATTTTTTATCCTTTCGGTTTTTTCCTATCCTTCTTTTTTACTTAATTTGATATGCTTCTTTCTTAGTTTCAATTGATCCCCTATCTTCATTAACTTCATATAATTATTAATATATTCTTCTTCTGCTTCATCTCCACATTGATTTCTCATTCCTATCCCTTCTTTTCTTCCTCATCAATCATTTTTACATTCATCATTTACCTATATATCTACATTCCCTTTCCCTTCAATTTGTCAAACCTGTTATTCAATAATTTCCTCCTTTCCTTGAGTTTCTTTATCTTGTCCAGCTTCTTTGTTAAAACGTCTCTGACTTCTCTCTCATTATCCTCCTTTTTTCTCTTACTGGTTTTTTACTTCCTTCCTTAGATTTTCAAGAACACCCTTCTCTTCTCTGCTTTCACATTCCAGCAATTTCTGTTCTTTTTCCCTCTTCTATATATCGGGTTTTCTTTCGATCACCATTCAATACAAAGTATTTTAACCCTTACTGGACTGAGCAGTCCAAAAAAAACAATCCTGCAATTGTGACGTCATCAGGGACAACAGCAGATTTTAGGGACATAAAAGGCCCTACAGGCAGTAAGCTGGGGATGCACATAAATGTCCCTTTAGTCCGGTAAGGATTAAAAACTGAAAAATATCTTCTGGTATATTGATCATAATTATTATGGTTACAGTCTTGTATAGGCATACTAATACAACAGTAGGTCCTAAAAATACTTACATATTGCATTTCAGAAACACCTGGATATCAACAGACATTTTGATGCGAGCATAGACCATGAAATCTGCCTGATCTTTGTGAACTTCCCAGATAACAGATATTGTAAGATTATGACAACTGTATGATATCATTTTTAACTCTCGGCTATTCATAGCCAAAGAGTGAATGCGATGACGTCACTTTTGTCTTTGATCCTTTCGTTCACAATTTCTCATTTATTCTGCCAACCATACCTGTAAAATATGTCATACCCTTCTATTAAAATTTTCTACCGACAATTCTGTGCGGTTGTATTTTAGCCATCTCGGATGCCTAGTTCTTCTACCACAAGCCAATTCTGTCACTCTGCATCCTAGAAACCTTCTGTCGTTACCAGACAATAGTCATGACATCACAATGCCATTGTTTGAGCCATTGTGACATCATCCTGGTGGGCAGCACTGGTGATAACATCACAATGCTGTCGCTTTCGTGTTAAAATACATTACAGACTCAGTTTGCAAAATAATTTATTGGCATCAATAAAAACCTGTTGGTCAAAAATTCCACACAAAAAATTCCGAAAAAAGAAAATTTTTCCAGAAAAAGTATAAAATTTCCACAAGAAAAAGGATATTACTTCCCCAGCCGAGATATCACATGCTTTGCATGGTATTTTTCATAATATATTACTGTTCATTTGACAAATTTTTTTGAGATAACACTTTCACAATTTTTAAGTATTAAAAGTTGGCACAATATGACTCTCTTAAGTCTTAGATGAGGACAGTGTTTTGAAATATTGAACCAGTAATCAATTGATGCTAGTATAATCAATTACACCATACATTTTTACAAATGATCAGATCGTCTTAGATGAGACCAGCCCTTTTGAAAGGATCTTATATTTGGTGTGTCTTGATCAGTGCGCGCGAAAGCATATTGACTTTAGTCAGACATTTTGTCTGACGGAGAGAGGGCTCTGGTCAGACAATTTTCATTTTAGTCTGACAAAAATTTCTCACATAAATTCATTTCACTTCTTCATTAAGACTTCATGGCAAGTGAAATGTCAACCCATGCAACCATATCCCCAATTTAATTTTTGGAGACACCTGCTGGCTATGCCATGATAGCTAAATTATTTGCTTTGTAAAAAAAAACCTGACTAAATAATATATATTGTTTTTTGACATGACTTGTTACAAGTTTTTGTAGGCTTGTTATTTGGAATGATGTGCTTCAGAATCCCTCCAGCTTCGAGTCACCGGATTCTTGTTTCTCTGTCTGCTTACAAAGAAAGCAATGGTGTATCTTGAAGTTGGTACAACCCCTGCAGTGTTCTAATATGAATTGGTCATTGATCACTTGTAATGGTAAATTGGTTGGAAACTTGTTACTGAATGATCAATAGCACTGGTCAACGATGATTTGGCTACCTGAAGAAAAATACCTCTATATGATAAACCTAATTCAAGCGTGCTGATTCGTAAGAGCAATTCGCGGGTCAAAGAAATGTGTTCTAAGCTATTAAAATTTAGATTTAGAAATTATCTTAGCATTTGTAGAGATGATTTTCATATCCTGAATCAAAATATGACCTACTTGTTTACTCAGACTTCTCCAACTGCATATATTTGCTTAATCTTTCTGAGCAGTTTGTGAAGCAAGCCATTGCTTAATTTTCGTGAGAGCATCTACATATTTACACTGAGCTTCATCAAAGTAAGTTTCTTCTGAATCGCATAACTCAGCATTTTCCTTAATCAGTTCCATATATTCACTGTGCACCTCTTCGAATGATGCAAACTTTGCCTTCAACGTATCAATGCGATTTCGAACCTCTTCTACTTTATCTTCAACAATGAATCGATTGACGTTGTTTATCTCACGTGACAATGCAGACTTACGGCCAGTTCTCGACTTTTTCTTTTCTTCTGCCATGATGGTATCGTTCAATGATGTCTTGGGATGGGATGTCCTTCAAAGGTCGTCCTTCCACATTGTTATTTACTATTCTGGACGCGAGGGATAACGAGAGGATGAGTTTGATGCAGCATTTATTTCACACAACCAAGTAGACGTTGATCGGTAAATCTGTATACAAGAAAAATAAACATTGTCACCATAATGTCACAAAAAGATATGTATACATGTATCAATGTAATATTATCATAATTGTCATTTAATTAATTGAAGAACTGAAGGGAGTTATCACATTATACCATCAAGCATCAAATGTGCATATATAAAAAAGAACAATATAAAAATATGACATTATACACCACAGGATGATTAAACTGAGCATGGTTATGCTATAAAGGAAACTTACAACAATGTGCTGCAATGAAATTATCCCAGATCCAGATTCCAAGTCAGTCATTGAATTTCTTATCTTTTAACATAAATTGGTGTCATGATAATGCATTTCTGCACAGCTAGTAACTCTTCATATTGACTTCTGATGTTCAAGTGACACTACATTTGTGACACATCCTACTACAGTTTGCACACAATGTAAAAAACAAAGAACAACTGTGACTGACTTGGTGTCGCATTAATGTGTTTCACACTTTAAACAATTTCTGTACAATGGACAACATAGTGCTTCTCAATGAGAAACTCAACATAACCTCTGGTTGGCTTTATAACTATTTCAAGATATAAAAAAATTTTTATGAGGTGCTACAGCCAGTACTTAAAACCAATTTGTGAGCAGCTTTGGGCCTACTTTTGCCACAAAAAAAAAGTATTGATGATTTTATATTAACAAATTTTATGAAAAAAATATTCGGAAAATCTATGCTTTTTCCAATCTGATTTTGAATGTCCATTTTTAAATGCTCAGGAGAATTTATATGCCCTAAGTTATGTCAAATCACACTCCACCTCCAGTAGCTCAGACTCTGAAGGGATTGCTTGATCATCATTAAAGAAGGGGTTATGTGAACCACATAAATTGCTGCAAATTCGATGATTTAATACTACGCGATTTGATTTCTTCTTGACTGAAATTGTTGGTTTGAGCAAAACAGTATGGAAAACAGTTAAAACCATGTAAAATTTCAGGCACTGGTCTACACAGTGGCTGAGGCTGGTTCTATGGACAGTGTGGTTGTATTAGAGTGTAGCATTTGGAATTCTATCTGCATTACCTGACCCTTCCAACCAGAACATTTTAATTTAAAGTTTATTGCATCTAATTTTCCATCAATTTTTTTCATATTCTTCATAAAAAACCAATACTCATAAGAAATTACTTAGATATGTTTTTCTTACACACAGAAACTATAATTTATCAGTAGGAGTTGCATATAAGCCATTTTCATATCTCCAAATGGGAATATATTGAACAATAACAATTTTGCAAAAAATCGCCCATTTCTGGAGCCTGTCACCCTCAAATTTTTGTATCTGGACCTGTCTGATTTAAATATTTTAGATATATATTGCTTCAGCATCTTGAAATAACCTGAGATATGCCTACTTTCCAGTATTCAACAGTGCAGAGTGCATTTCTTTGTCACACGAATTGCTCTCACGCCTGATTATTTGCCAAATATTGACATGGCCATAACTCAAAATCTAGACATTCTGGCGAAATTCTGATTCCAAATTTGGAATCAGCATGCTCCAATTAGGTTTATAGAGGTATTTTTCCTCAGGTAGCAGACGGAAATTTTTTTTTTTTGTTGACCAGTGTAGATTATGCTAAAATAGCAACATTAAGGTAATTGGCAACATGAAAAGAGTGGGTTTGCAATGTTGCTGATTTTAATTAGCTCTGACACTTGGTCAAGAACATTGTCACTGGTACAGAATGGTAATTGAGTCAATTGGGTGTCTAAAGAAGTTCAAAACTGACAGAATTGCATTATCAAGCCACCTATTGGCTAACTTCTATTTGGCTTCAAACAACTACGAATTGCCATCTAAAGCCATTGAAAGACCTGCTGATTGCCCAATTGAGTCCCTGTCAGATTTTTTGTCTGACCTGGGCCAGAGACAGGTCGGACATTAGTGAAAAATGTCGGCAAAAGCCGATTGTCCGACGTCTTTTGTGCGCACTGGTCTTGATGCGAGGTCATCTGTCATTGGGTCTTCCATGAAGGCTTAATTGTAATTGATTGAGTATGTCAGAATAGCTTTTCATTAATGAAGAAATGTGTTTTATTTTACAGGCCATTCAACTAAACAGATGGGTCAGAATTGGATAATCATTCTTGGCTCTGTACTTGGAACAGCTGTTTTTCTTGCAGCTGTTGGTTTACTCCTTACTTACTTGTACAGACGAACGAAAAAGCTACAGATTGCGCAATTACCAACTGAGCTGCCACAGATTAACAACCCTGCAATTTCAGAATCAGATGTTTATTGCGATATAGATATGGACTATGAAGTGTTGAGACCTGACTCTTGTCTCTTGGCCGATGACGTTCTTCAACAGCCATGCGCTTATGTGTCAGTCAATGAACTGCCAGAAGAACCACAGATTGCTGAAGATGCACTGAAAGAACCACATGTCTATGCCGGAATAGTAACAAGTGACTTGTCAGAAAAACAACACACTTATGCTGGTTTGTCTGGTGTCAGAAGTTTGATAAGTTTGTCTGGAGGTGGTGTCAAGAGATCCACAAGCTTGTCTGGTGGTATCAAAAGATCCACTGGCTTATATGGAGGTATCCAAAGATCGTCTAGCTTGTGAAGAGGCTTCAAGAGATCCACACGCTTTTGCGTAAATGTCATAAGTTGCACAAACTTGATCGGAAAAGGAAGGAGCTTCACAAGCTTGTGCTGAGGTGTACATAAGCTTAATAAATTTAGAGACAACAGAAAAGATGAACGCTCATGTTAAAGACAAGATTTAAACAATGAGTCAGAAATTTCTTACATTTGACGGAAAAAATCCTGAAGGCTCATTTTCACTCTTTAAACAAGGTTTAAAACTTATCTTCTGGCGTAAAATGTCCACTTTTCCAATAGATGTCAGCCTACCACAATGTTTTTATGTGTTACGTGTTTTGGTTTTTTTGTGGTCAGTAAATTGAATTTGAATTTGAATTAGAAATGATGAGATCTCATCCATTTGTCACGTTTTTGGGCCAAAATATGTCCACATTTTAGGGTGACAGAATTTTTCACAGTATCACATATAAGGGGCTATAACCGGGAAAGTTTCACGTTTATATAATTCATTTCACTTTGATATAATTCCCTATAATTTTTTCGTCTAATTACATGTAAATTTTGAGATATTTCAGCTAAACATATACTCACACTAACAGGATATTCTACTTAATGTCGGGTGACAATTTTTTTGAGAATTTTGCCGATTGAGGTAAAGCTGCAGACTTTGATAGGGCACTTTGATGTCATTTAGTTGTTTCTCGCCAATGTGAATCCCCCAAAACTTGAGCATCAGAGTTTCAACTTAATGTCAGAGTAAAAATTGGGTCTGTGAAAACCCATGCAACTTCAACATCACTGCATACGACATTCGGCATGCATGAAGCGTTTTTAAGCCCGTGATTGTGCTTCTTGAGGCAAGTAACTTAGTCATTTTGTATTTCCTGAGCAACTGGCCATAGGCGAATGGGAGGGGGGAAGGGGGGGTGGTCGCCCCCCCAAAAGTTTGGGAAACAGTAAGATTCGGGCAAAAAGGCCAAACAATCTGGGCAGATGATTAGGTAAAAACTGTTTAGAATAAGTGATTTCCAGGCTATTTCATTTGAAATGGTATTAAATTTAGATCTCGAAATTCGGGCAAATGTCGCTCGCCCTCCCAAAAGACGTGTGTCCCGTACACCTATGCAACTGGCTATGTTTATATCAGATTAACATTGTTTCTTTGTATTTTCAATCAGATGTGTTCTGCTACTTGGGCACTTGTAGTATAATTTTCATGTATTTTATATTATTTTATAATCCCCAGTTTACAATATTTCACCAAGCTGTGCACATGAACTCTTAAAAGAGAAGACATCAGGTAATTGCTGCCTCAATCAATGGCGAATGGATGTTGCATCACTGTATCAGTGGGTCTTGACCCACCTTTTACATTATATTATATTATTCTCTGAACTGTATCATTAATTGTATTAGTTAATAAAGCATTTTTATATCAATTATATATTTGTTGATGGCATAATTATTTTCATTATTAATACTCAAGCCCGCGTTGCACCAAAAATTCCACAAACCTAAAAAGATTGAGGAAATTGAGCAATTGCCATAGTCGGCAACTTCGATTCCTGACTTTAGAAAACCTCATTGACACCATAGAGACATCTTTGACCATTCTGTGCACACGTGGAAGTTTCAGCCAACTGATCTGAACCTGATGCAACTGTCCTCCTTTATTTTTTACTTGGCAGTATGTGTGTCACCAATTCAATTTTTAGACTGATGTGAAAACTCTCTGCATTGCCCAAACAATAAGAAAACAAATATCGACTGATATCATACGATTTTCTAGAGACAATCCCGCAAAGGATTTCTGCAAATATTCATCTTCTAGCCAATGTCTTATAACCATGAACATTTAATATCTAATATGACCCATTCATTGACCTTGGTTGTAAATGCATATAGGGGAGAGGCAGGTTAGTTGAGACTCTTTTCAGAAAAGCTCACCTCAAAGCTAAATGGAGGATGATATTAGAATGATGAATAGACATGTGCAAAATTGTGCGTGGAGAAGTACATTGTTCAAATATGTGGAGAAACTTGACTTTCTCTATTGAATAGTTTTTTGCCCAAGATGACGTCAAACGAGGTAATGTCAAAATATCCCCAAACCAACCTGGTTGTGTTAGTTGATATGCCCAGGCAGGTTAGTTGATACTCCAAACACTGATCTACAATGTAGAGAAATAGAAACATACTTTGGCTTCATAATGGGGGCCTCAGAGGCCCCCCTTTGACTTTTCGCTCTAATATCTTGTGCAACATTAATTTTGGTCAATCACCATTCAGATTTCATGTAATCCTGGTCCAACTAATCTAAAACAACATCCAAAGTTGTGAATTTATTGATATTGAACATGGTCACTGGCGATAGTTTGAGCATTTTTCCGGCACAAAGCCGCAATGTGGGCCTCGTAGGCCCCCACCCTTGTGCATGTCATATGAGTTGAAGAAAGATACTGCAACTGTGCTGCCACCTATAACGGATCAGATTATGGTCAATACAGTCAATTTGGTACGTTTGGAGAGCTGATATTTGCCTGTCAGTCCACTTCAAGTCAATTAAAATTATATTTATTTGCATTAAAGTGAAATTCAGATTAAGTTACCTTAAATCAGTCAACATTGACCTTTTAGTGATCTGAAACCTGCAAAATGGATTCAGCATCATCGAAAACTCCGCAGCGATGATTTTGTAAATGCAGCTGCAATGATGGAAGTGCAGGACCTTTATCCTCAGAAAAAAACCGGACAGAGTGGACCCATGAAGGAATGGATCTTGCAGGGCAACGGCCAAAATGGCCATTTTTCGTGCTTATTTTCTTATCTCTTGCATTTTTTTTGGGCACAAAATAGTATGTAATGAAATCAGAAGACAATCCCAATGCTTTACATAACAGTTTGGTTTCAAAAACTGGAAATATACTGAATATTCAAGCAAATAATAAATTAGGGGAACATGGGGACCGACAGGCCACGGGGACCGATGGGCCATTCTCTTAACTCCACATCAAAAATGTTTATTAACATCTAATTTGCATTTTTAGTATTGCTTATCGCATCTATGAATACCATATCGACCACTGATCAATAAGTGATAGCACAAGCGTGCAGGAGGCAAAATGAAATTTTCAACATCTAAAATTTTTTTTTCTGATTCAGAAAAAGTTTGATATATCAAAAGTGTGTAGACTTGACGCAATGTATTTTCTATGATGATTTGTCCTATATATTGGTGCCAATTTACACATTGAATTTTAGGAACAAGAACCATGTTTCACCAAAAAAGAGGGGTTTAGCTGTTCACAAAGCTTTTGGGGACCAATGGGCCACCCAACAAGGGGACCGATGGGCCACTATTTCTCGAGATTTTCTATAGGTGGCGTATTGGCATGGGGCTGGATATTAATATAAAGTCTTTTACGGGAAAAAGCACAATAGAACTTCAGCTTGCATCTTTAAATGATAAGTTTTGACTTAAATGAATGCCCTCGAATTTACAGTGATAGATTTGCCTTAGTAATGGCTTCAAACACAAAATAGTGGAATTTAAAATATCCGTAATCACAAATATTCAATCTAGGTAGTATTTGGGACATAATAAACATAAGGACCCAGTTAGACATTGATGCAATATTGAGTGTAAGTTGAATTTTCACCAAAATATAAGCTAATGGAGGGTTATTGATGAATTTTATTGTTTTGATTACAGATTTCTCCTGCAGGTGGCATACTAGTACGGTATCATTGGAAAATTTTACTTTACCACTAAAAATCTAAATTATTGACAGAAATGGTTCATTGATGGAGAAAAAATTTTAATATTCTCATTTTTTAATATTCATCAACAAATTTTAGGTATTAGGCAAGATTTTGATGGTCGCGGTGGTAGCCAAACTTCTGTATCAGCCAAATATCAATTTTTTTTTTCTTAATGACCAATGAAGCAATCGTTTTGGAATTCTCCAATATAGTTTTTAATGCATCTGTTCATGTACTGCTAAAATATCATCTCAATAGATTGACTATAACTACAAAAAAGTAACTCATGACATTTGTGAAAATTAAGCTTTTTTTTCAAAGTGTAGGATCTGGGCATATCTATACAGTATGTCTGATGAAATTACGCAAGTCGCATATTTCAGAGCAGTATGCAAACTTTTGAGCCCAACATCATATCCTTTCACATAACAACTGGATAGGGCTAGGAAATCGTCCATGCAATTTTCATCAAGATTCATTAAGGCAAAATTAAGTTATGCCACATTTTCAAGTATTTTGGTGTCTTACGAAATTACGCAAAATCAACATGTTAGGTGGAAGGGCCTTGAAAACGTTAAATTTTCAAATTTTTTTACCTCAGTCATAAGCGTTCCATCATTTGTGAACTTACAATGTCAAAAAAGTTTCCTTATTTCGTGCCCATGTCAAGTAATATGTATTAATTGTCTCCATTGGAATAACATTGATTTTGCATAAATTTACCAACTTTATGCTCCCCAAAACTTCAAAATGGTTCCGATCACTAAAAACATGCTTCTAGTACTTACCTTATACTGTCTATGTAGCTCATAGCAAGGGAAACTGAAGTAACATATCTGACTTTGAAACAACATGTAATCAAAAATTCTTTCCATGACTTTCCATTGGAATAGCACTGCGATAAGGATGTGGAGTTCCGAATTATATAGTTTGTAAATTCCAAAGACGCAACGTATCAGTCAGTTTCACTGCAATAAATACAGTACAACCATCGTAAAGTGTCTTGTCAGTTGTGATCGACACTTATCTGTAGATCCGAATAGATCTGTAGTGATCCGGATTGACACTGAGTGATCTGACACTTAGTGATCTGTAATGATCTGTAGTGACAGTACAGGTGCTGCAGCCTAGTGTAAATGTTCACTTCTGAAGTAAATGCTGGTATTGTTTGTTCAGGATTATGCATGGATTCAATAGGGATTTTTAATTAAATGAGCTTGGAGTGAAATCATTCATACTACAAGATAATAAAATGCATTTATTCCAATATAAAAACTGCATCCTTAATATAAATCAAGTCTGAGTAATTCAAAGCTATAAAACATCAACATTTTCAAACTCTCCTTGATCTGAGTTTCAAAGATAAAACCAAAATTCTTATGCCATTGCATTTGCCTACATCTAAGCAATATTTCTAGCATTTTAAATCTCCTCAATAGCTAAATTTGAATTTAAATTACCCCATTTTCCGATGTCACCTTTTTCTGGTATATCATAAATGCATATTCACTTAAATAAAACATGCTATTTGCAGCCGTACCGTGACCTTAGTATTAACGATTCGTCTGCAAATCTTTCACCATTGCCTTCTCCAAAATCTTAACTATGTAAGTATCTTTTAAATTTCGTTTCTAGCTCAATTATTACCGAATTCAAGCAAATTTTCGAGGTAATCTTTTCTCTGACAAATTCACTACAACATCGCAAATTTCCCGCAAATAAAAACGCGGGATTTTTGGCCTTCCCCCTGCCTTAATATTAAAGATTCAGCCATAAATTCTTCACCACTGTCTTTAACAATATCTAAACTATATATGTAGTTTTAAAATTTTTTTTAGCTCATTTATAACCAAATGTAAGCCAATTGTCTTTTTCTGCAAATTCGCCACAGTATGGAAAATTTCATCACAATTATCATACATTTACAGGTGGGAGAGCAAATTTGATAATTGCTAATTTATTTTGTAATACAGAATTCAATTCAGCTGCATCACACAATGGACCAGCATGGGTTTAAGCCATTTTGAAAGCCATTGATAATACAATGGACCAGACGGGTAGTCTCCAGTCTCTACCCCCATCCCTCTGCACCCCATGTTTGTCTTAAGGGGTGTCAGTATAAAAACTGCAATTATTGACAGATGGCACTTTGGTATATAGATCACTAAAGATCACTACAGATCCATTCTAGTCATCTCAGATCAATACAGATCACTTAGTATATAGATAGATTTGTATCACTACAGATAGATATATTGAGCCATTTTAAGATGGTTGTACTGTAGATGGATAAAGGTAACTTTTAAAGGAATTATGATATAGATCAGTCCATTTCGAGATTTTTGGGGCATAAATTTGAAATAATTATGCAAAATCAATTCCAATGACGACAATTAATACATAAAGCTTGACATGGGCAGCAGATAAGCAAACTTTTTTGACTTGAATAGTTGACAAATGATAGAACGCTAATGATTGAAGCAAAATCATCTGAAAATTTAACGTTTTCAAGGCCCTTCCAAATAAAATGTGGATTTTGCGTAATTTTGTCAGACACCAAGATATTCGATAATATTGCGTAACTTATTTTTGCCTAAACGAATCTTAATTAAAAGTACTTTGAAGATTTCCCAGCCCTATCCAGTCGTTATGTGAAAAGGATATGATGTTGGGCTCGAAAGTTGTCATACTACTGTGCCACATGCGACTTGTATAATTTCATCAGACACACTGTATTCTTTCGAGCTCTTATTGTCCTATGTACTCAAATGGATCAACAAAAACATATTGGAAACAAATTTTGAATTATTTATCCACCCTTTGGCAAGTTATTAACATGGTCCATCGGACCCCATGGGATGGCCCATCGGTCCCCATTGTTGGGGACCGATGGGCCACTATCTTTCTTTACAGAAAATGTGTTTTCTAATCTTTCTTCCTGGGTTGATCTATGTGAATCTTATATCATTTTAAAGAGAATTACACCCGCCAATAGGATGCAAAGTATGAATCCTTTATCTGAAGCAGATTTGCCTCCATGGTCAATCATTTGTCAAGCGGCCCATCGGTCCCCACTCTCCCCTACATGCAAAAAATGGCAAAATGTAATGGAACACTAAATATTCTTACAAATAAGTTCTCATATTTTCCCAATTACACTGCCACTATCCTCAATTTCGAGTTGATTTAATACACTAATACTACTTTTGACGTAAAATGTATAAACCATTGCATATTTGAGAATAGGAGGGGGCCTCAGTGGCACCATTGCAGCTGTGTGTACCCAAAATTGAGTGCGGTTACAAGGATTAATGTAAGATTAATCTATAGAGCTGTTTCATCAAAATCGCGGGCAGAACATAGCCTTATAATTGTAATATGTAAAAGACACAGCTACACTATAGAAATGCAATGGAAAATTTGCGCTGACCTAATTGGCACTGAGCATGGCCTGGAGTGATCTGGTTTTCACTGAGCATGCTAAGACCTATTGAGCGTGTGCAGAGAGCAATAACAAATGGTGGCCATTTCGAAATTTCCCTTATTCAAAATTTCAAAGCCAGTTTTCACTACAAGCTACATGGGGTTTACTCATTAGACATGGATTATAATTGTCTAAATTTTGTAAGGAATGTTTTGGTGTAGGTCTAATCAGTGAACCCCATGCTCACTTTCGGATCAAATTTTACCATGAATGATAAGGGCAGTTCACATAGTGAGCCATAAAATTTGCGCACCACTTAAACAAGTTTTGTTTGACTTATAGAGTATAACTACACAGTTTTTATCTCAAAACTATGTATCCAGGAAATTAGTGAAAGTGGCATAATTCAGAAAAATGTTCGACTGTATACATGTCTCTTGATAAATTACAGTTTGACTGATTGTAAAACATCATTTATCAGGAACAGAAGCAGAAGTTGACAACTTCCTTACAAGCCAGTACAGCATGTTACATGATTGGCTCAACTGAATCAGACATTGGACAAGTGCAGAAATATTTCCGGAAACTTGTCTCATTTGTGGATTTAAATTTGTTTATATAACTTCATGGCCAGAAGGGAGGGGGAGAGTTAGCAAGGCTACAAAATAGTTCATGTTTGTAGTGTCTACCCCATTTTCTATATCAAATCTTGGTCCTATTAGTTCTCAAATTTTCCTCAGTCAGGTTAAAATATTTAAAAGTCAAAGTCAAAGGTACCTTTATTTAAGCAGGGCAAAACACTCAGCACACAATGGCTGTGTTTCAGTTAAGTCCTGAATTTGAGATCGGTTTAAGAATTATAAGAAATTGTCTGCTCTAATTGTACTTGATGGTTCCATCTTGGTTCTTCATGAGGAGAACATTAAGAAAGGGTATGGATTTTTTTTTACATTTCTTTAGATTTTTGTACTATAGATGGGTGTCAACTATGGTGTTGCAGCTATTGACTGTCCCTTTTTGTCATGGCCGTAAAGCAAATCGTCCACATATAGTATATCTAACCACATTTTCAGCTTATATTTATTGGGAGTGGTGCAGATTTGATGATCAGTTGTTCTTCTATAAATCTTCGTAAATGATCTTACATAATGATAGGAGACGCTGAACTTCACATTACTCTGCTGCATAATGTTTTCTCTGGAAGCCAAAGTATATGTGGTCTTTGGTACAACCTCGTCTACTGTGAGGAGTTGGCTGTTTCAATTCCCTATTTCATATTGAACACAATCTTGCTTGTTGACTGGGTTTGTAAATAGGGACACATTATTTTTAAAAATCAGTGTCTGATTTCTGCAGGGCTCCAGGGGGGAGGGGTCTCGCTCAGTAACATCAGATGGATCAGTGATCCCACCTGCTGGACTAAATAGGTCCCATGTTGTATGGACAGAAAAGGTGTGCAAACTTTTAGATGCATCTGAGATCCAATGAAACTTTTCAACGAATTACAAGTATGATAGTATAATTGTAATGACATTCATTGATAATATGTGCTGCGATAATGCAGAACAATTTTTTTAACGTTCCTTCTATTCACAGCCGAAGTCAAAAGGACTGATTCAAGTGAAACTGTATTGAGTTGGGAGCTTGAGTATGTCATTTTTTCTGGGTATTTCATTGGTTTAAGACAGCTTGAGGGACCTTACAATTGGCTGTAAGATACTGAATCATATGGCTTTATGTAAGCAGGGGCTCTCAACAATGTCAGTATATATATATCATATATATGGTGGCGCCGCTAACTTGACCAGTCAAGGTTGAATAAGCACATTATATTTCAAATATTTTTGGAGGACATGAGGGATGTACGTGAATTTAAAATATTGGACAAAATCCGTGAATACATGGTGATCATCCAACAACCAGGACAATGATGTAACAATTGGATTTAACAGTTTTTCTACAAGGAGCCAGTTTGACAATTTTGACAAAGATTTTGTTATGAATCCAGTCGTGACGCTACCAACCATGCAGAGCTATTTTTAGAGTCAACTGAGGTCTATTTTTAGCTGCAGCTGGAGGCTGTTAACTTGTGACGCTACCAAGCTCAGAGGCTGTAAAATTGTGACGCTACCAAGCTCAGGGATTGTGACGTCATCTCTGAGAGTTGAATGACCTTTGCGGAATTTGGAGCTCAACTGAATCAGACATTGGACAAGTGCAGAAATATTTCCGGAAACTTGTCTTATTTGTGGATTTAAATTTGTTTATATAACTTCATGGCCAGAAGGGAGGGGGAGAGTTAGCAAGGCTACAAAATAGTTCATGTTTGTAGTGTCTACCCCATTTTCTATATCAAATCTTGGTCCTATTAGTTCTCAAATTTTCCTCAGTCAGGTTAAAATATTTAAAAGTCAAAGTCAAAGGTACCTTTATTTAAGCAGGGCAAAACACTCAGCACACAATGGCTGTGTTTCAGTTAAGTCCTGAATTTGAGATCGGTTTAAGAATTATAAGAAATTGTCTGCTCTAATTGTACTTGATGGTTCCATCTTGGTTCTTCATGAGGAGAACATTAAGAAAGGGTATGGATTTTTTTTTACATTTCTTTAGATTTTTGTACTATAGATGGTGTCAACTATGGTGTTGCAGCTATTGACTGTCCCTTTTTGTCATGGCCGTAAAGCAAATCGTCCACATATAGTATATCTAACCACATTTTCAGCTTATATTTATTGGGAGTGGTGCAGATTTGATGATCAGTTGTTCTTCTATAAATCTTCGTAAATGATCTTACATAATGATAGGAGACGCTGAACTTCACATTACTCTGCTGCATAATGTTTTCTCTGGAAGCCAAAGTATATGTGGTCTTTGGTACAACCTCGTCTACTGTGAGGAGTTGGCTGTTTCAATTCCCTATTTCATATTGAACACAATCTTGCTTGTTGACTGGGTTTGTAAATAGGGACACATTATTTTTAAAAATCAGTGTCTGATTTCTGCAGGGCTCCAGGGGGAGGGGTCTCGCTCAGTAACATCAGATGGATCAGTGATCCCACCTGCTGGACTAAATAGGTCCCATGTTGTATGGACAGAAAAGGTGTGCAAACTTTTAGATGCATCTGAGATCCAATGAAACTTTTCAACGAATTACAAGTATGATAGTATAATTGTAATGACATTCATTGATAATATGTGCTGCGATAATGCAGAACAATTTTTTTAACGTTCCTTCTATTCACAGCCGAAGTCAAAAGGACTGATTCAAGTGAAACTGTATTGAGTTGGGAGCTTGAGTATGTCATTTTTTCTGGGTATTTCATTGGTTTAAGACAGCTTGAGGGACCTTACAATTGGCTGTAAGATACTGAATCATATGGCTTTATGTAAGCAGGGGCTCTCAACAATGTCAGTATATATATATCATATATATGGTGGCGCCGCTAACTTGACCAGTCAAGGTTGAATAAGCACATTATATTTCAAATATTTTTGGAGGACATGAGGGATGTACGTGAATTTAAAATATTGGACAAAATCCGTGAATACATGGTGATCATCCAACAACCAGGACAATGATGTAACAATTGGATTTAACAGTTTTTCTACAAGGAGCCAGTTTGACAATTTTGACAAAGATTTTGTTATGAATCCAGTCGTGACGCTACCAACCATGCAGAGCTATTTTTAGAGTCAACTGAGGTCTATTTTTAGCTGCAGCTGGAGGCTGTGAACTTGTGACGCTACCAAGCTCAGAGGCTGTAAAATTGTGACGCTACCAAGCTCAGGGATTGTGACGTCATCTCTGAGAGTTGAATGACCTTTGCGGAATTTGGAGCTCAACTGAATCAGACATTGGACAAGTGCAGAAATATTTCCGGAAACTTGTCTTATTTGTGGATTTTAATTTGTTTATATAACTTCATGGCCAGAAGGGAGGGGGAGAGTTAGCAAGGCTACAAAATAGTTCATGTTTGTAGTGTCTACCCCATTTTCTATATCAAATCTTGGTCCTATTAGTTCTCAAATTTTCCTCAGTCAGGTTAAAATATTTAAAAGTCAAAGTCAAAGGTACCTTTATTTAAGCAGGGCAAAACACTCAGCACACAATGGCTGTGTTTCAGTTAAGTCCTGAATTTGAGATCGGTTTAAGAATTATAAGAAATTGTCTGCTCTAATTGTACTTGATGGTTCCATCTTGGTTCTTCATGAGGAGAACATTAAGAAAGGGTTTGGATTTTTTTTTACATTTCTTTAGATTTTTGTACTATAGATGGGTGTCAACTATGGTGTTGCAGCTATTGACTGTCCCTTTTTGTCATGGCCGTAAAGCAAATCGTCCACATATAGTATATCTAACCACATTTTCAGCTTATATTTATTGGGAGTGGTGCAGATTTGATGATCAGTTGTTCTTCTATAAATCTTCGTAAATGATCTTACATAATGATAGGAGACGCTGAACTTCACATTACTCTGCTGCATAATGTTTTCTCTGGAAGCCAAGTATATGTGGTCTTTGGTACAACCTCGTCTACTGTGAGGAGTTGGCTGTTTCAATCCCTATTTCATATTGAACACAATCTTGCTTGTTGACTGGGTTTGTAAATAGGGACACATTATTTTTAAAAATCAGTGTCTGATTTCTGCAGGGCTCCAGGGGGAGGGGTCTCGCTCAGTAACATCAGATGGATCAGTGATCCCACCTGCTGGACTAAATAGGTCCCATGTTGTATGGACAGAAAAGGTGTGCAAACTTTTAGATGCATCTGAGATCCAATGAAACTTTTCAACGAATTACAAGTATGATAGTATAATTGTAATGACATTCATTGATAATATGTGCTGCGATAATGCAGAACAATTTTTTTAACGTTCCTTCTATTCACAGCCGAAGTCAAAAGGACTGATTCAAGTGAAACTGTATTGAGTTGGGAGCTTGAGTATGTCATTTTTTCTGGGTATTTCATTGGTTTAAGACAGCTTGAGGGACCTTACAATTGGCTGTAAGATACTGAATCATATGGCTTTATGTAAGCAGGGGCTCTCAACAATGTCAGTATATATATATCATATATATGGTGGCGCCGCTAACTTGACCAGTCAAGGTTGAATAAGCACATTATATTTCAAATATTTTTGGAGGACATGAGGGATGTACGTGAATTTAAAATATTGGACAAAATCCGTGAATACATGGTGATCATCCAACAACCAGGACAATGATGTAACAATTGGATTTAACAGTTTTTCTACAAGGAGCCAGTTTGACAATTTTGACAAAGATTTTGTTATGAATCCAGTCGTGACGCTACCAACCATGCAGAGCTATTTTTAGAGTCAACTGAGGTCTATTTTTAGCTGCAGCTGGAGGCTGTGAACTTGTGACGCTACCAAGCTCAGAGGCTGTAAAATTGTGACGCTACCAAGCTCAGGGATTGTGATGTCATCTCTGAGAGTTGAATGACCTTTGCGGAATTTGGAGATCCAGGATTACCGTGATGTCCTCTCATAGAGGTGAATGACCTTTGCTGAGGTTGAAGATCCAGGAGCAATGAGCGCAAGCAATATGACAGAAAAGGCCCTTACGAAATAACATTGTTCAGTGTCCGATCTGTACAATTGCGAATTTATTAAAAATGGAACAATTGAACAATGATGACAAATTTGAAGGTGACTCTGTAATCATTGGTTCGACAATCAATGAAAGTCAGCTGTTAGCTGATTTTTACAGTCCCAATCATACCATCATCCACATACCGGAAACTTTAATGGGAGATAATTCTCTTATTTTTGAGGACTCTGGATCTTTTATACAAACAATTCCTGAAACTCAGAACACTCCCACTGTGTCAACATTGAGTCACTCAATGGATTCAATGTTTTTACATACAAATCAAGAAGCGAGCCTTGCCTCTGATAGTTTTCTGAATGACTCTGCATCTCTTCTTCCTATTACTAATGGAATAATTGATGAATTTCCATTATTAGTCTCTTCTTCAATGGTCCCACCTGAGGATGTCAATGCGATACATACAAGAACAGTTACAGACTTATTGCATGCCAATGAACGCATCAAATGCTTACTCACAGAAATAGATGAATTGAAATTGGACAAAACTATAAATACAGCCCATCTATCCCTTGATCAGCCAGAAATGAAAAAGAGGACCGATATTCAACCGATCAGTAATACAAGACCAGATCAAAATGAAATGCTACTTTTCAGAGCCAGTGGGAGACATCAAATACTCTCAAATTTCTTCTTGGACAAGTTGATTATTAAAGGAGTAACATTCAACAGTGCTGAACAAGCCTATCAGTTTAAAAAAGCACAATTTAATGGCAGACAGGATCTAGCTATCAAGATTCTTCGAACAAGATCACCTTTCCAAATTAAAAAGATTGCAAATGGAATTATCCAGTGTCAAGCTTGGCATGAAGTCAAAACAGAAATAATGCAAGAAATCCTAAATGAGAAGGCAAAACAGTGCTCTACATTTAGAAAATCCCTTGTGAAGACTGGTTCCAAAAAACTCATTCACAATGTGGAAAGTGACAGTTTCTGGGTTGTGGAGATAACTTTCTGGGTCAAAATGTTCAGGGATGCTGTTGGAGGAGCTACGGATGAGCATTCAGCTTGAACTGCCAAAACCCCTGCAAACTGAACAAAAAGGAAAACAAAAATCAACAGAAACAGTTGACGATACTTCAACTAGTCAAAGACAGAAAATCGCCCCTCAAAGTGCTGTTCCTCCCTCCCCCTTTGCCATGGCCCATGTATCCGCAACGATCAACAACACTCGTCCAAAGATCGTAATAATAGGAAATTCAAACGCACGTGGAATTTCCGAAGGACTCAATGAAAGAGGTCTTGATGCATGTGGTTATGTGTTCCCCGGTGGAACAATTTCCCACATCACTTCTCGCATACGTAATATGACGTCCTCCCAGAGCCCGGACTTCGTCATGCTCATGGCTGGAGACATTGAGGCTGCCGATGGCCTAGCTGCAGCAACAATATGTGCAAGATATGAACACTTGATAGACGGGGCTAAACGAGCATTTCCTTTTTCTCGAATAATTATTTCGGGTCTTGCTCAAACTGGAGGTCACATCCAACGAGAGACTTTGAGAGATGTGAATCGGCATTTAGAAATTTTAGGTAATGACGAGAGACTTCTTGAATTTATCTGTAATGAACAAGCTAAATTGTGTGACCACATACATCTGTCACGTAACTCTGTCAACAAACTCTCGTTCAATGTGTCACTTTATGTAAAGAAGGTTTTTCTGTGAGATGGTTTCAGCCACTTTCCGCAGCTTGTTGCAATGAAATATTGTCAGTAAACTGTAACTATAATGAAACAAAACCATCTCAGTACGACTATGAAGGTCAATCGGTTTCCTTATCTAATACTGAGCATGAACGGTCTTATAATAAGTTAGACACATATGATGAAAATGATTTGTCTGATTTACCCAAAAATATGGTTTTTCAAAGAAATGTGTTTGATAGTGATGAAGGTGGATTAGGTAATCTTAAATTGATGTCATGGAATATACAGGGTGTTGGTTGTAAATTAGAGTTAGACGAGATAAGAAATATGATAACCTGTTTTGATGTCATTTTCTTGTACGAAACTATGAAGCTGGATTCCTTTGACCCACAAATGCAGGGTTACAATTATTTCCATTATCAAAGAAAATACAAACATCCTAAAGCCAGAAGGCCCTCTGGTGGCATTGCAGTGCTAATCAAAACAGATTTATTTGAATCAAAAACCTTAACTATTGAAAAAGCCAATGAATGGGTTATATGGCTGAAAGTTAGGAGATCAACTCATGAAATGTTTATTGGTGGTGCCTACATTCCCCCTGAAGATAGCACAATCTATCTTAATAGTAGATATGGTTATGACATAATGAATAAATTAAGGGATGACCTTGCTTGTTTACTTGAGCGGACACCTTTTGTGTCACTTTGTGGAGATTTCAATAGTAGAACTGGTGATAAGAAAGATTTTGAGGAAATAGTTCATGGGAAAAACTCTCAAATCTCTGACTTCGGTCGTGGAATTGTGATGCCATGGCAACAAATACTAGCTGGTCAAGAAAACCCAGGCAGTCAAAAGACAAAAAGACAAACAATTACGGAAAAGATCTCATTAATCTATGCCGGGCAAGTGGTTTAAGAATTATGAATGGTTTATTTGATGAAATTAGAACTGATCGATTTACATGTCATACACCAATGGGACAGAGTGTTGTTGACTATTTGCTTTGTAGTGAACTAGTGTATTATTGTCTTCATGAATTTGTCATAACTGATAAACTTACGGAGTCAGACCATACACCTCTCAGTTTCTCTTTTAAATTGCCTACGATAACTAAAAAAGATAGTTACACTGAAGGTGATAGATCTCGTAATAAAATATTCAAATATGTGTTTGACAGCAGTAAAATTGATGAGTTTCTCTCTAACTTTGACAGTGAAAATGCCCAAACAACATTGTATAAGTTAGGCTGTGACATTGAGTCTAAAGTAGATACAGACACTGTCGTTGATACTGTATACCATTATGTAAGAGATAGAATACAGCCAATATTTAAGAAGAAGAAATATAGGTCCACAAAATGCACATTTCCAACCAACAAATGGTTTGACAGTGAATGTAAAAATTTAAGAAAATCTTTAAATGAGTTTGCCAAACAAAATGACTTAGCTTTACATTTTAATAAAACAAAATATTATTACTTACTCAAAACTTACAAAAGAGTAATTCAAAAGAAGAAACGGCAATTTCAAGAAAAAAATCGAGAAGAGATACAAAAACTTATGGGTAAAAATCAATCAGATTGCTGGAAGTACTGGAGTAAACTAAAGTCCTTGGGGAAAAACCGAACTAATTACCCTGATTTAGAAACTTTTCACAATTACTTTAAAAAACAATCTCTTCCACCTGAACGAGATTATTTTGACAATGAAAACATGGCTCATGTAAACAATATTGTACAAACTTCTGAGTATAGCTGCTGTAATGACATTGCTCGTCAGATTTGTGATAATGTAATAACTGAGGAAGAAGTTGCCCTGCATTTTAAGAAACTTAAACATAATAAAGCAGCGGTATAGATGGCATACCGGCAGAATTCTATAAGTACGCAAGTGAGAAACTTGTAATGCCATTTTGCGCTGTATTCAATCACATTTTTGATAACGGGGAATATCCCTCTCAGTGGTCTGAAGGACTCATCAGTGCCTTATATAAAAAGGGAAGTCGTTCGGATCCTGATAACTACAGAAAAATCACCATTAATGTTGTAATGGCTAAAATTTTTGATTCTATCCTGAATAGTCGGTTGTATTTCAAGAATGATGCTCTGAACCTAGATGACCCTTGTCAATTTGGTTTCACTCCTGGAACCAGTTGCACTGACTGTGTTTTCATTCTAGATACAGTTATAAGTTATCAGCAAGCAAAGCGAAAACCAGTTTATTTGTGTTTTATTGATTTTACAAAAGCATTTGATTATATTAATAGGAATGCACTGTATTTCAAATTAATGCAGCAGAAAATTGGTAAAAAAATGCTCAAAATTATAATTAGCATGTTTGACAAAGCAAAAGCCAGAGTCCACCACAGTGGGAATACTGGTGATGATATTGACAGCATATGTGGGGCCCCAAACTATTTAATGAATTCATGTCTGATCTACCCCAGTATCTTGATAAGGCAGATGGAATAACACTGAACAATTTTACTGTAACACACATTTTGTACGCTGATGATATTGTACTTGTATCAGATTCTGCAAAATGTCTACAGAATAGCATTGATTCAGTACAGGAATTTTGCAAAAAATGGCATCTTATTGTAAATATAGGGAAAACCAAAGTGATGCAGTTTAATAACAAATCGGTTAATTCTTTCTTCTGCAATGGTAATGAGATAGAAAATGTAGATAACTTTAAATACTTGGGTCATATGCGTACCAATAAGCATAAAATACATAGCAAAATGACTGAATACCTTTCAACACAAGGACATAAAGCACTTTTTGCCCTACTAGCTGATTCTAAGCAAGTGTTGGGACAAATGGATCCAACTGTCTCTTTACAAATGTTTGATACTTATGTTTTGCCAATTCTGGAATATAATAGTGAAATATGGACTAGTGATAAACCAGTATTGGAATTAGAAACTCTGCAACTTGGATTTCTAAAAAATATGCTAGGCGTACGAAAACAAACTCCATCCTTAGCGATTTATGGTGAAACCGGTAGATTTTCTTTGCATGTAAGACAAAAACTTAGAATAATGAATTACTGGATACGATTGGAAGGTGCACCTGATAGTAGCCTATTGAAATAATGCTTGCTAGTTCAGAAAGATATTTATATGAAAAGAGTGAATGAAAGTAATTGGTTCGGAAGATTAAGCAGAATATTAAGTTCTTGTAATATTGAAAATGACATTGTAAACCGTACTGACTTAAGCATGATTGGCGTTTACAGAGCAGTGAAACTGAGGCTGTATGAAATTGAGCAGGAAAAACTTATTATCGCCATAAATGATAGTACACAGCAGCCAAAACTAAGGACATACAAATTGTTTAAAATTGATTGTAGACTTGAACCATATCTTAAGCTGAGACAAAGTCGAAAAATGTTAATCAAAATCGCTAGATTTAGGACTAGTTCACACAGTCTACATATTGAAACTGGAAGCATCATAAACCAATAATTCCTGCAGCAAATAGAATATGTGAAAAATGTACATTAAATGTAGTGGAGGATGAAATTCATTGCCTTATAGTGTGCCCTGCTAATGAGTTGCTTCGTGTTAACCTTTTTTCGACAGCAACAACCTTAATAAATGATTTTCTGATTTTGAATGATAATGATAAATTTACATCAATAATGAAAAACAAAGAACCCGAAATGTTAAGTTGTCTAGGAAAATTTCTCCTTGGAGCTGATGTTTGAAACAAACTATATCCTACATCGACACATGGTTTTGTGGAAGTTTATGAATACATGCATGTACATATATATATATATCTTAAAATTTTGTGAATATCTCATGCCTGTATATATTGACTGCAGCCACTGTTTTCTTATTATTTTCTATTTTAACTGCACAAATGTGTGTTTATTGATAGGCCTATATTACTAGAACAGGAATATGATAATTTGATAATATACACATGGTGATACCACAGCTATTGTGTCTTTTAAACCAAATGTTTCATTATTTTAATATGTCTCTTTCGCATAAGTGTAGTTGTAAATCTGTGTTTGTAAATATCCATTTTGATATGTGTACTTATGTTGATGCGATATTGTTTATTATAGGTTTGGGGTTTATTTTTATATAAAATCAATGTATGTAGATTATAATTACAATTAATGTTCTTAATTGCTTTATGTATTCTTGTGTTCGTTAACTCCTGTGGCTGGAACCTGTGAATATAATAATATTATGTGATTTTGTATTTTTTATGACAATTATATCAAATATGATATTTGCCGTCAATAAAAAAAACAAAAAAAAAAAAAACAACTCATTTATGCATTCATCACTTTGAAGGCAAATCAGTCCCTTTGACATCAGCTGTAAGCAATATCAAAATCAAACTTATATGTGTGTACTGTGTAGGATTATAAATAAATGAGTCAAAGATCCGTGGGCTACAGACTACAGTAGCATGCTGTTATACCACTTATGCAATATATGTTTACTTGTGATATTATCACAGAGTTAATGTAAAACAAAGAAATTGTCATGTAAGCTGTTTAAGATAACTGGTAAAACTATGTTTAAGCCCAAACATACACAAATCTTTATCAATATTTCCTTATTTGAGATTTAGTTGTATCATTTTTTGAAAACATAACTTTTAGTAACATAACCATGGATCATGGATGTATGAAAAGTTGCTTCTGAATGTTTACCTTTCATTCTCAAGTTTTATGTCATTATTGGCAAGGCAAATATGGATAAGATTGGTTTTCTGGGAACAGTAATTGTTTTACTGCAGTTGATGTTCATCGATGTTCAAGCTGTAGACAGGTGTTCTTATTGTAAGTAATCAAGGTTTTTAAATTGTGAATGTTTCACTCACATTTTGTGAAATTCTAGTATTACTAATAGGCCTACACATTGTATTTCTATTACACCCCATCTGATGAAGTTACGCCGTAAATGTTATTTTATAGTAGTACAAAATCACTCTGGCCAAACAGCGCATCATTTAAAATTAACATAATCATTGAATTGAGCTGAGAAATAGTGAATGTGACTTTCATCAAGTTTGGTTAACAGCAAAGTTGAGTTATGACATACATGAGTATATTCAAATACTTTACTGCGGGGATTCTGCACAGAAATTATCACTTTTAATGTATTATGTTCCATGTCCAGCAAGCCCATTGCTTTTGTGACACAACACTGTGTTCTAATATGTAAACAACAATTCCATATATTGCCAATTTCAGTCGAAAGACCCAGTGAAACTCACACTGTATGGAAATATGAAGGGGAAGATGTGACATATGAATGCCCAGGACACAGAATGGATTCATCAGCAGCTTCCTTTGAATTTCTTTGGTTTAGACAGGATTACAACTGCTCAGGAATGGATGACTCATCACAGATTGCTAATGACTCTCTCACTTCTAGAGGTAGGCCTAGCAATAACAATAATTTAGTAAGATTTCATATTGCACCCATTCCACATAAATCTGCTCACCGGGGCTCCCATACTGAATGGCAATCATACCAATCATTATGCATTTGAACCCACGTCCTCATGTACACAAGGCATGCAGTGATGCTAACCTTACTAGTTAGTACACATCAGCCTTCTACTACACATTTTTACGTCCATAAATTCACTATGCAACAGCTTAAGCATAATTGCATTACATAGTATTTTCTGTCTAACAGATTTACATTGACAAATAAAGATATTATCAGTGATTGTAGGAGCAGTTAATTTTTGGGCCTCTACCTGAATTTACATTTTGTCCCATCAACATGCGAACTTGTGTTTGGCCTGACTGTTCAACATCTGCAGTCATACAGTAGAAATAATCATACTCATGAGTAGATGAGCTAATTCTAATTTGATCTTTACATTTCTGTGATGTTTCGCGGCCATTTTTTCCACCACATCCGCCCATTCGTGCAAACGGGTCAGACATAATGTTAAGTTTCGATTTACATAGATAAAAATGATCATGCCATCCATAGAAGTTTTAAAATTGTAAATCTATATCAATTGCTTTTTAAGGAACAGTTTTCAAAGGGATGGCATCTCACTCGTAATGGGGCCTGATACTGTGGAGGAGGCATTTGAATGGGCCAATTTTATTGGGATATTTTCTTGTGTTGTAAATCTCTTCTTTTTTTTCTGAAATGCCTGGTAAAAGAGACTTAGGCAGGGTACTCAATTATCTGAAAATTTTATCATTGAAAATGTGTTTAAGAAAATTCTGTGGTTAATTAAGTTTCGATTAAATTCTTCAGGTACAAGCCAGTCCTACTCAGTGAAACAAGGACGAATAAGTGTGGATAAATCTGGACAATTGACAGTAAAACACCTGACAAAAAGGGATGAAGACATCTACACTTGCATATTTGAGACTTCTTTTGGATTATACATAGGTACAGTGGATCTCAGGATTAAAGGTATGCTGGTGAAGTCATTTGATTAGATTAGATTAGATTTATTTTCTTCAAAACCGATGCAACATACAAACAACTTTTTTTAAATATATATCAAGCGAGTAGCGGTTTTGATGGCGATACACCCGAGTATTTTCACACCATTACCTAAAAGGTGGGTGCACCCCAGATTAAGGTAAAAATAATATTCCATTGTTAAAATGTATACATACATAATATTCAAAATAAATCAAATTTTCATTTTTATAATACATATCATCAATGGCTGTGACCATCTCTTAACTACACCTTAGGCGCGGTTGCAGCCCAGGTTCAAGCCAGGAGTACAGCCACGGCAAGTCCAACTTCCTAAATCACAATCAACATAATATAATAAGTCCTAAAAAATAATAACATAAACTTGTTTATATTATAACATATAAATACACTTGATTTTGTTGCCACTAGCCATAAACACTTCCCACTTGGACCTTAGCCCCTCTTGGTGCCTAGGTACCAAGCAAGAATGATCAAAGCCAATGAAACAACACAAACTACATCATGGAAAATTGAACATGAATTAACCTAGAGTTTCAGCATATATGCTATATATTATATTCCTATAAGGGAAAAAGGAAAAATCCTACATATGATCCACCTTGAAATTAATAAAAGCTCTACTGAACAATTTAATTTCACTCTTACTTTTGATATTATCAGGCAAATTTAACCAGAGATTTGGTGACTGGCCTAGAAAACTTTTGTTATATAGCTGACTGGTATGTTGAGTAACTTGTAACCTAATTCTGTTTCATGTTTGATAGTGATGGGAGGGTACTTCAAAAAGGTTCTGAATATATCATTGACATATCTGAAAGAAATTTTCACTAAATTTAATTCACAGAGATCACTTACAGGTAATATTGATGCCCTTTTATAAAATTCCCTAAGTCCCGTTCTTCTATTGAGATTAAATATAGCCCGTATTGCTTTATTTTGTTGAACTCTAATCTTTCTTAGGTTACTGGCATATGATTGTTCAATTAATTTGAAATCTATCAAAGGGACACTGTTCTCATGGAATTATATATCTTGTTAATGATACTCCCTGCCGCAAGTTGTTCCACACATTATTATTAGGCCAAATTGGAACAAAATTATGTCATACACATCATTGTCTCAGTAAGATAATTTAAATTCATGAAATAATATACCTTTCATGGGTACGCCATGAGACATCATTATTGTCCAATTGAGTTATCTTGTGATAGTTTTTTAAGTTTTGGTAACAATAGACAACCTTAGTAGACCTGCGGTTTTTTAATTATGTTGGCAGATGGTGTGTTCGGTTGGGAACCAAGTATATGGTATCGATATTTAGTCAATAGTAAATTTTTTTATTTAAATAAGGTAACATAATTTTGGTACTTTGTAATTTCAGTCATCAGGCCCAATGAAACTCCCACAATATGGAAATATGAGGGGGAAGATGTGACAGTTCCATGTCCAGGATACAAAATGGATTCATTTTTATCTTCCTATACGTACTATTGGCATAAACAAGATTACAATACCTCAAGAAAGGACTCCTCATTTTTGAATGCAATCATTGCTTCTTCCGTCCACGCTTATGGAGGTAGATATTTTTTGTGATTTATATTATTTCAGTTTATCTTTCATCTCCAAATTGGCTTCAAATCTCACCAAGGGTGCCGGAACAGGGGGGTGCCGCTCTCGTTTCCTTCTGGCACCCCTGAATCTCACTTTATTAACTTAAAACTTTTTGGACTTTATTATATCCAACAGATTAATAATGTCCAATTGAGTTATCTTGTGATAGCTTTTTAAGTTTTGGTACAGTAGACATTTTGAGTAGACCAGGGGTTTCTATAAACTAAAAACTTTTCGAAGCTTTTTTGTCATTGTACTTTATTATTTCCAACAGATTGACAATGTCCAATTGAGTTATTTTGTGATAGTTTTTTATTTTTAAGTTTTGGTACAGTAGACAACTTCAGTAGACCAGGGGTTTCTATAAACTAAAAACTTTTCGGAGCTTTATCGTCATTGTACTTCATTATATCCAACAGATTAGTACAGAACAAATAATATCGATGTGATAAGAAGGTGGTAGCGTTATCTAGAGTGCAAAGGCCCACGGGCATACATTTTAGTGTGCGTTTTGACATTGAACTATTTGGTAAATGCATAAGTAATATGAATTTTCTATGTTTACCACAATTCTAAATCTGACTGTATAATGCTATTTAACAATACATCACTGAAAAGGTGACAAACAGCTTTCTTATGATATCAATTACATTGCTGTAGTTTAAATAAGGACTGGTTTATAAGTTTTTTAGACTTTCAGGTCCTTCTCTGTTTTTCAAAAAACATGCAGTCAATTCCTTCTTGATGTCCAATTTTCAAGAAATAATATATACATATGTATCTAAGGGCGCATTCATGAAATCACAACGAGACTCCTTTCTGTACTGAAGATTTTGTCACAATATCTCAGAAAAAATCAGCATCTCTTGATTTTTAAAAAAATTAAATATATCTGTTAATTTCTTTTACAGGATACGCTCCAAACTCTATTCAACCAGAGCGAATAAGTATAGATGAATCTGGCCGACTGACGATAAGAAATTTGACTAAAATAGATGAACACACCTACACTTGCAGATTCGGCTTATGGAGTACTACATAAGGATGGTGGACCTCAAGATAAAAGGTACGCTGAGATATACTTGTCTTCCACAAAAAAAAAATATCAGTGTAAGAGAAAATTGACATAGGATTGTAATAGCCACAACAGGTCAGGTGCATGCATTAATGAGTTTGGTGTGCTTGGGGGTGTTTTTAAAAGCTTATAATATTTTAGATTTATTGTGTTAAATACTGTCAATCTCACTAGCACAAGTAACAGAGAGCATGGGCGTATCTAGAAATAGCCAGGGGGGGGGGCATTACATGGGGCGCTCCATGGCTTTTCCTATCTTTCCCATGTTAATTTTTGGCCTGAGGGGGGGAGGGCATGGCCTAATTGTCCCCCCTAAATACGCCACTGGCAGAAAGAAGTCTCTCTCAGCCACAATTCATTTGCTTTCTTAATCTCAGTATTACCTGCCCCACCTAGCTGAACTTACTGTTTCCATGGCAACCACAGAATGACTTAAAATGTCCAAATCAATCCCAGACTGCTGAATTTTGTCTTGTGAAAAATCATATTTCTACGTTGAAAGTAAGTGTGCATATAAAAAAAACCATCGTAAAGATGGGTTTCCGACCTTTATCCCAACATTCTCGCAGGGCCTGCCACTTTATAGAGCCTTTTTTGGAAAATCCTGGTCTAGTGTTAGCCTTATAAATTCTCAGTGGGCAGTAAAGTTTTCATTTTTAAATTTTATTTATGAGAAATGTCTAGAAAACTTTGCCATTTCTAAGTTGATAAATATTTTTAAGTGGAAAAGACCTGTAAAAGATGCTATATATGTGATGAGAATATTATATTATATCACTTCTGTTATGACATGTAGGCCTCTCATTGCAGATTTTGAGAAACCGAAACTTATCGGTCTACAAAAGGCGTTTCCAGAAAAGAAGATGGTATACGCAGAATGCCAAGTACAAAAAATGCGCCCAGCTGTAGGTGTGTACAATTTATGTCTTTTCACCGATCAGTCATATTATCCTGTAGAATAATCTCGCAATAGCTGGATGCACCTAAAAGGGGACTCAAGCGTGGTAGTTTGATCAGATGGATTTTTCTAAAACTTCGCAAAGACACTCTATGGGATCTGTACGTTCCAAAAATGAAAAACAAAAAAATTCACCCACTGGTTTGGTTGCCATGGTAACAGGCATGTTTTGCCTGTTGACAGCTTAAAAGTCATAAATTGAGTTTTGGTTATGTTTTTACAGAATAAAGCATCCCATGCATTGGTCACTCAAAAACATGAAAAATGTATTCCATGGATGTAAAATAATACATTTGCCCTAAACGTGATGAAAATGGTAATAATACTTAATTCTGTAAGACGTCAAAATGCAGCGGCCTACTAATTACTTACAAATTTAGCATGCCTCAATTTTGGCAATAAATCAAATATTAAGATAATGATCTGATAGATTTTTTATTTAAATTAGCATACTTCATAAACAGTTTAATTTCAAACCAATGTCAGAAAATAAAAAGTTTTCATTGGGTCATTTTTTTTACTGCAGTCCAATGACTGTCCCAATCTCAAATTAAAGAAACTTAGGTAATTTTGAACACAGTTGATAGAAATCAATTTAGAAAATTTGTGGATGAAGTTGGGAAGCTGAAACTGTAACTGAAACTGTAAAGCAGTAAGAAAATAGACAATAACAAATTCAAAAAATAATAATTATGCTTCCAGCTGCATTAGATCTCAGTTAAATAGCAAGTCACTGAGTTGCCTTGGGATGATGCACCATATATTATCAACACTTTCCCCTTAAAAGCCTGCTATCTGATCAGTTGAGGTAAAGGGCCGGCCCCCAAGCCAAGTGCTTAGGAGCAACCTAGTTTTACCGAACTCAGGAGATTTCAATGTTGAACCTAAGTTAGTTTGGATTTATGCAAATTTAGTCTATGTGATAACCAAACCACTGGACTCCTACACTCTGTTGTCTTTTATCACTGCAGGTTTCATTGAAGTGAGACACAATGGCAAGTTCCTGAAATCCATGGAATTGGTCGGAAAACCTGCTCCACAGGCCTTGGTTTTTGGGAGAGTGTTTGAAGCAAACATTAAGAATAATGTGACTTGTACAGCTACTCAGAATGTCTCTGGAGAAGTAAGACAACTTTCAACCACAGAGCAGGTCACAGTAGAATGTAAGTAAGACATAATAAAAAGATGAATCGGTGAAGATGTTGGTCAACTTGAGGCGGCTCATAACTCATGATAAACTAGTGATTTATGCACAACCTTTTCTGAATTTTAAGAATTTCATTTGGCAACCTTCGTTTTGCAATTGTGCTTCTTCTAATAGGATTGAACACTTCACCATCAGATGGGCAGTTTTACAGTATCTGCACTCAAAGTGTCTCATGGGGGGGGTCAAAATAAAGGTGTGTAAATGAGAATTTCCTTCATGCTATCATGAAATGAACATATTAAAGATTAATAAATCAACAAGAACACATGTGATTTGTTGGTTTATCACCAAACTGCCACTCCATAAAGTAGACAAGGTTTGAATTTTTGAAAAAAATGTTTATCAGAAAAAATGTCCATGTGAATACTTATTTAACAATTTTTGCAATGGAAATCCAGCCATCTTGTTGCATAGAACCCCCAAAAGCAATACAAAACTTAAATTTCGATGAAATGTGGCAGAACTTTATTTCCAAGGATTTTTATGACGAAATTAAAGAAATTAAATATTCCTTACTCTCAAAGTTTATGTTTTAGTGTGTTTAGTAAGGTTTTAGTCTCAATAGACACATGATTGCCAAGATAAATAATGCTTAGGCATCATACTAACTCAAAGTCAAGTTTTGTTGCTGTATGATTTGAATTCATAATGTTTCCTTTGAGTGAAAGACCATGTTCTAGAGAGAAAAATCACCGAAAATGACCCAAAATTAAGGCTCAGAAAAAAAATCATCTTGAATTGCTCCATAAACAAGATATTTACACATTATCTTGTTTAGTCACTCTGTTATTTGTGAAAAATTGCAGTTGTAATGATATATTACATAAAATAAGTGCCTTTTACTCTCAAGTTTGATTTTCTCATAATAGTGCAATTTAACAATCTAAAAACATATATCTTTATTTTCTATATTTATAAATACCCTTTTTAGGCATCCTGGTTAAATTATTTATTTTAGCCATGTTCTTTTCTTTAATGAATCCAGTGTTAAAAGACTTGAATCAGAGCGAAACTTATGATGTACTGGAGAGGACATTTTGAGACATAATGAATTTTAATTTCTGAGAAAATGTATGTGCATTGCCTGGCTTTCTTTTCAACTTGCATTTGTCACATTGATGTAGAGGCACACAATCGAGAAAAGAAAAAACAAATAGCTTGTTTTTTCCTTCCGAATCCTGAGTGTTTTTTCCTCGTACTGGATAGGACACATTTTTTTGACATCATATTCAAGCCTCAAATTCCGAAAACAAGGTATAGATTCTGGAATGAAACTTCTTGATTTACCTTGAGACATGTCTCCAGCTACAAAATTCACACAAACGGTAGATACAGTCTTTCATACTGTTTCATAACAGCATATGCAGTAATAAATGGTCCATCGAAGACAAACTTTTTGACACATGCCATTTTCTACATTGTGGGAGACAGCTCCTTTCGTATATAACTTATTCACATGAAACCTGTTGTATTCTATGCCCAAGACATAGGTCCAGACAGGCATCATTAACATGAATCACAACTGCCTCCATTTGCCTTTCTGTGTTGCCATAAAAATATGCGAAACTGCCCGTGAGACACAAAAAAGTGCAAAAATTTGTCATAAATCGCCTGCTGTATCAAAACTAAGTATCATAGCAAGGTAAAATTTAGTACAAATATACTTCAATGTAGTACAAGACTGACACCAAGACAAATTTCTGTGTACCTGTCATACTTTTCTCAGAGTAATTATTTTAAGACGAAAAATTGGTCGAGTGCAAATACCGTAAAACTGCCCAGATGCACTATGAGGAAATCTAAACCGTCACCTCTTAAATAGGAATTTTTTGGATTTGCTAACAAAAAACACTCAGTTTTTTCCAATGGTGTTTGGTGCTTTATAGAATTTTATTCGACATCTGAATATCATCAAGATACATGTGTCATATAAGTAAACAATCAAAAAAACAACATAAAATCAGATAAGATGTGTATGTACAAAAGTGGGATAGTAACTAACTACAACTAGGAAGGAGCAGTCATACATTCTATGGTACAATGAATAAATTATCATCTTCATTGCATCAGAAGCATTTACGGCTTTGCTCTATTGAATAGAAACTGCTCACTTTTATGTAAAATATCATATCAATTTAAAAGGTACAGTTTTAAAAATGTCCACAAGTTGCTGAACATTACTTGGATTTCACTGCTAGTTACGATCTTATACATTGAATCTTTAATGTTTAAATCTATTGAAACCGTATAACTAACACAATATCCAGAGGCCATATTTTGTACCTCAATAAAAAAGATTAGCTTTTTAAACAAGCAGCAAAGGATCTAAACGAAGCAAGGGTCAAAAAGGTCAACAGATTCAACTGTATTCAGCTACAGGTATTTTAAATAAGATCATCCAACCAATCAATATGTTTCTGAAACATGAACCACTCTGAATCCCAGAGGCGACCAGTTTTTTTCCAGTTAACTGTAAAAAAAATTAATATTGGCATACATGTTTTTGTATACAAACAGGTCTGCCCCAGCTTGAATTCAAATTTATTGAATTGAACAACAAATCCCTGATGATAACCTGGAGTCCCGTGTGTCACACGAAATGCGGAACACACTGTCATGATGTGGAACTCCTCATGCAGGTGCAAGGAGGGAAGAAGACCCCCTTTCAGTATCCATATACTTTAAGGGCATCTGATGTATGATTTTTTTCTTTGATTGTATTCTTCTTTCTGTTTTTTGCATTCCTTCTTTTTCTCCCATTGCTCATCCCCTTTTTCTGCTTCAGTTGATCACTCATCTTCTTATCCGTGTTTGCTTCTTCTGCTTCATCTTCTCATTGATTCTTCATTCCCATCCCTTCTTGTCTTCCAGGGCTTTGTTCTTATTTTCTTCTTCTTTTTCCTAAATTTACAGATTTTTTTCAACTTGCCCCACTTGTTCTTTAATAACATCCTCCTAGATCCTTAATTTCCTTATATTTTCCAGTTTCCTTGTTGAACGTCTGATTGCTCTCTCATATTAATTCCTCATATTTTTCTTTCCTGTTTTATTTACTTTCACAGCTATATTAACTACCCTCCTCTTCTCTCTCTTTACATTCCAACAGTTTCTGTTCTTTTCCTGTTTCTGAATGTTGGATTTACTTTCATTTGACATTTAACACAAACGATTTTAAAAGCTCAAAAGTATCTTCTGGGATATGGTAACTGTCATTACATATAATTACAGCTATTATTCTGGAAAATAAAATAACGTATACACATTTCCCTACAACAAAGGTCTAATTGTCAATAAAGCTTTCGTACTTGCCTCAAGGACTTCAATTTATGAGACAGAAATACAGGGTCATTGTAGTTCTTAAAGCAGTCCTTGAGAGAAGGTACCTCTTGAGTGGAAATTGTACCTTTGTTATATGGAAATATATATCTTAAGAATTTCCAAAGGTCAGGATCTAATAAAAATAATGACAGTGAAACCCAAAATAAAGTACGACTACCCCAGCAGGAAGGGAAGAATCAGCCACTACTTTACCCTTTCACACCTTTTCGGCTCCCTTCAAATCACCTCCTACCTATACCTACTTTAAACTACCTTTTCATTAAACTTACATTGAATTAAGTCAACACGAATTCAAACTCCATCACCTCCATTGTGTTGGATTTCTTTGATATTGTACCGCTTCCCTAAGTGCATTTGCATTTCCAGCTGTCTCAATAGACTTTTTAATATGGGGTAAAGTTGTGGCGAGGAGTAAAAAGGAGTTGAAAGTAGATATGAGGAGGGAGGAGAAAGGAGTGGAAAATAGATAAACAGAGGACTTCTGACACAAAAATGTCTTACTTTATTTTGGGTTGTACTGTATATCTGAACATTGTATTTCAGAAACACCTGGATATCAACAGACATTTTGATGTGAAAATAAACTACGAAATCTGCCTGATCTTCATAAACTTCCCTGATAACAGATATTGTAAGATTATGACAACTGCATTAAATCAATTCTTTTTTTGCTTTTTTTTAAATGACGCTGTCTCAATTTTTAATAATAAAACGAAGTAAATGGCTTTCTTTAGTTCCTATTATGGAAAAGGGTGACTTTAACAAAATGGACATTGGGGCCCATTAAATTTTTTGGCCATGTTGCCCGAAATGGCGCCAGTCCGCACCCGATAGAACCTTATGTATTGTTGATGAGTTACAACGAATAATAAGAACAATCACTCTTTTTGGGCGTGAAAAAACATATACACTATTGACTTTTCTAAAGAAAAAATGGTTAAACATGGTCTAAATCAAATTTCTTTCTGTGAGGGGCTGCCATTCTGTCACTGAAATTGTGCAGTTTTCCTTACTGGGACGATTGTTTGAGCAGGTTTTATACTTAGAACTGGTCTGCAGTCTGCAGTTGGGCCCTAGAAATTTTAGAAGATACACCAGTAAACAATTGATGCATGTATTATCTATCACTCCACACGTTTTTAACAAAATTTCATATTCCCTTAAGGTAAAAACCACTCCTTTTGACCGAATCTAAATAGTTGGTGTGTCTTTGTAGCCAGGTCATTGTCAATGAGTTTTCCATGCACGTGTAATTGTAATTGATAAGTCAGAACAATTTTTCGCTGTCCTAAGAAATGTGTTTTATTTTACAGGCCATTCAACTAAACAAATGGGTTGGAGTTGGATAATCATTCTTGGCTCTGTTTTTGGTACAGCTGTTTTTCTGGCAGCTGTTGGCTTACTCCTTACTTACATGTACAGGCGAACGAGAAAACTACAGATTGCGCAGTTACGAACTGAGCTGCCACAAATTAACAGCCCTGCAATTTCAGAATCAGATGTTTATTGTGATATTGACACAGACTATGAAGTGTTGAGACCTGGCTCTTGTCTCATGGCCAATGATGTTCTTCATCAGCCATGTGCTTACGTGTCAGTCAATAATCTGCCAGAAGAACCACATGCAGATCTCTACCAGTTTTCTGAAGATACACTGCAACAACAACATGTCTATGCCGGAATGGTAACCAGTGATATGTCAGAAAAACAACACACTTATGTTGCATTGTCTGGTGGTGCAAGAAGATCCACAAGCTTGCCTTTAGGTGTCAAGAGATCGACCAGCTTGCCTGGAGGTGTCAGAAGATGCACACACTCTTCTGGAGCTGTCAAAAGATCAAAAAGCTTGTCTTGAGGTGTCAAGCTATCATATTCACCAGCTTGCTTGGAGTTGTCAGAAGATCCAGAAGCTGGTGCTGAGGCATTCACAAGCAGAGAACTCTTATGAAAAAACAATATATCTCTAATCTGATACATGGGACACATGTGTGCGGCTTGACTGAACTACAATATCCCCAGACACAGGAATACACCAATACAACAAATTGACGAATTAATCCGATTATATGTCAGCACTCTAGATAAAAAATCCAGGTGAACCTGGATATTGATTTGATTGATTGATTGACTTGTATTTCATAGTGACAATTACAATTAACATATACACACATAATCACACAAAAATATAGGTGGTACTATAAGACTGTCCCCTCTTAAAGGTCCGCTATCAAACCAGTTGAGCTAAAGGGCCCTTATTAAATTACCCCTATATTGGACCATTGAGCCATAGGCATTTAGCCATGTTCATGTTTTGGTTGGCATTGGTCTGTTTATTAAATTAATTATTTTAGGTTACATGCATTATAATGCATCTTGTTATGTTTTTTCTGGTAGGCTATAAGCCACATCTTCTGGCATTACAAGCATTTTGTTTGGAATTTGAACCATGTTTTATTTCATCTGTTTTTGCATATCAGTTTTGTTTATTCCTCATTTATAAAATTATTTGCTGGTTTAATGATATCACAAGACGATTTTTTAACCGTTTCGTAACATAAAGCCATTTGAATTGTCCGTATTTTGATTTGCCATGTTTTGTGTAGTATATATCCTGTTCATTTAGCTATTTGCTTTGCATTTAATTGTCTTATGTACATATCTTGCCGGGGGTTTGCAGCATTAGACATATTTTGTTGCTTTGAATATTATTGTTTTGAGAATTTAGGCATACATGAAACATTACTTAAAGCTCTGGTTCTAGTTCCGTGAAGTATTTCTTAACTTACTTAATCATGTTTTATGTAGCGCCTTGGCATGCTTTGTCCGGAATAAGACTGCTCAGTCTGTATTTGCTATTGGCAGTGCTTTGTTCAGAGTTGATCATATAATTTTCACACATTTTGTGGTGAGACTGAGGGGAGCAGTTGTACTATTGTTGTTCATTTCATAATCCCCAGTTTACAATATTTCACCAGACTATTTTTTTTTTATTACAAACACTTGATAGGTGTACTGTACATTAATTGAAAAAATTGACATTTTAGTAATACAATTTAAAAAGTATGTAAATATACAATTACGGATTCACATAATAAATGCAAAAGTTGAATTTGTTCAACAATCGTAAATTTTGTAGTCCATTATTTTTAATGTCTTCGAATGCCTGAACAATGGCCAGATCTTCAGACGAGCACCTGCAGGAGTTCAACTTGACAGGACACCTCACATCAGACAACTGAAAATAGTTCTGAATGTAATTTAAATTGTCCCCTACTATTGTCTGAATATTTGTGTCACCTCTGGCTGCAATGAATCTGACAAGATCATTTTCACTTTTTGCCAACATATTGTAGATTCTCAGGAACATCGCACTAATTTTGTCGTGTGGGTTTCTCATTTCTGCAATGTAGGGAAGAAACCATCAGTGTGTTTTTGGAGGTAACTGACCCAAGCGTCTAAAATGGCGGTTCCACAATGTAAGAAAGTCCTTGAAATGTTTATCTCTCAGCCTCCATGCCTGTACTCCATAAAAGTGGCAGCATTGACTTTTGAAAAAGACATAATTATCAGACGACTCATAAAATTTGGGGCATTGCCAAGAAGCCTGTTTGTCCTCCCAATTAAGTCACTCTTTTTGGTAGATATTTCTTTTTGCACTCGGAGATCACTAGACAAATAATTTCCTAAGTGTTTGACATCTATACACCAGGACAGTGCATTCCCATTGGCTTGTTTTTTCGACTAAAAAGGCACATACAGATTTTTTTGGATTGTATGTCATTCCAAATTCATCACCATAGGCCTCACAGTTCTGTAACATGATTTGTAATCCTTCGGCCGTAGGGCTGAGAAGTGTCGGAACGTCTGCATACGCCTCTGTTGCACAGAAATGTTCACCTGTCCAGCAGCCTATTCCATTGGCCTTAAGTCTGTTAACAAGTATATCCATATAACAACAGAAAAGGATAGGAGAGGCAGTACCCCACTGACAAATACCGTTACTGGCACTAAATAATGGCACTAAAAGAATGTGACGTTCAGTGGCATCCCTATGGGGGGCACGGGGGCACGTGTCCCCCCATATTAGACCTGTGCCCCCCCCAGGTGCCCCCCATATGAACTTTCCAACTCTGGCTAAAATATACAATTAGTATAGCTGGTACCCCCCCAGAGAATCGCGTACCCCCCCAGGTGCCCCCCCGCTTGAGACCCCCCAGTTACGCCACTGGTGACGTTTCTGCAAACCATGCTGTTCTGACCTTTTGGCGAGTATAAAGATCGAGTAGAAGCCTCAAGTCAATGGCTGGTATATTCCGTTTAATAAGAATCTGAAAAAGTTTGTCGTGACGGATCTTGTCGAAAGCCTTGCTTGCATCAAGACAGCACATATAGACATCGGAGCCATTGTTCAAGTAATGTTGAATAATTTCCTTTACAACTAAAGTACACATACTTGTACCATGGTTCCTTTTGTAAGCAAACTGTGAATTGGATGAACAGAGTCTGTCAACGTTTCTGTCTATGAAAATAAGGTCAAAGAATTTTCCAATGGATGATGATAATGCAATTCCTGGATAGTTTGCATCATTCCCCAAATCACCTCGATTATCCTTTGGGATCGAAATAATGGCAGCCATCAGTAGTGCTTCCGACTGGTGACCACGAACAAACATGGCTGTGCATAATCTGGAAAGTTCATTGAAAAAGCCATCACTGGCATGCAAATGAACTTTAAAAAAGAGCAGACATTAGGTGGATGCTGTCTCAATCAATGGCAAGTGGATGGTGTCCTGTATCAATGGGTCTCGACCCACCTCTTGACCAATCTATTGTATTATTGTTTTATTATTCCATGTACTGTATAATTAGTTAAATAAGTGAATAAATTATTATATAAACAATATATAGAATATTATCAGTTATGCATTTTTGATGGTATACACTGTATACCATCAAAAATGCATAACTGATACTATACAGTTGAGGTCAAACATTTGCATACAGTTGAACAGGAAACAGTTAAAGATGTATTACATAAGTACCAACGGGTCAGCATATCTGGCATTTCTGTCCCTTATTTCTCACATATTGAACTAATGAATTTGACTATAATTGGTCCGTTTAACCAAATACCCTTACAAATATGCAGCATTAATCTGCATGCTGTCCAAACTTGATGGGTCGAATGTTTGCATACAATCCAGGAACATGGAAATATTATGCCATACCTATGTCTCTAATTTATTAATCATTGAGTGTCATATCATAGTTTGTTAAAACAAAGGTTCAGACAAGTTATTCTCTAAGTTTTCTGCCACATTTTGCAACTTAAGTCGATAGGTACATTTCACAACTTTTTCAAGCAGGGTTGTTCAATTTTGGTCTATCATTTCCAATCAAGAGTAACTTGAATGATCTAAAATATATATGACCTTGTGAAGAGGTTAATTACTTGTCAAGGTCATCACCAGTCAAAGACAGGAAAAATGAAGAAATGAGATAAGTGCAGAATAGAATGAATTAAAGAATAAATTAAGGTCAATATGAATTATGAAGTCAATATGAATGTCATTATGAATTCAATATGAATGTCAATATGAATGTCAATATATATGATTGTCAACATGAATGTCAACACGAATATCAACATGAATGTCAAAATTTTAAAATGAATGTCAAAATGAATGTCAATATTAGTGACACAATTTAGTGTAGATATCAGTCTCATCAGCGTCACTATCAGTGTCTTCAGTGTCAATTGATATCAGGGTCAAATGAATGTCAGTGAATGTCAATACAAATATTGATATAAATGTCAATATGAATGTCAATATGGACATCAATATGAATTTGAAGATCAATATAAATGTCAGCATGAATGTCAATATGAATGTCGATATGAATATCAGTATGAATGTCAATATAAATGATGTCAATAGGAATGTCAATATGAATGCCAAAATGAAGTCAATTTAAGTGTCACTATAAATATCAATATGAAGAATTAAAGTCAAGTTTATAATCAAGTAAATCCTTTCTTATGGTGAATGCTCATGACTGGTTCACCAACTGTAATATTGAAGTCTAGTTTTCTTTGTAATTCATGATGGGATCATCCAAACAGGATAGAGGAGGTAAAAGTGTGCACATTGAGCCCGAACCGTCTTTGGGGTTAAAAAAAATGGCCCAGCATAACCATAGGCGCCGTTACGTAGCATAAGGTCAGACAAACAAGCAGATGTAAAGAACAAAAAAATCTGTTGGGAATATTTTGAGATATCAAATTTTTAACTTTCTGACTTATCACACCCAATTTTTAGCATCACAAGTCATGTTGAAAGTCTTCTAAATGAGCACCAACTTTGCAAAAGCTCTTTCAAGAATAGAAAATATTATTTAGAAGAAATAACCCTCATTTCTTTGAAAATGAAAATACATGCAGTAGCATGTAATATCAGGAAGGTGTGACAAACTCATGCATGCATTCATTTCCAAGTACAGTGTGAACTTTTCATAAGAATTGCAAAAATGAACATGCTCAATCATTCCATGGGCAGCAGTACGAAATCTTATGAAACATATGTGCATATGACTAAAGCTAAGATTCAAAAGTTGTAAACCAATTGAATACTTCTTCTTTTATACCAACTTTGTAAGGCAGACACACACACACACACATACATCATTGACATATTTAAAAACCATGTATGTCATGAAGAATGATAAAAAGATATGGCTATTCTGGATATGTTTAGAACTCGAATTTCCATTTTATTATTTTTTTAAACTATAAAATAATTAGTTTTAAATTATGTGTTAATCTAGATATTGTGTTATTTCCTTTACATGTAAAGCCAGCAATGCTATATAGTGTTTGTGACATACTTCTCATAAATATGCAATGAATTTATCACACACAAACCTGAAAATCTGACTTTTCCTAATAATTATAAAATTCTGTATTTCAATTGTTATCTCAAAGGCAGTGATATATATTGTTTTGATGTTCAATCATTTGAAATTGTAATTTGCACCCTGGTTTGAAGGAATATTGCCAGCATAAAGGAATGTGACAAAAAAGAAATTGAAAAACTGCAATATCTCAAAAAATTCCCAACAGATTTTTTTGTTCTTTACATCTCCTTGTTCGTCTGATCTTAAGCTGTGTAATGGCGCCTATGGTTATGCTGGGCCATTTTTTTAACCCGAAAGATGGTTCAGGCTAACTGTGTGTGCAAATTATATGACTATGAATGGTATGTCATTGGAAGCAATTTGGAAGCATTTTGAGATGCCCAAGTCATATGCAGAGTGCATAGTTGGTTGTTGCATGAGTCATAGGGTCAGTGGTACACTACGGAAAACTGGACGAAGGACCAAACTGACAGTAGTTGACATGAAAATGATAGGCAAAATGCTAAAACAGCTTCCAAGAGTAACTACGTGTATAAAGAAATCTGCTATGACCTTGGAGATTGTGGGGTGAAGGTGTTGACTAGCATATTGATAAGGGGAATAACATGGAGCAGGACTCTTGATGATGAAAATAGAAAAAAGCCACTGCTTTGAGAATAAAATCTTATCTTGAGTCAAATTTTTCTCTTTAGGATACGGACATATAAACAGTTTTTGTAGGAATTGGCTTGCTCTAGAGCTGATTTAACATGGCATTCTCAAAGCTCTGCTCCTTTCTGTCTTTGCATCCTCGGAGTTGTCTGCAACGTTATGCCCACCTCAGTATGCCAAGCCACCAAGTCTTCCCAGACTGCCCCAGATCATTGCAGATTTTGTTCTTAATCATCCTTGGATTCTGTTTTGCCATTCTGACTTTTTTCTTTGTCAGCTGAGTTTTGGCTCTTTGTCTAGTTCTCTGTAGTGCACCGATGACCTTGCAGGTCTTCAAACTACCAACTAAGCACTCTGCTAATAAAATGCTTCCCAATAGCTCCAAATGATAAACCACTCATGTGTATTCTGATAACTTGCATCCTTCTGTATACTGTTTGGATGATCCAATTATGACTTATGGAGACTTATGGAGAAAATGAAAAATTGTTTCCGGGAGCATGTACTTAATTTACAAATGTGGCAAAAAAACTTTGCGAATAATATGTCTGAAGCTTTGTTTTAACTAACTAGGATATTAAAGTCAAAGATTTATGAACAGGAGACATAGGTATGGAATAATACTACCATGGTCCTGAAGTGTATGCAAACTTTCGACCCATTAAGTTCGGACAATGTGCAGATTAATGCTGCATATTTTTAAAGGGATTTAGTGAAATCGACCAATTATAGCCAAATTCATTAAGTACTTCAAATAGGCCTATGTAAGAAATAAGGGACAGAAATGCTAGATATGCTGATCAGTTTGTACTTACGTAACACATCTTTAACTACTTCCTGTTCAACTGTATGCAAATTTTTGACCTCAACTGTAATGGTTTCCGATATTGGATGTGAGGGAATAGTTCTTCAATTTAAACTTTTTCTTCATTTGTGAAAATACTCATATCAAGCCTGCATGGCACCGCAAATGCTACAAAACCAATAAAATTAAGAAATTTAAGAATTCGTGGTAGTTGGCGACTCCAGCTGAGTTGAACCCAGGTTACGTCATAGAGACATCTTGTGCACCAGCCCTGATCCGAACCAGGTGCAAGTGACTTTCATTAAAGAATGGCCATATATGTCAAAAAAGAAGTAGGGGCCTAAAACATAGGCTGCGCAGCAGCATACCCTCGGCTATTCAGCAGACTGTTCTGAAGCTAGTGAAATCAACTGAAGTACCAGGAGGAAGGTTATCAGAAGGACGCCCAGCTCCCCTTCCCCCCCCAAAAAAAGTATAACATGGGCAAAGACTCTGAAAATCTGGATAATGGAATTGAGGCAAGTGGGCCTATCGGTGGCTCATAGCAGAATACCAGTAATATAGCTACAGCTCATTTTGACAGCAAATTGGCATGGATATTTCGGCCGTGTTATTGGGTTTTAATCAAACTGAGATATGTAAATCACCAAAATTAATTTATGTTGCAGATATACTCATTTACTTTTTCTGGCTGATGGAAAAATTTTGTTTGATGAATGAAATATCCATTTCCTCCTCTTGTCCTACCAGGTGCATAAATTCAGGAGGTAAAGTCCCAGTCATCCATGCCTCCATGATTCTCTGGATGTCTTATATAACACAATATAGATTATAAAAAACAATCAATAATCAATCAAGCTATCAAGCTATCAAGCTATCAATCTATCAATCTATCAATCTATCTATCTATCTATCTATCTATCTATCTATCTAACAACTAACCGACCAATCTATCTATCAGTAGGCCTATGTTTTATTGCATACAGAAATACTTTTGACTAATTTTAAACTAAGAGGGTAGCTAATATGACTGAAGTCTTTCAATACCCAGCGCATCAAATCTGAGGATCTAATGGTAATATACAAAATATTACATGACATTAGTGCAATATGAAAAGCGATGTTCAGGGATAAATTCATAATGGATTTATCAGTCAAACAATCAATCAATTAATCATTCATTCAATGAGTCAAACAATCTTCAATCATTTAAACAGCTCATCTATCTATCTATCTATCTATCTATCTATCTATCAATCTATCTATCTTGTCTTACCTATTCATATCATAAATTATAAATACAGAATAAAGGCCTGCCTAAAAACCAAAATGATCAGATTCAAGTTCAAGTTTATTGGTAATTCATAAAAGGTACATTAGGTGATCATCTATTGTTATTGCATTAGTTTTAAAAACGGTAGGCAGATAATTACAAAATTCTATGTGCCTAAAGTTACCAATTCAAAAATGTCAAGTCAAGAATTTAACCAATTTATACAAATACAAGTACAAATAATTATAGAAGCAGGCTTTAAGTTTGAGAGTGGGTCATTATGGTATACTAGGAAAGATAATTACAAAATTCTATGTGCCTTTACCAATTCGAAAATTTCAAGTCAAGAATTTAACCAATTTATACAAATACAAGTACAAATAATTATAGAAGCAGGCTATAAGTTTGAGAGTGGGTCATTATGGTATACCAAAGAATGTTATTTTACGCAAAAAAGTAAAGATAAATAAATTCAATAAAAAGAAAAATATATATACTTATCTAGACAATAGAAGAAAAATGTTCGAATGAAGTGGACAATTTTTGAAGGTCACATGACCAAGCGGTCATGTGACTGGCGGAGTGAGGGAGCATTCATTTAACACAGATTAAAATTTTATTTAATCAACCAATAGCAAGAAAGGGAGGGAGAGAATTGTTGGCCAAAAACATTTTATGTTCACTGTAATGTGGTCTATGATTATAAAAAAACATAATATATACAAATTCAAGGGTACAATTCATGAACTGCTTTGACCGGTGACAATATCAGTATACAACAAGGATGACACTTGATGTTTCAGATCATATGATAATGTCACTAAAGTATCAATTGCAAAATATATAACATAATTCTCATTTTTCTGTGACTCCCTGGGAGTGCGGATCTATTAACTCTCCTGTTTTAGGAGAAAAAGCCAGTACACTTAAATTTCTTCCTGCACCTGCATATTCTGCAATAGAAACTGCAGAATTCTGCAGAAAACTGCAGAATTCTGCAGTTCTGAAAAAAATTCTGCAGTTCTGTAGGAAACTGCAGAATTCTGCAGAAAACTGCAGAATTCTGCAGAAAACTGCAGAATTCTGCAGAAAATTGCAGAATTCTGCAGTTCTGAAAAAAATTCTGCAGTTCTGTAGGAAACTGCAGAATTCTGCAGAAAACTGCAGAATTCTGCAGTTCTGCAGCTCCATGCAGTATTTGTGAACCTCTGGTACTATTAATGCATCTCATAAATTGCAATGCATCTGCTAAGTTCAGACCTCTTTGACAAGGGTCTTGCCACTACCCAGGAAAACGTTGGTTGCGGTTTGGGGTTGAGTGGGGGGGGGTCTGGGGTTTTGATGCTCATCTGCAATGCATTCTGCAGCTTGCAAAATGGTCTGCTTCATCTGCATGGTCCGCATTTTACACTGACCCTGCAAAAGGGTTGCAAAATGGCATTTTTGCGAGCTGACCGTTCGCCGAAAAATGTGTCGTACGGCAAAAAGAAACAACGACGGACAAAGACTTCCTACTGCAGTCTATAGACCTGGTTGTAGGGTACCTGAAACTTTTTTCTGAATGAAATTTGGTTAAGAATTGACCGAACAGAGAGGCAAAACGTCCATGGAAGTTTATTTTGATAGAGCACTGTCAGTAGTTTATAAAATGACATTTTTGCGAGCTGACAGATCGCCGAAAAATGTATCGTACGGCGAAAAGAAACAACGACGGACAAAGACTGACTACTGCAGTCTGTAGACCTGGTTGTGGGGTACCTGAAACTTTTTTCTGAACGAAATTTGGTTGAGAATTGACCGAACAGAGAGGCAAAACGTCCATGGAAGTTTATTTTGGTAGAGCACTGTCAGCAGTTTATAAAATGACATTTTTGCGAACTTACCGATCGCCGAAAAATGTATCGTACGGCGAAAAGATCAACGACGGACAAAGACTGACTACTGCAGTCTATAGACCTGGTTGTAGGGTACCTGAAACTTTTTTCGGAATGAAATTTGGTTGAGAATTGGCCGAGCAGAGAGGCAAAATGTCCATGGAAGTTTATTTTGATAGAGGTCATTCCACAAACTGCTACCTGGTAGAACTGACGAATTCTGCAGTTTCCTACAGAACTGCAGAATCTTTTCAGAACTGCAGAATTCTGCAATTTTCTGCAGAATTCTGCAGTTTTTTGCAGAATTCTGCAGTTTTTTGTAGAACTGCAGAATTCTGCAGTTTTCTGCAGAATTCTGCAGTTTTCTGCAGAATTCTGCAGTTTTTTGCAGAGCTGCATAAAACCCCCCAGGCTGCATATCTCCTACAGAAATACAGATTTTGCTGCAGAAACTTTTCAGAAACACTGCAATGACTGAGGACTACCAAAACCCCGACCCCCCAAACCACAACCCCCCAAACCAACCCCCCAAACCACGTTTCCTTGGTAGTGGCAAGCCTCATGTCAGAGAGGTCTGAACTTTGAAGATGCATTGCAATAAACTACAGGAAGTAACAGAGGTTCAGAAATCATGCAGGAGCTGCAGAACTGCAGAATTCTGCAATTTTCTGCAGAATTCTGCAATTTTCTGCAGAATTCTGCAGTTTCCTACAGAACTGCAGAATTTTTTTTCAGGACTGCAGAATTCTGCAATTTTCTACAGAATTCTGCAGTTTTTTGCAGAACTGCAGAATTCTGCAGTTTTCTGCAGAATTCTGCAGTTTTTAGCAGAATTCTGCAGTTTTTTGCAGCTAGCTGCAGAAGTGCATAAAACCTCCCAGGCTGCATATCTCCTACAGAAATACAGATTTTGCTGCAAAAACTTTTCAGAAACACTGCAATGACTGAGGACTACCAAAACCCCGACCCTCCAAACCACAACCCCCAAAACCTACCCCCCAAATCAATGTTTCCTTGGTAGCGGCAAGCCCAATGTCAAAGAGGTCTGAACTGTACAGATGCAATACACTGGAGGAAGTAACAGAGGTTCAGAAATCATGCAGTTAGCTGCAGAACTGCAGATTTCTGCACCTTCCTGCAGATTTTTTTTTGAAACTGCAGAATTCTGCAGATTTTTGCAGAATTCTGCAGTTTTTTGCAGAATTCTGCAGTTTTTTGCAGAATTCTGCAGTTTTTTGTAGAACTGCAGAATTCTGCAGTTTTCTGCAGAATTCTGCAGTTTTCTGCAGAATTCTGCTGTTTTCTGCAGAATTCTGCAGTTTTTTGCAGAGCTGCATAAAACCTCCCAGGCTGCATATCTCCTGCAGAATTACAGATTTTGCTGCAGAAACTTTTCAGAAACGCTGTAGTGACTGAGGACTACCAAAAACCCCGATCCTTCATACAACAATCCCCCAAACCACGTTTCCTTGGTAGCGGCAAGCCCCATGTCAAAGAGGTCTGAACTTTGAAGATGCATTGCAATAAACTGCAGGAAGTAACAGAGGTTCAGAAATCATGCAGGGAGCTGCAGAACTGCAGAATTCTGCGGCTTCCTGCAGAGTTTTTTTTGAAACTGCAGAATTCTGCAGTTTTTTTGCAGAACTGCAGAATTCTGCAGTTTCCTGCAGAATTCTGCAGTTTTTTGCAGAACTGCAGAATTCTGCAGTTTTTTTGCAGAACTGCAGGAAGAAATTATATACTCCTCGAAAAAGCTCGAGATAAGCTTTTCAAAAACGTTGCCTGTAAGTAACCTGGACGCACCTCAGGTAGTCATGGTGTGACAACCACAATATTCCTCGCTCACATGAATTTCTGAGGCAGCTCAGCCTGTCCTGCTGAGTTCAAGTAAGAGTGTAAATTTAGGGCCGAAGGCCCAAGCTTGATTGGCGATTTTTCGCCCTACAAGCTTTTGGAATATTTTGAAAGGATGGCCCTTCCTCGAGAGAGGGAGCTGTGGCCATCCAGGAAATGTTATGTCGGAGTGGAGTGGAGGTGGGTAAGGGTCAGGAGGGTGAGAAGGCCTGGGAAGGCATCCATGTGTTGTCTGGGAGTATCTGGAAAAGATTACAATTGTTTAGTGGTCTTGTCACGTCAGCGTCGCAGGGTGGAAAATTGATTTTAACCTAGAAGAGGAAGAACGCCGGGGTGGATGTTTGAAACTACAGGATTTATGGAGTGGGTGTGATATTTTATGGAGAGGGAGGGGAGGGAGGTGAGTATAATTGATGAGAGGAACATGTGGGTGGATTCAAGAGGTATCCATGTGTTTTACTACAATCTATAGATATGACTCCCTCCAGGGACCACAAGTCCTGAGTTTGTTAGGTATGGGATGTGGGGTATGATGGTTTAAAGTGGTAAGGGAGAGTTTTTGTGTTTGGTTTTGGGTTAGTGAATGTTTTTTTTGTAGTGTGAGTGTATGATAGGAGTCTCCAGAGGATGGGCTTTAAAACCAACACCCTCCTTTGATACCTTTAAGTGGATGGTGTAGTGTTGTGTTTAGAGGCCTGCTGAGTTCTGCTGTGCACGGACCTGACAGGCAGCAGCGCGGACTTTAGAGGCAGCAGTTCTAGTGACCCAGAAGCCGATTGGACACCCAATTCGATGTGAATTTCTTCAGTCTGCAGCAGTCTGCTGGAACTGGCCTAGTAAACAGCCAAAAGCAGCATGCAACTGACATGCAAATGAGCACGATTTGGCAGAACAAAATTGTTTTCTTACATACTGTGGGAATCTTAGATTAATAACAATAACATTGGATAACAAAATGAATGTTTATACTTTTAAGTTATTAGCTCTGCAAGGTATGCAGCAACAATGGGATGAACAGAACAATGTGATATAACCAGTATTGATAATTAGTCACAAAAGATATAAACAAAAATTAATGTTTATGAAGAGTTACCTAACCAGTCAGTTAAAGGTATTTGGCAAAGACCAGTGTTTATAAAAACATTGTGTAACCAATCAGTTAACATTTTTGGTGAATAAAAACAATCCAATTCAAGGAGTCCCTCTGACACTTCATGTCATCGGCTTATGGAGGGACTCATGGAGTCTGATGCCTAGTTCTCACGACGGCGATTTGAGAGCGACGCATCAAGAGAAGTCATTTCTTGGAAGGTTGTGGCGTAGAACGTTGGTTTTGGCACATTACGTAATCAATTAGTGTCATGTGCGACGCTTAAAGTTAGTAGCCGCGGTGAGTCTTAAGGTGTCCGCGGCGCTGCTTAAGCTTTCTTCGCCGCGTTCCACCTCTCTTTCCTCAGCGCAGTTCCAAACAGACGCGTCGCACTTTGTTTTGGAATTCGGCGAGGCTGCTTTTACTTCGCCCAATGTTGTTTCCTCTTACGCCGCTGATGGTTGTGAGGCAGCTACGTCTGAAATTGGCGACCTGCGACGCATCAGGAAACCTTCGGCGTACACCCGAGGTAAGATGCGTCGCTGAAAATGACAGCCTCGCCGAAGACTGTAAGGATGCAACGCCGCATTTAGGGACTTGTTACTGCGTAACTTGATGGTTCATCGTCGCACATGCATTCATAAAGCGCCGAGGACATTACAGGCGCGTCGATGCTGACCTTCTTCGTCGTCCTTGCCTTAAGCAGCGACGAAGGTCTCTTAAGCATCGACGAACGTCTGTTGTTGCAGCGCTGCGGCAAAGTGTGTTTGGCTGCTGCAGGAGTCACTTTTGGTCATTATAAAAAGGGACACAGAGGACCTCCTTGCTTCATTTGCTGATTGCCCTTCAATGAGAACACAACGACTGCCTACTGAACATATGCATGATGAATGAAGAAGAAATTATTGTTGTGGCTGGTGCTGCTGCTGTTGCTATCGGAGCTGTCTATTTGAGACACAGGAGGAGGAGGGCCAGGAGACAGAAAAGGTGGTGGATTCGCAACTGGTTGCTGCAGAGGGAACAACATGGTCACTTCCATCAACTGCTGCCTGAACTGCAAGTGCGTGACGTGTCCGGCTACTACAACTACACTAGAATGCCCCCTGCCATCTTTGCTGAAATCCTGGAAGCTGTTGGACCACTCATCGCTAAGCAAGACACCAACATGAGGAGGGCTTTGGAACCTGGTCTGAAGTTGGCTATCACCCTGCGGTACATGGCAACAGGAAACAGCTACAAGTCCCTAGCTTATGCTTTCCGTGTGGCACCCAACACCATCTGCAACTTCATCCCTGAGGTCTGCCTTGCCATCGTTCATGCCTTCGAAAGACAGCTGGCACTACCCACACAGCCTGAAAGATGGAAGGGGATAGCCAAGGGTTTTGAGACGAAATGGAACTTGCCCAACTGCATTGGAGCTCTGGATGGCAAGCACGTCGCAATCCGATGTCCCAAGGCTGCAGGCTCCTTGTTCTACAACTACAAGGGATTTCACTCCATTGTCCTGATGGCCCTCGTTGATGCCGACTACAAGTTCATCTATGTGCAGGCTGGCTGTCAAGGAAGTGCATCTGATGGCGGCGTCTTCAGGGACACAGTACTTCGACAACTCCTGGACGAGGAAGATCTAGGCCTACCACCTCCAGAACCTCTACCTGGCACAGAAGACAATCCTTTCCCATATTACATCGTGGGTGACGAGGCATTTCCCCTGAAGACATGGCTGCTCAAACCAGTGCCAAGAAGGAACCTTGACATTGCTTCCAGAGTCTACAATTACAGGATTTCAAGAGCCAGGAGAGTGGTGGAGAATGCCTTCGGTCTGCTGTCACACAGGTTCAGATGCTTCCTGACCACCATGCCCCAACGACCTACAAGAGTGACATACATCACAATGGCTGCTTGTGTTCTACACAACATTCTGCGAGACAGAGTAGGCGTCCACCATGCCCGTGACAATGAAGTGATGGACAGAGAAGATCCACAGACACATGACGTCGCTGAAGGAGTTTGGAGGGGAGACCGTCAATTGCATGACCTAGGAGAACCACTTCGACACGGAAATGCCTCCAGAGATGCCAAGGCTGCTCGAGACTACCTACGTGACTGGGTCAACAGTCCGGCAGGAAGTGTCCCTTGGCAGTTGGAGAAAATCTGAAGAAGATGCAGACTATCTATTCAAAACAACAAACCCCAGGCCCTTTTAAGGGCCACCAAATCCTCCCAATTGAGCTGGCCATGTACACATCCTATGTTGACAAAACAAGCCCAAAAATCAATCGATCAATCAATCCCTCCATCCATCTATCTATCTATCTATCTATCTATCTGTCTATCTATCTATCTATCTATCTATCTATCTATCCAAGTCCAATCCATGCAAAGTGACGACAACTGCTTTTCTTTTGCTGCAGTGTATATATGTAACGAGCATTGTGTTCCATCTATCAAGCTATCTATCTATCTATCTATCTATCTATCTATCTAGCTATCTATCAAGCTATCTATCTATCTATCCAAGTCCAATCCCTGCAAAGTGACGACAACTGCTTTTCTTTTGCTGCAGTGTATATATGTAACGAGCATTGTGTTCCATCTATCAAGCTATCTATCTAGCTATCTATCTAGCTATCTATCAAGCTATCTATCTATCTATCCAAGTCCAATCCCTGCAAAGTGACGACAACTGCTTTTCTTTTGCTGCAGTGTATATATGTAACGAGCATTGTGTTCCATCTATCAAGCTATCTATCTATCTATCTATCTAGCTATCTATCTAGCTATCTATCAAGCTATCTATCTATCTATCCAAGTCCAATCCCTGCAAAGTGACGACAACTGCTTTTCTTTTGCTGCAGTGTATATATGTAACGAGCATTGTGTTCCATCTATCAAGCTATCTATCTAGCTATCTATCTAGCTATCTATCAAGCTATCTATCTATCTATCCAAGTCCAATCCCTGCAAAGTGACGACAACTGCTTTTCTTTTGCTGCAGTGTATATATGTAACGAGCATTGTGTTCCATCTATCAAGCTATCTATCTATCTATCTATCTAGCTATCTATCTAGCTATCTATCAAGCTATCTATCTATCTATCCAAGTCCAATCCCTGCAAAGTGACGACAACTGCTTTTCTTTTGCTGCAGTGTATATATGTAACGAGCATTGTGTTCCATCTATCAAGCTATCTATCTAGCTATCTATCTAGCTATCTATCTAGCTATCTATCTATCTATCTATCTAGCTAGCTATCTAGCTATCTACCTGCCACTTGCCCTAGACAAGTGAAATTACAAAGTGATGCACTTGTACTAGTTCAACCAACCAACACAAGTTTTAAAAGCAAAGCACTTGTACTAGTGCATTACATTTTAATTAAGAAATTCATGCACTTGTACTAGTGCAATAAAAATATGTTTATACCAAAGAATGCAGCACTTGTACTAGTGCTGCACTTGGTATGTTTTGGGGCAAAGAAAGGGGGAACTAGCACCTTGCTTTTATGAAGGTGATTACTTTTAATGAAGGCCAGGACCGGACTTTTGTTTTGGGGGACTTTTTTTTTGGGGGACTTTTTTTTGGGGGATTGTCAACGTTTTTTTTGCTCTTTTTTGGCTCTTTTCAGTCAACACAAGCTCTTTTTTTTTGTCAACATAAGATGTGTACGTGGCCTGCCCTTTTGGGAGGATTTGGTGGCCCTTAAAAGGGCCAAGGTTTTTTGTTGTCTTTGCTGCATCTGGTCTTCTACTTTCGTGGAGAAAGGAGACTTGCAGTCCAACTGGCCGAAGGGGAAGGCTGGTGCTGGTGCTGGGCGGCCGGTTGACCAAAGCTGGGTCCAGGGGGGTAGCCGTACTTCTCGGGGCTCTCCTGAGCATCCATCATCAGTGTCATGGTGGATGGGCTGGGCTGCATCACGGTGTAGCTGGGAGTCTGCCTGGAGGATCCTCCTTCCCTGGGCTGGTGGTGCTGGTAGTGATGGCTGCTGCTGGAAGCCTGGTGATGGTGCTGGTGGTGGGATGGCACATACGTCGAAGAAGGAGGAGGAGGAGGTGGCATCTGCAGGCGCTGAGGAGGATGAGGAGGCTGGAAGGTCTGCTCCTGATGATGACTTGACTGGCGGCTGGCATGATCCATCTCACTCTCCCTGTCCCAGAAGAGGGCGGCCTCTGCAATGGTCCTGACCATTTTCCTTCGGACTTCAGGGCTGGCGTGCACTCCCACGTGGTACAGGTCCTGGCACTTCATCCTCCAGTACTCCTGGTCGGGTGTCAACTCCTGGTGGTCGGGGCACATCTTGCAGCCAGAGCCTTTCAGGATTTTCTTGGCGGAGGACATGGCTTGCATGCTGCCTGCGATGACGTGCATGGCGGAGTGCATGGCTTCATCTCCTGGGGCCTTCCTCTTGGTTCCCTTGGCAGCGGCTCCAGGCTTTGGTGCTCCAGGGAAGACTTGGGACTGCTGGCTGTCAGGTCTGTCCTGTGCTGGCTGTTCAGGTGGCAGGTCCGGCATGTCATACGAAGCTGGCAGGGAATCCTCAGGGTTGTAGCTGTCATCGGAGTCTGAGGCTGGCCGGTTGGCAGACAGTTGAGAGATGGCGGACAGCTCCTTCCCTGGCTTGTGGACGATGGAGTCCTTCAGGAACCGACAGTTGTTCAGGATGTACTGGTCCCTCTCTGTGAGCGTCTCCTTCCTGGCGGCTCCTGAAGCTTCAGGCCTGACGAGTCTGGAGAAGTGAGTGCGGACTGTCTTCCTCCAGTTGAAGATGTCCTGGGAGGTGTACTTGGGCCCAGCTCCTTTGCTTTTTCTGTGTCCAGCAGCAGCTTCTCGTTCCCCTTGTAGCCTCTGGTGCCCTTCATGTAGAGGACAGGATGCTCTCTGTACCAGTTGATGAGGTCGTCCTCTTGCTCAGGTGTGATGCCCAGGTTGTCCCTGATGTTTTTCTTGGGGGCCTTCCCTTTGCCCTTCTTGCCCTTGGACTTGGCTTCAGCAGCTGCAGGGGTCTCATCAGCAGAGTCTTCTTCCTCCTCGAAGGTGTCCTCATGGATGGCCACTCTGTCTAGAGCAAGAACAGGCTGGCTCTCTGGTGTTTTCTTGGGAGTCTGCTTCGGAGTCTGAGTCTTCTTCGGAGTCTGCTTCTTTGGAGTCTGCTTCTTTGGAGTCTTCTTTGGAGTAGACTTGGCAGTAGGCTCTGGAAGACCCGTGGAAGACTTGGCAGCAGGCTTGTCAGCAGGCTTGGCAGCAGGCTTGGCAGCAGGCTTGTCAGCAGACTTGGCAGCAGGCTTGTCTCCTTCATCAGTTTCAAACAGTTCAACTGAAGAATCTTCGTCTGTGCTGTCTTCTGGCCGCCCTCGAAGATGGTCTCGCTGACGACAGTGGCTTTGGTGGTTGAAGTGGTGGTCTTCGTCTGGCTGCCAGCTGTAGTGGAGGTGTAGAGCCCAGGTAGAGAGAGGTCTGCCATGGCTGTAGTGAAGAAGGCAGTCACTGCAGCATCTGAAGGTTCATGGAGAGGAGTTGCAGCTGGAGTTGTAGCTGGAGTTGTCACTGGAGTGCTCCCAGGAGTGTGGAGTGTTGACCTGGTGCTGAGCTTGGTTGTGCCCTGGTGACGACGGTGCCCTTTCTCCTCTTTGGTCCCATGTTGTAGCAGCAAAAGTACAATTGTAGCAACAAAAGTAGCAGCAAATGTAGCAGTTGATAATAGTGTCGTGGATTCTAGGTGTGTTCTGGTCGAAGGTCTGAGTGGGTATGGTGCTCTAAACTGGCCTCCTCTATATATATGCAGGGTGCGGACCGCCTCTTTCCCCCTCCTTCGCCCCCCCTGCTTCGCTGCTGCTGCCCCAGCCGCTGCGCAAAAAGAGGGTGACACGCAGACAAAGGGTTGATGCTAAAAATAGAACAACGCATGCACTCAGGCGCCACTCTGTCTGCTGCATTGGGGGTCCAAAAGACGCGGCGCGCACCCTCTCACGTGCGTCGAACATGTGACTTTCCGCGACGCGTGTCTGAAACATGTGACATGAAGCAAGAGCTTTCTGCTACACTGCTGTTTCTGCGTCGAAGCTCTTCTTTGTGCGTCGCAACTTTAAAAATCTGCGGCGCGCACTGATTTCTTTTTACGCTTCTTCTTGCTTCACCACTTCTTTCCTCGCAAAGATTCAACCGGTTGAATCTTTTTTTCCTGCATCGTCAAATTTCTAGGAATTGCGTAGAAAGACCTCTTAAAACGACGCATGCTGTTCCTGTTGCGCCGTAAAGCCAAAATTGACGGCGAACATGCTCAAATCTTTGCCCTTTCCTGGAAATATAAGAAACGCCGTCACTTAAACCCTCTGTTACGTCTCCGTGAGAACTAGCCATGAGTCTGCAGCCTCGCTCGCTCGCCTGCTATAACAGCAGACTGTGTTCAGTCAGACAACCACGCCCATTCCATGAAATGTATTTTCCCGTCATTTTTGTGCTATAGCCAACATTGTGCACTATAAACTACAAGCTGTGTCCAAACCATGCATATTACTGTAAATGTCTGCGTCAAGTACAGTCACTACAACATAACCATCAGTTTTTTTCTCAAACCCCAACCATGTCAACACTTCACTGTATAAGAAGAAGCAAGCCCCATCTGATATTAAAATCAATCAATAAAAATTTTTCTGATATAAATGTATTTTCACTGCAAGAGAAATTTGTAGTGGAGATATACAGCTCTGGGACTTGCAATCTGTATGATTGCACATTTAATGTGCTCGCTTCATTCTGCTCAGCACATTGGCCAATTAATTATGTTTTAGTGCAAGACATATTGATTTTGGTCATATTGAGGATATAAAGAAGAGCTTGACCGTTTTGTGCATCTTCATCATCTTCTCCTTTCATGCATGATAGAATGACCGTACAATGTCACTCCTTTTTCGCTTTCATAGCAAAAATTCTCTCTTCTTAAATTTCAAATGTATTTAATCATTATGATGAAAAAAATTGAAGGTCATTTCCAATTCTACACAAGAAAATTAACCAAATGATGATGCTATTGCTTGTACTGACATGGACATTTCACCTTTCTCTGCTCAACTTAATAGCTATTCGGATCTCATCAAAAAGGAATACCACATATGAAAATATGCCTCATTGTCCATGTTCACCCTAAAATATTGCAACAAATACATTTTCATTGATCTCATTGGTTTCCTTGAGGCCACAAACATGGGTATAGACACCAAAATCACTTTCAAGTCAAGCAGTCACTAAGTTATTACATCTGCAACTGTTAGGACGTAATCTTTGGCGTGATCTAGAACTTGAAATGAGAGTTTTTACATTAACGTCTCATCTTATAATTAAGGGCACTAACAGATTTCTTGGATATGAAAACCTGGGTTTGGACCCAAAACTTATCTTTCTAGGTTGAATATTAGAAGGCCTCATGGCAGGATACACCCTCAACCCCCTGGGGTTACCACTGTTTTATCATGGGGTAACTGAGGGTAGTTGAGGGATGGCGAATTTGGTTGAGGGGAGGCGAGTTTGTTTGAGGGAAGGCGAGGGAATGTGAGTTTAGTCGAGGGGAGCTGAGTTTAGTTGAGGGGAGGCGAGTTAACTTGAGGGCAGCCGAGTTTACTTGAGGGGAGCGAGTTTACTTGAGGGGAGGCGAGTTTAGTTGAGGGGAGGCGAGTTTAGTTGAGGGCAGCCAAGTTTACTTGAGGGGAGCGAGTTTAGTTGAGGGGAGGCGAGTTTAGTTGAGGGGAGGCGAGTTTACTTGAGGGCAGCCGAGTTTACTTGAGGGGAGCCGAGTTTAGTTGAGGGGAGGCGAGTTTAGTTGAGGGGAGGCGAGTTTAGTTGAGTTAAGTTGAGGGTAGTTGAGGGAAGCTGAGGGTAGTTGAGGGTGGCGGAAGTGAAAAGGGGTAAGTTGAGGGTAAAAGAGGTTAAGTTGAGGGTGCCGAGTTTATGAGAGGGTTTGGGGGTGTATCCTGTCATGAGGCCTAGTATTAACCGAGATATAACACTTTAAAGATTCTGGCGGCAATCTTGGACGCCATCTTGATTTTGACACACTTAGCAGAGTCAGAAAATCCTAGATTTTTAATATGTCATTGAGCAAGGCAATTAGCACCAAAATCCATTGAGAAACCTTTTGTATCAATTTGTTGTGGGTTAGGTGGTCAATTCTCACAGATTGACAATATGGAAAATGTTTGTCAATGACCAGTACATCCTCTCGTCAAATAATTATATTTAGTCAACTGGACTTAGGGCAAGAGGTAACAAGGGTCAATTGAAAATGAGAGCACCTGCAGTTGTTCAGTCAAAAGCATGTCTCCAGGAAATTGGTGAAAATGTTTTTTGATAAATATCAATTGGACAGATTCTAATACATTATCATTCATCAGGACCGAAGCAAAGATGGACAACTTCCTCATAGGTCAAAACAACATGTCACATAATTGGGTTAAATTATTCTGTTTTATTTCTTCCAAATACAGCTGGTTTATATTCAGTTTGGCATTGAACAAGTGAGGAAATATTTTCAGAAATGTGTTAATCCTTACTGATAAAAAAAAAACAACAAAAAGAAAGTATTTATAATATTTGTTACTAGAAAAGCCCACTGACAACACAGCAGAAGCGGCTCCAGAGGGGGAGGGGTTTGGGGTTCAAAGTTTCAAACCTGCCTCCCCCTGTAAACTCAAAAATTTCCGGACAGAATTGGTTTTAGAAATACAAAATGGTTTTCCAAAAATTCCATGTTAGTTTTTGCATTGAAGTTGGTTTTGCAAGAAAACATTTTGTACCTAATGCCTGGTTCTCACATATAGGACAAATTTCCTTGCTATCATAGTTATAAAGTCAAGAAAAAATTCTGCAAAAAAGATAGAAAGAGGTTGGAAACAGTCTGATGAATGAAATGTTTTTTAAAGGAAATATATGTCACGGTAGGCCAGGTAATCAAGGTATTGCTCAAGTTACTCAAGGTAGTGCTCAGGGTATTCAAGTTAAGGCTCAAGGCAGTCACGATAGGGCTCAGGGTAGTAGGGGACAGCGGGGCACAGTGAGACACTTTTTTTATTTTCAAGTGTAGCAAAATGTTGGCAGTCAACAGTAAAACCAATTTAGACCCACATTGTAGATGATGAAGTTGGGTATATTGTCCAGTAGTTTTAGGTTCCCAACTATTACAGGATTTTGATATACATCATTTTAAGTCCATGCCGGAAAAGTGTCTCACTGTGCCCCATAGGTGGGGCACAGTGAGACAGCAGGCGGGGAACAGTGAGACAGGGAAGTCTGCTACCACAATTGCAAACCCTCTAAGCATGCAGAATAACTTTATAAGTGGATATTATGAAAACCTATGTATTTCACAATGAAAAGTTGGTTGGGAGAGTTTCTAGTTCCTTTTTTGTGCTAGTATGACAAATTCATGTCGGTGGACATGTGCATAACATATTTAACCAGCCGCACCTGTTACTTTCTTATGCCTTACTAATCAAAATTCTTCCCTGAAGCTTCCCTTTTGATATAACTCTCTAAAACAAGAGGTCAATGACATTCATCTCTTTGAAGATTATGAATTATGAGTTATACCCTGAATTCAAGGTGTTTCTACTCTATTCTGTGGTGTCTCACTGTGCCCCGTCTCACTGTGCCCCGCACAGCATTCTTTATTAAATTTGAAAATTCCGTGGAGAAACACGCCAAAATTGGGGATCACCAGCATATTAAAATTAGTCAAAAAGCCATAGCTTCAATCCCTGGTGATTGATTTGCACTAAACTCCTAATGCCTAGACATCAGAACTAAAAGTCATTAGGCAAAATTATTTACTTATTGAGGCTAAAAACAAAAAAATTGAAATTTCACTCTCCCTACGCTTCAAAACTTTTCCAGATTTAGGTTTACCTTTCACTTATGTAATTTTTGTTCACCATAAGAGATGGTAGTTCTGTAAACACTACGACTTTGACGCTAGGGGCACTGTCTCACTGTGCCTGCCTTCTCACTGTGCCCTGCTCTCCCCTACAGGTGAAACCCACATAGTTTGAAGGGGACCAACTTTGTAATACTTCATTGGATCGCTAGGATATGCATTTTGGCCACCTAAACGGAAATATGTGATGTCCTCAAAATCATGAGACACAACTGTAAAATTCATTATTTGAATGGCAGCCAGCTGCAGCCAGCCACTAATATGGTCAGCCAGCCAGCATCAGTAAGTTACCCAGCAGAACAGCTAGGCAGCAGATTTTTTTGGCAGCCAGCTCTTTTTCAAATTTTAAGTAGAGCCACATGTATATGTCTAATGATATGTTTGAGCTGTACTGTGCCCTGTGGACAGAGTTACCATCGTTGCTGGATGTATTTACCGACAGGGTGGACAGATTTAGATGCCCTGACCTTCCATGTTTGTTGCCATGGTTTCAGCAAATTATTTCAATATTTTTCGAATGCTGGTGATAATACGGAATATACCCCTTCTAATGGACTAATGTTTATTTTTGTATGTATTACTATTTTCCTAGAAATATAGTTTTAGGCAAAGGTGGACAGATTTACCCTCCTTGACTCTATACATGTGATACTATCACATAGTTTAAGTAAAACATAGAAATTGTCATGTAAGCTATTTGATATAATTGGCAACATTGTGTTTAAGCCCATACATACATAATCTTTATCAATATTTCCGTATTTTAAATTAAGTTGTATCATTATTTGGAATCACCACTACCGCAACATAACCACGGATAATGGATGTATAAAAAGTTGCTTCTGAATGTTTACCTTTCATGCTGAAGTTTCATTTTCAGCATGGAAAATTTGGATAAGATTGGTTTTCTGGGAACAGTGATTGTTTTACTGCAATTGCTTTTCATCGATGTTCAAGCTGTAGACTGGTGTTCTTCCCGTAAGTATTCAAAGTTTATTTTTTAAATTGTGCATAGTTTCACTACCATTTTTGGGAAGTTTCAGTAATGTATGCACATTTTGTTCTCTTAAATTATGCATGGTACATTGTTACAGTTGAAGTCAAAAGGACTGGTTTGCATTCAGGTTGTCATGCATAAAATGAGTGACTGCTATTGGTTGAGAGACCCTGTCGGCATAGCTGTATACTTTAGCGCGAAATACATAGTTTTACAGCCAACTTGAAGATGTCTTGGGCTGTTACAGTTGTGGGCGTAATTATTCACACAGCGTACTGTTGTGTGTGCAAATGTGTTTTATTCAAGATGTAGGGGGAACCGGGGCACATTGGGACGCTTACAACGTCTACTAATTTTGCTCAATGCTGAAAGCACTGAAGAACTCAGAAGTTTGCATGAATATCACTAATACTATTGAGCTTAAATGCAAGGCATAATAAACTAGACTGCACCTACTCTTGTGCAGCCAGAGAGCAAAATGTGAGTCGTAAAAATGACGCGGGGGCACATTGGGACATCAGCCGGGGCACATTGGGACATCAATTAAAAAATCTTTTAAACACTCCATGTGCAATAGATATTACAGACAAGTAGTGCGTAAGTCAATATACAGTGCATTACAGGAATTCGCGTTGCAGTAGACTTTTTGAGTCAAATACCGAGCAATTTCAGGTCTACGTGACGTATGGTAGAAAACTACTCATGTGGGACTAAAATCCGATCATTTCTGTGCACACAAAGAAGCTGTGAATTTATAATCTTTTCTATCAGTTATCTGTTTAATTTTGTGCAATTAAATCCTTTTGTGTCATGCTACTGATCATTCACTCTTGTGTAACACTAAAACTCGGATTGGTCGATGGCATAGATGCACATTTGCATTTGGAGTTTCACAAGTCAACATGTTCCATACTAGAAGACCATAGACCACATTTGGTGGTGCTTCTGAGAAAACAGTAATGGTAATTAGATCCATAGATGTAGTTAGGCAGATAGAAATTATAATATAGATAGACAGATAGACAGTCAGATATATATTATACCATAGACCGCATTTGTTGGTGCTTCTGAGAAACAGTAATGGTAATTAGGTCCATACAGTGCCGCCTGTAAGTAAGTGAAACGCATGACATTGTGCCATTGCATCAATGTTAAACATCCTCAGCCAAACTGCTTGAGGAGGCATGAATTCTCATAGGATGAACGGGAAACTAAGTGGGTCATAAAGGCCGATGTGTGAGGCAAGTGGGATAAAAATAGCAGCCCATTTTCTTCGCTGTAGTCGGAGTTAGGTATGGGTCAAAGTCTTTGATAAGTAAGTGAACCACCCTTCCCTATGTTTTAACATTGGGCCTGCGTTTCACTTACTTATCAAAGACTTTGACCCGTACCTAACTCCGACTACAGCAAAGAAAATTGGCTGCTATTTTTATCCCACATGCCTCACATATCGGCCTATGTGACCCAATATGTTTTCCTCTCATCGGATGAGAATTCGTCCTTCCAGAAGCATTTTGGTTAAGGATGTTTAACATTGATGCAATGGCACAATGTCATGCGTTTCACTTACTTACAGGCGGCACTGTAGATGTAGATAGGCAGATAGAAATTATAATGTAGATAGACAGATAGACAGTCAGATAGTCAGATATACATTATATGTATAGATAGATAGATAGATAGATAGATAGATAGATAGATAGATAGATAGATAGATAGATAGATTGATTGATTATTGACAGATTTTTAAATTAATTAACAAATTAAATTTTACTGATATATTCAAATTTATTCTTTCTGGTCTTTGATGTTTTTTCTGCTTGCTTCATTCCCGAGAAAGTTAAATTCCACTCAATTTTTTCGTAATTGATCAGCCAGACAGTCACGAAATGCGGTTTGAGATGATTATTGGGTTTGGTCAATCACTGCTCAATGACATGTATGGTGCGTAGTTTTTAAATACCAACCAATCAAACTGATGTGTGTCATGATTAACAGGGATTATGAGATTTTCCTGCAAAAAAGGTGTGGAGTACAAAATTGCACAGTTTCCAATTGTTTAGGTATCCATACATGGTTTGTCTTTGACACTTGGTTTTTCAGTTTGCTTGACAGAGTTGTTTATATCGGTGTACAGCAGTTGGAATTTATCATTAGAGTGAACTGCTACCACACGTCATGCAGAGGTGCAAACGTCATGTAAGATATATTTTAAAGTGCAATTACTCATTTATTTGCCATTCCTGATCTGAACACTTCGTGTGTATTGCTTCAAAAACTATGTGCCCTTTCACCTGGGCTAAAATTGTCAGATTTATCTTGATAGTTTAAGCTCGAAATTGAAAAAAGCAGTTTTGCTGGAGAACACCTCAATGAAATAGCACAAGTCTACTGCTACGGGAATTCCTGTAACACATTGTTGTGCCAATAGTTAATAACTTAAAAAACAGTTTTAAAAATTTAACATAAACTGTCCTGGTTGCGGACATCTATGTAAGTAACACACAGTGCTTTGCGATAAATTTGTTCACAGAGCATGGTAATCCACTATACCATTGTGGCCTGAATACCTGTTGTGTGCTGTCCCAGGTCATTCAGTTGACTTGGACACTTAAATTCTGCCATATTATGTGCATCCCAATGTGCCCCAAATTCACTGTCCCAATGAGCCCCCGATATGACTTTTACACCAAAATGCTAATTGCTCAGGCACCAGTGAGTGTGTTTATTATGATAGCAATTCATAACTGTTCGTTACGATATATAAAATTCATAAAAGCACTGAGAAAGCCTTATTGTTCATGGTTTGTTCACAGAATGGTTCGATTTGAACATGGCCATGTTTACTTTAGTAGTAGGAAAAGATTTTGAGGTTTTGGGCCCGGGTTCGAATCTCGGATGGGGAAATATATTTCATATACCCCATGGGCACGCCGACGTTGCAGCAACGTTGCGACAACGTCACACTTTTCGTCTAATGACGTAGAATTGTATGGTTGAAATTATGTTGTCACAACTTTGTGAAGCAACGTCATAGATATTGTGTTAGCATGCAACGTTGTGGCGAAGTTTTATAACATTGTGGGGCAATGTCAAGAGTTCGACGTTAGCTTGCGACGTTGTGGCAATGTTGTTAAAAAACCCCCGACATCGTGTTCACGTTTGGGTGACATAATCTCTACCATAAATATCTACGTGACCAACAGACCGGCCCTCCACCAATTAGCGACGTCGGGGGTTACGTCGTGTGCCCACTGGGTAGTGAAAGGATTAAGATCACCAATGGTGTGACAAGGTTGTTTGTGAACATATATAGGTCTACCTGTTATAAAGAACAAATAGCTACTGATAATGCTATTAAAAGCGAATTTCCCAGTCTCATTAATACTTCATGCATGCAAAATTCGATGCAAAATAATTCTCTTAATAGTCCAATGCTGGCTACAATTCTTTTTTCAAAGACTTTTTTATTAAAGTTGCAGCTAGGCCTATTGCGCACGTTGTGTAATACATGACAAATTATATTTTCTATATCAAATAGTACCACGATGACTTTTACTGCTGAATTTGATGAATGAAATACAATTCTGAAAGCTCTCATCCATCCTTCAGACGGGAGAGAAAATAAGGGATTTTTATTGTTATATATATCAAACCGATGGACATTCAATGTATGTAATACCTTTTCTTATACATTTTTCTTGGATTTCACAAGGTAAAACAGAAAATAGCAGAGATATTTTGGAAACTGTAAGTTGAATTTTAATTATACTGTGTTACATTAGAACAGTGGATTTGGTATAGAAAAGACGGAAAATTGTATAAAATTTGATATATGTTTACCGGAAAATCACAGTTCATTTAAATAAATAGTGTTTTGCATAAACTGGATCAAACCATAGTCCGCTAAAACAGGTTTTGATTTTTAAATCATTTTGCAGTGTTCTGTGAAATCTTCCCAGACATCTTTTCAAACAGTCCATCATGGTTTTATTTATGCAACAGACTGTGTCTGTTACAAATAACAAGAAGTCACAATAGGTTTTTGTGCCATGGGTATGGGTTTCTGATAAATTTTTCATCCAATCTTTATCTGTATTATCCTGCAGCAGGCCATAGTTACTCTATCGATATTTTGACTTCATATTAGGCAATAAACTAACCCCAAAATTGTATATTTTCTTCATATTGGCTTATAAAGTACCAACATTGAAACACTATTAAAAAATATTTCAAACAACAGAAACCATGAAAACAACTTTTGGTTCCATTCAAAAACAAATTAATTTACTACTGGATCTGATTACAGCCTGTTGCTTTGCTAAAAAAATTAGGACCAGTTCACCGCGAAAAATGCACTTTGTGACTCATGATATTTGATGAAATGACATCTTAACATGGGAAACATAACATGAGAAACATAGAGGCTGTTTAATTAGTATAGTGATCAAGAGAAGGCCATTTGACTTGGCATAACTTATTTTAGAGTGAAAATCAGATGCATAATCCTTTCCAGTGGTGGATACGCCCCCCCCCCCCCCTAGACCACCAAGATTAATATTAGGATTTTAAAGAAAAATTGCGATAACGCTTGCTGGCAAATGCCGAAATACGTCCGGCCCCCCTAGACTATCGTTTCTGGATCCATCAGTGCTTTCATTTGGCTGTCACCAACAAGCGGGATAAGTCTTCTTAAATCAAATTAACATTGAAAGTTTTGAGTATGATCATGACAAATCATCATGACACACGAAGTACCATTTTCACAGTGCAACAGTCCACTCATTATATATATGGAAGTGACAGACTGTAATACTTCACAATGTGTGAAATAGTTGATTGATTGATTGATTTATTTGGTCTATTAAATATAATATATATACATAATGAGACCCTGGATGGCACAATAAAGTTAAAACTTATTTCCATTGTGGTCCAGTGGTAAATGGCATGAATTGGTAATAACATTATATGGATTTTATGGTGATATATATATATGATGGTACAGGTGGAGTATTTGTGTCAGATATAGTCTTTCACGAATTTGTAGAAGTGCAATTACGAACATTCTAACCCTGAACTTGACTAAAACTAACTCTAACCCTAATTCTAACCCTAAACCATAATTATCTAGCACTTCCACGAATGTCAACTGCAACGAGAATTCCTGTAAATCCATGTATATATTTTTCATTATTTGGCATGTTCACGAATTCGTGGAGGTGTAAAAACGAGCATAAATAAATTTGTGGACATGCAAAAATGAGCATGTTACTCGTATATATCAGTGATATGTAAATACTAACATTCGTGTATGTGCTGCAGTTTTCATTTGTATAACTGTCATTGCTTACATTCGTGGAAGTGCTAGATAATTATGGTTTAGGGTTAGAATTAGGGTTAGAGTTAGTTTTAGGCAAGTTCAGGGTTAGAATGTTCGTAATTGCACTTCTACAAATTCGTGAAAGACAATATCTGACACTTACACGAATGCCAAATTCGTGTATATGTTCGTTTTTGCAGGTATACAAATTCGTCCACATGCAAAATATTGAAAAATATATACCTCGTAAATCAGATTGACAGAATTTCTGCAGGGAATCCAAATGTGTATATTTTTTTTCAGTTTGGTGGTTATGCAGTCTGTAGAAAACATAAAAAAAGACATTCCAAGTGTTTTTTTGGTTTTTTTTTTTCAGAACAAAGGCCAAATGAAATTCGCACTGTATGGAAATATGAAGGGGAAGATGTAACATTCGCATGCTCAGGATTCACGTCAGAACTTGCCTTTGATTTCACTTGGTTTAAACAAGATTAAAACTGCTCAAAAGTGAATTATTCATCAATGCTATCTGCATACTGGCTAAGTACAGGTAAACATTCTTACTATTTATCATTGTTACATTCCTTCAATTCATTATTATTAGAAGCTAGATTAACAATAGCATAATATAGTATTTTGGGTTTAACAGAATATTTCATAATTGATTGGTAGAAAATATATAATTTTTCCTGCTATTTTCATTTAGTCGAGAGAAGGTATGACACCACTCACTCCTGAAAAGTGACATAGCATTTTACATGGGTGACCACGGCTGTCTGATCAATTTATCTCCTAACTGGGACTGATTTAAGCAGTTTCAAGTGACAGTTTCTGTTTGTGTTTCACACATGTTCGGTACACACCTTCTCCAATACTATGCATGCATCAGACAATCGGGATCAGGCGATCTGCGTACAATGATTGTTTATAGATGAAACAAACAAACATAATTATTTAGAACATTTTCTCAGGGGAGGGGGTTAGCTCAGCCAACATGGCAATGGGCCACAAATCACTGGGTCTGGTTACGCGGACCTATAAAATTTGGCAACTCATCTGGGTCATCCTCCTGTCCCAAAGGACCGTTCAGAATTTATTACTTGGTGGGGGGAGGAGTCAGAGTTTTAATTCCCCCCTTTGGTTTCATATAGATTTTTAGTACCCCGTTAGGTTCCACGTGGCTTTTTTGTACCCCCAAATGTATGCCTATTCTATGACATTTTTCTTACCCCCCACCCCTAAGCATGTTGGGAAAAAGTAATATTTCCCTCCTGAAACGTGTGAAAAATTGGTACCCCATCGAGCGAAGCTCCCATATTCCCTCTATTAAAGATTCTAATTAGCCTGCAAGGCACATGGCTACTGGACAAAAGCCCAAATCATCCGTCTATCCATCTTCATTTCCTCTTTGTTCCATTTTCTTGGTTTCGAAACGCCATCTCCTCTTCTGTTGCTTTCTCCCCGCAGTGCTCCTGAATAAAATGTAAGATTTTCAAAATATACCGAAAAAGTTACGAACGTAGCCTGAAAGTAGGAGGTATTAGCTTCGTATCGATGTGAAAATCAAAATATCCTTCTGGGAAAATTTTGATATATTTGAATTAAAAATTTTTGATTTACATGTATCACACCCTTTTAATTTACATCATTGCAACTCAGTATCACCCAATAAATCACTCAGCAATGGCAGACTTCTCAGTGGCTGGTGGTGGCGCTACTGTACTAGAGAGTCACTGTGATGTCACCATTGTCACAATGTTGATGTCACAACTGCAACAATGACACAATTGATGACATCACCATTGTTTACTCACTATCTAATGGTTACCCCTGATGCATTGAAGTCCCCCATTCAATAATGCGGTATATTTTTGCTTTAAATGTTTATTATGACATTTCATTGCAATCCAACTGAAGAAATCATTTTAATGGCACTTGCGTAATAAATATAGAATGGAGTGTGTTGCAAACTGTTATGATCTCATGATTTTTGGCAAAAGGGAATCTTACTGCCTGCTAACTTACTTTTATGACAGCCTGTATGTAATGTGAATTGAAATGCATGATGGTACGGTTGAGATTGTTCAGTGATTGGGATGATTGATGTTCTTGATTCGCCAGCTGTTGAAGAATTTTCAAGTTTTGAGTGACAACCAGCTCAGAGAAGAGGCCAAGTGCCTTCAGCATCTGTTCAATGAACACTGGCACATGACGGAGAAGGATAAGAACATTAGTAGTAAAAGAAAACCCAAATGCTCTTTCAAGTTTGCAATGATGCCCTGGTAAGCATTATCAATTGTAAACCCAAATGAGGCTTGAGGGGCATCACAAAGTGAGACAAAAGCAATGTGAAACTTCATTCAGTGTTGAGGCAACATTTCAAGATAAGGACCTTGTTGCCCTAGTTACCCTCAAATGTACATCCATTGTGCTGCTCATTTCGGATGTAAAGAGGCTCAAGCCAGTGATCGAGATCTGGGAAGAGTTTCTTCAATCCAAAATAAATTTTATTCCGAGTCCACAACTTAATATGCAGTGCAGGAGGAGGTACTACAGCAATAACAGGGGTTGATGGCTGAAAATTTGTCAGGAAGAAAGAAAAGAAAGGTAGTTTTTGGAATGAAACTGCTTAATATACAAGTCTGAATGACTTTTATGTCAGAGGAACTTGGTCTCGACACCTTCCTATTGACAAAAACATAAACTTTTTTCTGAGCATGGGAATGTTCCTCCGCAACACCAAAGCCAAGTCAGTCCTTAAAATGAGATGAAACGGAGAAGTTCAATGAAAACACTGGATGCTGTGAAGCCCAGAGCACAGACAAATACAAACTTGAACTCTCAAACAGATGAAATACCAAATAAACTGTATCATGCATAAATTAATGCAAGAGAGAAATGCAAACAGTGCTTCAAAGCTCAAAGCACTATCAAAATACATTGATATGACCTATTCATATAAATTTTGGCCAACAGAGGGATTATGACATCTAGAATAGGTAAAACAGTTCTAGTTGGATTTTCATTTGTATAATTGTCCAAAATACACATACTTTTAATCTCAATATGCTGGAAAACATAAAATGAGATAAACAAATGTAATGATGGTCATTTTTCTTCAAAATAAATTTTATGTAGATGTAAATTATTTATAGGATAGAGTATGCTATCTACAGTTATATCTTGTGAAGAAACTGTTTGTTAGTTGCAAAAAACCTGTGATAACGGTCCGAAATGGCATGTGATAAACAAAAAATTAAAAACTCAAATATCTCAAAATTTTCCAAACAGAATATTTTAATTTTTACATCGATACGAAACTGAGACCTTCTATTTTCATGCTACATTCGTAACTTTTTCGGTGTATTTTGAAAATCTTGCATTTTATGCAGGAGCGCTGTGTCCCTCATGCTCTAGGGACTGTTCAAAATCCGTGACCAATGCTTTGGATCAAGGCATGATATATACAGTGTATAGTATACCAAGTTGGCCTTTACAGTATATGGGTCAAAATTATGACATCATTTTTCCAGCAAACATCACTTGCTCCAAGCAAACTGACAAAAGTGACATGCTATGGGCAGCTTGACCAATCACCTGGCAGGATTTTCTGATGTCAGATCAGAAATTTTGCTAATCTTTTCTATATATTTGATCGGTGTCTAAAAATATGAAATCATCTGTAAAGTCAATTTGCAATCTTGTCATATTTTTAGGTGGGGGTAGGGCGTTTCTGTGCTTTGTCAGTGATAAATGATAAGAAAAATCACACCCTCCCTTGATGTTTCATATTTTCATTTCACTGCATTCAACTAGTTACACTGAGCATCCATTAATTAAAAATGCAACAATGTTAATTAAACAACAAAGTTTTTACCCTTGGCAAGAATTGCCGACGGGTATTGTAGTTACCTTGGGAAAATTTTCCCTCCAGCAGGCGGCCGGGCGGCGTCTGCCACATGGGTGTCGGCTTTTTTTCTTGATCACTACACCAAAATTATTGCTCATGCACCTTTAATATTTGGAACATAATTGCATCTTATAACCTTGTTTTACCTTATAAAAAGATATGTGAAATTATATAGTCTTTAGTGAACACAGAGTAAATGTAGAAATATATCATCAAAGAACTTCTATTCTTCAATGAAGCACTGATTCTTTATGGTATATTTACCAATGTGTAAGGATTGTTTCATCAATTTATTTGTGACATCAGAAAAAGTTTCCATGTGACACATTCAACATACCGTGAAACATGGCAAAATTCTTAACGTCGTCTCAATTCAACTCATAATCACTATTAATGATGTTAAATGGCATAACAGAGTGACTTAAAAACCATACCTCGCATTATGTTTTTAACATGAGAATCAGAGGGGGCGGATTTGCCCCATCAACAAGGGTCAGAATTGCCCCAAATACTAGAAAAATATGAGTTGTCATTTTATTAAAGATGCATTATATTGATTGGTGAATTATATTGTACATGTGAAGTAGTGGAATAAACGTTGAAATTCAAGACAATAAGTACTTTTTTCATACAAACTTTTCCTGCAAAACACCTCAGTTTTTAAACTTTGAAATTGCTTCGTGGTCAGTTGCTTGGCTTCCTTCCCTATTGCTATAAAAACAAAATTATGTTACAGGACAATATTTTTGTTTCGTAATCTCTAGATCTAGTAGCACTAATCTGCATGAGAAATGTTTATTGTAAACTATATTTAAGGCCATGAGGGAACTTTTTCTCCTCAAGGGGGCGGATTTGCCCCACCTTACCCAAACTGAATATCATCTCGTTTATCTTCTTTAGTTTTGTAATGGTTGGGGCAAACATTCCTTTTTCCCCATTTCATTGATAAAGTAGACACTAAACCTTCGAGATTTATAAAACAAATTGTGGAAATAACAGTCGGGTGATTCTAAATTAAGGATCAGACGGATCTTGAAATCTTGTGAATTAAATTTTCATCCATAGCCATTACTATTCAATTTGACGGAAAATGTTTGCTCTTGGAGATGTCGGTGTTTTCATTAACATACCTGATGGCAACCACTGAAAGTGCACAAATAAAACTTTGATCTTGATACTTGTGAATAAAACTTCCATCTTGATACTAAAGATGAAGTACTATTTTTAGCCACATTGCGTTGTTGCTTTTTTAATAAAATGCTCTCCAGTGTATATAAGTTGAATATAATCGTTGATAAATCAATAAAACAATATACTCATGTCTGATAAAGGTCCTAACATATCAAGAAACATTTTTTCGAAGGTATTGCATTACTGTCAAATATTGGGTCCTCATATAGTGGAAGCATTTAAAAAATTTGTATAATTTTATTTCACTGCAACCTGTTTTTTTAAATAAATAATGTCTCTTTGACATGCCAGGTGAAAGAGAATTGGGAAGGGCTCTTAAGTAGTTGAAAATGTATCATTAAAATCTGGTTTGATGAATTTGTTTGGTTCATAGAGTTTCTATTCATTTATTTAGACAATCCTTACTACTACTCCGTTCAGCCAGAACGAATAAGTACGGATGAATCTGGACAACTGACGATAAAACAATTGAAAAAAATGGATGAAGATACCTACACTTGCATATTTGAGACTTCATATTGGTTAGAATATGTGATTACAGTGGATCTCTTGATTACAGGTATGCTGATATTCTGCAAGGAACCATCTGTAGGGAATTATATCCCAAGTTAATGTAACTTTGATCAATACAAGAAATACATTTCACAAGTGATTCCATCTGGCATTCTCAGGCCATTTAAAAAGTATGGCAAATTATAACAAATTATGCCAGGAACACCACTGTCTCAATATTGACCACTGTCTCAAGATAGTTATTTTAATGCATAAAATGACCTACCTTTCATCCACCTTAAGCCATCAATGATACACAATTGAGTTAAATTTACAAAGTAAGTTTATTTAAGTTTTAAATTTTAAGTTTATTAGACCATAATATATACTTGGTTGGCCCTCAAATGCATAGCAAAAAAAAAAACTTTGAATTTTCGGCGGGTCACCCTTTCTAATCATGCCTTTTAAAACTTGTCAGTAAAAACCTTATAGCTTTTGTTGATTGTTTTTATGTCACCACCGATTTAAATAAAGTTTCACCTTACCTCAACTAATCTTACCTTTTGCAAATAATGCTTAAAATATCAAAACTTCAAGGGGCAGGGGCACCTATAAATTTATATCAACTAATTTGTGTGAAAATTTACACATAGCATTTTTTCCATAATAGCCTATTATGGAAAAAATGCTATGTGTAAATGCTATGTGTAAACTTTATTTAAATCGGTGGTGACAAAAAAAACAATCAAGAAAAGCTATAAGTTTTTTACCAACAAGTTAAAATAACAAAGCTAGGTGAAATTATGAAGTTATACATGTATATACAATGAATAATGAGTGAAATGTATCTCTCGCAAATCTGTGGTTTTCCGTTATTCAGCCAAACCACATTGTACAGTTATGTGTATATGATGGATGGCTGAACGGGCCTTAAAAAGAGCTTCATTTTGAATACCAACACGGATGGTCTGAGATGTTTTGTCATATTATCTGATATCGTGAATGCTTATGTGCAACTTTACCGAGGTGCGTCTTGTTCATTTCATCTTCAATAACACTTGTGGTTTGTTTCCTGGACACTGTGTGGAGAGATAGTAACTTGGAGAGGTGTAAAGCCTACCAGAGGGCAAAAGCAGAGAGCTTTAGGCTCTGGTTGAAATACTTTAATCACTGGGTAATAATTGGGGCTCTATGTAACATATTAATGCACCATTAGGCTCATTTTAACCGGAGGCGTAAGCAGCAGTGTGGCAGAGAAAACTGCTGTCAAAATTGAATGTAGATTCAGGTGGATCTACCAAATTTGGAATCAAACTTGTGTATCCCAATATTTGGCAGCATAGAGCTTTTTTTTTATATTTTTTGCATTTTTCCTATCATGCTGTCACTGTTCAAGATCATGGTCCAGTTAGGACTGGTGAAAAAATGATGTTCTGAGATGATGGGAATTGAATTCCGGACTTTTTGGCCATATATTTCAAAGAGCCCCTAGAAATTACCTGGAAGGTACGGAGCTCTAGAATTCAATTTTTCCCACTTTTTGGTAACCGTTGTACGACAAAAAAATATTATGAACAAAATCTGAATCAGGTGAGTAGCACATCTTAAATTAGAATTTTTGCATCACTATGTCTGTTCCAACATATTCGACTCTGTTTTGTCAATAGCTTTGATGCTCATCGACAAATTATCCTCTTAATATCTTGTTAGATGTTTAAAGCTTTATGTACTGAGGGACACTTTGATCACTTTGAAGCCAAATCTGATGAAAAACAGTTTTACCAATGTTCACACGTCGCTGAGCATGACTTGGATTTCATTGCAAACAATTATATTCAACATTGAATCAATTTGTTTTTGTTTATTGAAACTTCAGACCCATATTACACCAAAGTGACTTCATCCTCACCTTCTCACCCCATGGAATTATCTGACATCACCTTAAGCTGTGAAATTACAAGACAGGGTAACCCAAAAGAGATAGTGAAGTACATATGGCTTAAAGATTTAAGAGAAATGCACAGAGGCGGCCAGAACATCACGCTGAGGTAAGTTGTCATTTTAACTCTTAGAGCATTGGCCCTAGCTTGTTTATATATATACTAGATTTACCCATGATTTGGGGCAGGACTATAATGGGGAATAATTAACCCCCCCTCCTCTACTTGCATGGGCATCTGGCCCCATGTTGCATTCTGACCATTTGAAATAACATTTGAGTAATAATTGTAAGATGAGTAAAGAGTGGTGGTAGAGGAAGTGAAGTTACAAATGCATCTTTTTGGCGGGAAGGCAGACGGTGGCGCCAGTCCTAAACGTGAGCAATAGCAGAACTATGATGGAGATGCATGCGCCCCTGGTGGGGAAAAACAGTAGAGGCAGAAAACGTAAATAAGGGAGCTGTTTCACTGTTATTTGCTGTTATCAGAAGGAGAGGATAGAGCAATAAGGATAGGTGGACAGTTTAGTTGAGTAGCATTGCTCGGAGAGGAGTTTTTAGGTGTTGCAGGAGTGAGCATGTCACCCATGATTTTTGCATCTTATACCCGGCAGGGATATACTGATGAAGGTCATTTTGATGAGCCTGAAGTTTCACAAATTTAGAAAAGATGAGCTGGGTGACAATTTAATTTCATTTTCAAAACTGTTGTTTGACTAATACTTTAAAAAATTTGTATAAAAACTATGCTTCCATCGCATTGAGCAAGGAAATTAATACCTAAGATGCTATAAACATATTCTGATTAGGCACCCATGAATTTTCTGACAAGGAACCTTTTACATTATTAATTCCTCTGGTCATCTTATGGTCGTCTTTATGTTTCCAGAAGAGTAACTGAACAGAATGCCGGATCCTATCAATGTCTAATCACCAGCAAATGGAACATGTCAACTCCCATATATGCTTCTGTTGGATTGCAACTGGATGTTGTGTGTAAGCGTTTGTGACAGGCTTTTAGAAATTTATATTACATATACTAACAAACTATTCAGAGGCCATCTTAAATAGATAATATATTTGTTTTAAAAGCACCAGAAACAAGGCATTATGAGAGTGATAAAAAGTGAGTTCGCAAATTCTTGCTTCAATTGACATGTTAAGGTGACTCAAGCGTGGTACACTGCACATAATTCTGAGCAGCCTGGTTGCCTAGCAACATAGCGTCACCACTGCTGCAGGCCCTGAAACAGTTGTGACGTCACCATTTTCTGTTCTCTTTTGTTTCACAGCATGGCAGCCAGTAATATGCTATTTAAATGAGATCTAATGCAGCTAGAAGCATAATTACTTTTTTATTGAATGCAGTAACACCTACTCTATGCTAAAGTCAAGACACTTTATTTTGGCAGTAAGTTTTTAGCCAATAAAACAATTCATGATTAAGTTTGAGGTTTAATTTTTGGTTTATTAGGGTGAGTACACCATGACCAAGCATGATTTAGATTAAATATATGTCCTCTAATCCCCCAGCTTCATCATGCAGGCACTTACAATGTTAAATTGCTGATGCTCTTCAGCACATTTAGAGCTATTTTTAGCCTTCTGTTGTGACGTCATCAGCATTGTCAGCTCTATGACATCACCAAGACAATGGTGACGTCACAACAGCAGCAATAGAAGCAGTAGAAGAAAATGGCTTCTTGAGCTGTGTTGACAGCAATGTTATTCTAATGGGACCGCCTCAAAACCAGTGCTACAAGATGCCAATACTTCCAAATGTTTATGAAACTGTTTGGTCAAGGTGTCAGGAACAGGATGAGACGAGTATTTTTGTCAAGAGTAAGGTATGTTTTTAATTATCAGCCAAAAACTTACTGCCAAAAAAAAAAGACTTGACTATAGTTCAAAGTTTCAGCTTCTCATCTTTTTCCAAAGAATTTTCTCGGTTAATTTCAGTCAACTGTGTCTAAATTTTTCTTTATTTCTTTAAATTGACATTGGCACAGTCATGGTACTGCAGTAAAAAAATGACTCGGTGAAATGTTTTTATTTTTTGCCATTTGTTTGACAATAACTTGTTTATGATATATGCAAATTTTTTTTTTAAATCTGTATGATCGTTTTCTTAAAATTTGATTACTGCCAAAATTGATGCATGCAAAATCTGCAATTAATTTGTGTGTTGGTGTCCTATGAGCTCTTACAGAAAAAAATATTTTAACCATTTTCTTCAAATTTGTGGTAAATGTATTGGTGTGCATCCATGGGAAGACATTTCTGACGTTTTTGTGTGCAAATGCATGTAATGCTTTATTCTGTGGTACACAACCAAAAACTCAATTTATGACTTTTAAGCAGTCATCAGGCCAAACAAGCTGTTACCATGGCAACCAAACGAGTCAGTGAAATTTTTTTGTTTTTCATTTTTAGAATGTATTGGTCTCATAAATACCTGTGCAAAAATTTAGAAAAATCTGTATGATCAAACCACCATACTTGAGTCACCTTAAAATAGATTCTATTTCCAATCCAAGGATCTCAAGTCATAGAAATCAGATAAATACCTTTAGGATTGTTCATCTGTAAATTCTATCAATGAGAAGAATTGAAATTGGATGTAGTGTACGTGTAAGTGGCTGTGACAAGCTTTCAGAAATTTTCCTTTACATATTCTAACAAAATATTCAAAGGCCATCTTTTTGTGTCAAAATAAATATTATTAGTTTTAAAAGCAGCAGATGATTGAAACAAAGCTTTATGATCTGAACAATGTATGATCAGAAAATTCTTACTCCCATTGGCATGTTTGTTAGACAACATATATATTCTATTTCCAGTGCGAGGATCTCAAATCAGACAAATCAGATAAATTCATAGCGCTTGGTTGGTTCATCTATAGTTTCTACTGAGTAGACAATAATTATAAGAATTATAAATTTTGTTCAGAAATACACTCCAATAGATCAGTAGATACAATAGATGCAATAGATTCTATTGTTGATAAATCTTCTAAGCTATTCTTCTATACATAATAATGAACAGTGAAGCTACATGTAGACCTAAACCAAATTAAGCATCTTAAACAAGAATTTTTGCATTACTACTACATCTATTACAACATATCAGATCTGTTTTTGCATTACTACTCTGTTTTCTCAATAGTTTTGATGCTCATCAACAAATTTTCCTTTTATATCTCGTAAAGAATATATGGCTTTATGTACTTGAGGAAACATGAACCACTTTAAAAATCTAATGACAGTGCAGTTTTACCAATGTTCACAAGTTGGTCACTTGAACTGGAATAGGCTACCCTGCAAATAATATATTTCACATTCAATTATCTGCTTTCATTTATTGAAACTTCAGACCCGTATCAAACCAAAGTGATTTCATCTTCACCTGCTCACCCCATGGAATTCTCTGACGTCACATTGAGCTGTGAAGTCACAAGGCAAGGCAACCCGAAAGAGATAGTGAAGTACACATGGTTGAAAAATGGAAGAGAAACATACATAGGTCAGAACATCACAATGAGGTAAGTTGTCACTAATATAATATAATTATGTAGACAATGTCTAGTGTAGCGGCGCACCACACTAGAGGTAAATCTTGATTTGTAACATACATATATCTATTATCTGCCAATTTACCAATTTAAATCATTACCCTTCATTTGAAATTTATCATCGCGCCCTGGCAATTGCTGATGATGGTAACACTTAAAACTTGAAATTACAGTGTGCTAAGCTAACTGCATGGTCCCAGAATTATTTAAGAAGGCTGCCTTGATACAGAGGAAACAAGTGCCCCATGGTGTGAATGATAATTCTGAAAATTTGGGGAAACATACCATGTTATATCACCAAACACACTGAAAATACCCTGTGAAATCTTGAAGAAAAATTGGTTCTTGGACATGATTGTTGGATGTGTTCACAAATTACTACAGGCTGTTGTTGTAAGGGACCATTGTGATCACCCATTTTTAAGAAATATAAATAGTTATTAGTAAAAGTTTATGGAAATTCCAATAATTCTATGATCAAAGTCAAACCCAAAATTATCAGAGAGCAGTTCATCAACATAATTCCCAAGATCTTTGATGCTCGGTATCTGAGTCATTTTCTGACTGTTCGAGGACACAGCAGGTGCACTGCACAGGGTGATGATGTCTTTTTGCAGATAAATTTGACTCAGAATTCAAGACCAAATTCACCGCAAATGTCTTTAGAACCTCTTTTTGGAGATCATAGCATGTTGGAGCTAATAAAATTAAGTCGTCAGCATATATGAAGGGGCACCCATGTCCTGGTGACTAATATAATTGTTTTTATTTCAATTAGTAACCCGAGATTTTAAAAAAAAGTGATTTTCCTATGTTTTCAATGTTATTTCCGAAGACCCTCCCATTACCAGTTAAACCATTCACTAGTCAGAAACATGACGTCCCTCATGTACAAGGATTAACATCAACGTTCACCAAATATTCAATGAAAATCACATGCATGTGACTGTGGAAGAGCATTTTCAAAATTTGAGTTTTTTATAATAACACTTTCTAGCACCATAGTTTATCACCACTGAACAGAGAATCTCCAGGAACATTTGTAGTGAACCACTAAAAGTAAACTGAACTAAATTTAAAATGCAAAGCTATTTCCAGGGCTTCATTTTTCTAGATATGCTTCATATGGGCTTTTGAGTGTATGCTTCTGAGTAAGCAGGTGTCAAAAGACTCACTTGCATGAAATCACTCAAGTTTGACCATTCTTCGCATGTCTGTTGCCAAGTTTATTCCATTGGGGTATGGCCATTAGACAGGGGTATTAGGCACCCCACAGTAGTGGGGGATCTTAGTGCATGAAATGAAATGGGGTGTGCATTTTTGCGGATAAAAGCATGAAATTCGACAGAGGGGTAAATAAGACCTAGGGGAACAAGTTTTTTGATTGAAACAATTTAGCACACTAGGATGCCTCATTTCAGAAAAAAATGTGAAATTCCCACTACCTGGTATTTCACGGTGTCACTTAAATCAGAATACAAATCAATGCCAACTTTCAAAAGAGACTGTAGCCCCTGAAATGAACATTCTGCCTGCCTTAGTTACTGAGATATTGATGAAAAGACGTTCAGAATGGTACCATTTTTGAAATCCAAGATGGCGGATGGAAGCAACTGTGTGCCTATACACATTTCTGATTTAATCTGAAATGCATATAATAATAAAATAATAATAATAATAATGATTTGCATAGCGCCAGTTCCAAATTGACTTTGTTCACCGGCCCCTAATCGAGATGATGAACTATTATGTGTAAAAATTTTTTAATAAATCAGTTTTAAAGTTTTTTCTTTTAATTTTTACATCATAAGACATTATTGGATAAATCTGTCTTCTAATTCATTTTAAAACTCACTCCAATTGTATTTTTAGCATTTTAAAGAAATATTGGTTCGGAAGGCGGGGGGTACAGTATTTGTATTTGAAGTCCTAGTGACATGGAGTCTGCACGATGTAACATTAGGGGAGAGCGGGACACCATAAGTCACGGGGCACCATGAGCCATGGCCCGTACAAAACAATGACATGATAAAACTGCTCGATAGGAAGACCATGTATTCCTTTATTAGTGTAGAACTAGCTAGGGTAGCAATCATAATCTTTCCAATGTAGGCCCAAGAATTGAAAAAAATACTTTTGACCCGTGAATTTGAGTGAAAAGTAAAATATTGGGCGGTGGAACTTTTTCTTCTGGTACTTTAACTATTACAGGCATCTTCATAAATCTTCTTAGAGTAGGTAAGGCATGTGCTACTTGTGCTAGGTTGATGTCATAACATTGATGCTATCATAAACTGGACAATGGTGACATGCAGTAAAAGATGAAATTTACTAATGGGGCACAATCAGCCACTTGGAGATAGGGCACCATGAGCCAGTTTCAATAAAGTTTTAATGTACCTCAAACTGAATTGTAGCAACAACTCTATTGTTGTAAGTCAAGAACTAAAGAGCAAGACATCAGCAGCTGTTTAGGACACATTTGTGCAATTTTCATAGAAAAATATAAAAGTCTGATCCATATTGTGGCATGTGCCAAAGGGAAATTTCAAGTAAATCATCTGGTTTAGGACGTTTCACTTCTTTACAGTTGAATGAGTAGGATAAGAGATGCATGTAAATCGCCACCCATGCCATGGCTCATGGTGCCCCAGGGTCGGGGCACGATGAGCCTCTTGATTACATTTTCTAAAGACGATGTTTTGACTAATTAAGAATTAAGGATATAATGTAACAACACTCTTTATTGTAGCCAAGAGGGCTTACTATGATTGTATAAAGCAACCAGCTATTTACCATTGAAACTGTAATCTCAGGACTCAGGAGCTTAAAATCAGAAAAGCGGCTCGTGGTGCCCCGCTCTCCCCTACACAAGGGTGTATTGTCTGCCCAGCTAATCCTCTCCTTTGACCAAAGCCAAGAGGATGGCAACATGTATACAATCAGTGAAATAACACCCTCAACTTTTTAACAAAAATGTCTAAAGAAATTTGTCCAAACTGCATTGATCTCACCTTAGTTTTTTTATTTTGAACATTAAATTAATTTTCCAATTTAAATCATGAAGCTCGACTAAATAGATGCTGAGGTAAGACTTTTTATAGCCCATGCAGGCTAAAACTTATGTGCAGTGTAAACATGTGCATCTATTCAGGGCTGTATATTAAAGGGTTGGTTACAGGATTTTAAAACTACTGCATATAATTTTGATAAGTTATATTACTTATAGTATCCTGAAGATAAAAAAAAGGAAAATATGTTATCTTACCTATGGCATAGATTTTATGATGACAAGTACTTTTTGCAAATTGTCAGACAAATTCTAAGAAGAAAAAAGTTATATTAATACTTTTTACTGACAAACCTCTCTTTATGTTATATATTTGTTGGCAGTGCTATTAGTGTCATATGCTGCACACACAGTTCAGATGTGGTTCTTTTGTTTTTTCCTTTCAGCCATTGTTATGCCCCTATTGTGATATCCCCGTGTTTGAACAATATTTAACCCCTCTTTCGTGCTAATAATTGATTAACATATTTACCAGTGACTGATAAAATGTAATCATTTGAAATGAAATATAAAGTAATTACGTTGTGTTTTTCTTAAAGAATATATATATGGGCCTATGCATCTTTTTAGTGTTGATTGAATAGATTGACAGCCTATCTACTATTTCCGTTACTCATAATATTCTATATTTATAAGAGTAGGTTAGATAATATTGATAGACAGATAGATAGACAGATAGATAGACAGATAGATAGACAGATAGATAGATAGATAGATAGATAGATACATAGATACATAGATACATAGATACATAGATACATAGATACATAGATACATAGATACATAGATAGAGTAAAAAAACAGACCTTTGTGTAATGGAAATAATTCAAAAAATGCTTAAAAATAGCTTGATTGACTGAAATGCTGATTTAATGATTGCTGAATCATATTATTAATTATTTGACTGAATGATCAAATAATTAATTTGCAAATGGATTTTAATATTGCATAAATAACAACAACAACAAAAATTGATAGTGTTTGTATATTACTATTAGGTCTGTAGATTTCATAGAATGGGTGTAGACAGATTTCAGTAATATCCAATAAATTCCAATTTTAACATTAATAAAATTTTAAATACCGGTATTAACTTCTGCATGCAATAGAAGAACAGTACTTCTTAAGATGGATGGATTTTTGGGGCTTTATGTCCTGTGTTTATGCACTTGGTAAGCTAATTAGGACAGGAAGATGACACGGCATTGAGGCTAAGGATGATTGAAACAGCCATCCAACATAGACCCAGGTGACCCGGCAAGAGCTGGATTCGGACCCAGCGATTGCCAATGTGTCGAATTTTTCTTGTACCGTAATATGGGGTGAATAGGAACACTGGGGTGAATCGGGACAAGCCAGGAAATAATTTTTATCTTCAAAAAACAACAATTTCTACTTGTTGCAAGGACTTGATTTTTTGCACGGTTTTAGTATACACTCCAATCATGATACAGATGAAGTTTCATAATTCTACCTGCAGATGGCAAGAAGCTGCAGCACCTTAAACATTGCACTGCAGAATTTACATTTTCGCAAGCTGGTCAAAACTTTGCTTGTACCATAAAAACTATAAAAGATACAGACACAAAAATTTCACAAAACGTCAAGTATATAGTTATGGCCAATTACGGAAAAAATCATAAACTTAGATACATTTGCACTGACTATATTCAACAAGTACTAACGCACTTTCAGTTTCAGAGTTATTTTAGTGTCACTTTCGGCCCCAGTAATAACCCCAGTTATAACCCAAAAACGAAATCAGTGATAGAATGTCATAAAAATATTGTTGGACAGGGTACTACAATGCTGCAAAATTATTTTTACCTTGTAGAAATGCTATGGTAGTGTCAAAATTGTGATAAGTATGCACTTTTGGAACCTGATAAAAATTGATATGATATAACATCAAATAAAGGCAGCAAAATAAAGATTTTACAAACCAAATTGATTAAAACAGTTTTAAGAAACCAAAAGAGTTGGTGAGATGTGATATTTTGTGTGTTTAGTCCTGGGTCCGGATCCAAGTGAAAGGCAGAGTTACAGAGCTGGCCCAAAAATTCTTACTAATTTTCAATCCAGCTCATTTTCATGAATTTTGGGTTTGCATTGTTGAAATTGCCATCATTTGCTGTGGATTTAGTCCAAGTTTATTCATCACTTGTAAAATTTGCAGATAAGTGCATTTTTGTCTATTTACAGTGATTTATTACATTTTTTTTTTAAACTCAATATTTTACACAAAATAAACTCAAACTTTATTAAGAGTGACTTTTTGGGGTGCTAAACATGTTTTCTAAAGTTTATTCATAAGTATAAATCAATAAAACAGGATAGACAGCACTAGTTATTAAGATAAGTCTCTGTCCCGATTCACCCCAAAGTGAGGGGTGAATTGGGACAGTGGTTTTCTGGGCCTAGAGCTTTGGGAATTTAAGATAACATTTCAGGCTTCTAGAGGTACTTAGACTGTGTGCCCAGACACAATTTGACACCAAATTTTGATTTCTAGATTGATTTTTGTCCATGCTATGACAGAAAAACGGCCAATTCTGTCCCGATTCACCCCATATTACGGTACTGATGTCCCAATTGTAGACCGCCGGCGTGCAGGTGACAATTCATCTCATTATAATTGCACTGTGTGGCACTGTGCAGTCACGGTAATTTTGATGAATGTAATCTCTCATGGCCCACTTGACAAAAAGAAAGATTTCTATAAGTGTAGATCCTTGTCTTGAATAATTTTCAACTGTAATACTTCATACATATATCGTAAGTTTAAGACAATATGAAATAATTCTGAACCTGATTCCAATTCTAAATGGCTGAACCTACAGTACAACCATCATAAAATGGCTCGTCAGTTTGGATCAACACTTATCTATCGATCTATAGTGATCCATGTCGATCTTGGTTGATACGGAGTGATCGATCTGGAGTGATCTGTTGTGATCTGTATCTATTAATCAAAATTAATATTAATAAATTTACTTTTCTGTACCAAATAACTTCTGGATATGTTTCCTTAATCAACATTTTCAATTGAAAGATCGATTTTATCTATTCTTTGACTTATAATCCTAAATAATTGACATGATTGATTTTCACTAAAAGCGGATTAGTAGATCACTACAGATAGAGTTATGTCATCTCAGATGACTACAGATCACCTTTATCCGGACTGCTCCGGATCACTATGGATTACTATGTTGAGCCACTTTAAGATGGTTTTACTGTATGAATTCCTCTGGTCATCTTTATGTTTTTGCAGAAGAGTAACTCAGGAGGATAATGGATCATATCAATGTCTAATAACCAACAGTCTGAACTTGTCAACTCCAAGAAATACTTCTGAAGAATTACATTTGAAAGTTGTGTGTAAGTAGCTGCGACTAGCCGTCACAAATTGCCATTAAAAACAAAATATCCATAGGTCATCTTTTTGTGCCTCAATAAATAATTATTAGCTTTAAAAGCAATGAAGGATTGAAATAAGGCACATAGGGCCTATCTCAAAAATAATGAAGCCACACAGCTGGTTTTTACTGAGGGTCACAAATTTTGATAATGGCTGTATGCAACAACTTCAAATTACAGTATTTTCTTAAATACATTCTTATGCCAAGATCCTGAAAATTCCATGACAATTCGTCAAAAGGTTATTGAGATAGACATGAAAGTATATTAAAAAAATGCATTTTTTCACTTATTTAGTGTGACATAACCTTTTTCACCTGATGGATTCTTTCAGTTTTACAAATTTTGACATGTTCCATTGCTATTTAGGTATACTTTTTGAAATCTCCACATCCCAAGGCTTCATAAATCCATTGAAACAAGCACTTCCATCCACTTGTTTTGACATCATTGAGCTACTGGTGTTCAAAGGTTGACTTTGTAAAATTGAGTCAAATTTGAATGTTCCTGATCTAAAATGCTCTAGTTTCCCTTCAACACATTTCAGTCGAATCTTTTTGACATTGAGATCTAGTATTACATATCCTTAGTTGTTTTGGAGCTTTTTATGATTGTGGAAAATCTGGTTCATGGAAAAATTTCAATGAATAGCTGTAAAGATGAATGTGTTGCACGCGTAATGCCGAGAGTACTTTCAAGTGGTACAGAGCTATGAAAGCTCTTTTTTTTAATCTGGATTGGCTCAAAATATAGGAAATCTATGAAGCTTTATTGATCTATGACCTAATCCAAGTTGTTGACTGGTTTCTGGTGATAAAATTCAAAATGTATGTTCGTCGCATGCGTAACGCTCTGAAAAAGAGATCATTCTAATATTACTTGGAGTGGAAATTAACATATAATTTCAGTAGTTGTAGTATGTTTCATTGCCTAATTACAAAAATTATTACATTTACAGAGCATTCTTTAAAATTTGGAGCAAAATTGTCTAAAACGCAATAAACATTAAGCAAATAGTTTTTATTTTGTAAATGGTTGTATTTTTCCCTCAGTTATGATTGACAATTCATATAAAATCGATTTGAGTCAAAACCAGAACATTTTTTGAAGATTCATATCACACCAGTACTTAAAATCAGCTTTTTATGTCGAAAAAGGGGCCAAAAATCACACTTTTATCATCATTTGCTGAGCAGACATTCACTTCAGAGGCACATATTTGAAGCCCACATACAGACGCATAACATAGGGCAGATAAAATCATTTTAAATGAAAATGCATGCTTCTGGGTTAATATATGTACGTTTTTAGAATAAATTTCTGAAAAATTTAAAAAAATTGGGTGTTTCTCAAAATATATTAGGTATATTTCAATTAAAATTGTCCAGAAGACTTTTAAGAATGTGCCAGTTGTCGTCAAATAAAGAAAATGGATTTATTTTCATAACAAATTACCATTCACTGCCATGAAAAACAAACATTTAAAAATTCTGTAAAATTCAGCTGTTATCAGTTATTTCCAATCATCAAAGCACCAAGGTAAATGTAGTTTCTGGAACTTAAATATGTTCTTTACAATATTCTTTGGTCATTTCGTACAAAAATACATTTTAAAATTGTGATGGTCATGTCACACTTTGGCTTCATTATTTTTGAGATAGGCCATAGGGGTGATCGATGTGTGATGAGAAATTTCTGCTCCAATGGATCTGATAGATACCATAGATTCTATCAGTTTAATGTTTTATTTCATGCATTCTTCTGATTCATGACCTTTTACTGAAATTGGCCAATTTTCCAATAAGAGGATCTCTAGTTTGATAAGTCAGATAAATAGAGGTTTGTTCATCTGCATAAATTATTTACAGAAATACACTCTGATATATCCAATAGATGCAACACACTCTATTGGTGATTAATTTTCTGTTTCAGCTATTCTTCTGTACATAACCAACATTGAAACTAAACCTAAACCAAATTAAGCATCTTAGATTTGAACTTTTGCCTTACGACGTATGTTCCAACTATTAGACCCTGTTTTGTCAATACATGTAGTTTTCATGCTCATTGACAAATTATCCTCTTCATATCTTGTTAGATATTTATGGCTTTATATACTGAGGGACACTATGATCACATTGAAGTTAAATCTGATGACAGTGCAGTTTTCTGATGACAGTGCAGTTTTACCAATATTCACAAGTTGCTGAACATGACTTACTTGGAATCCGACAGTTTTACAAATCCTCATGGGTTGATGACCATGACTTGGAGCCCACTGCAAATAATAATATTCGACATTGAATGAATTTGTTTTCATTTATTGAAACTTCAGATCCATATTGCACCAAAGTGATTTCATCCCTACCTGCTCACCCCATGGAATTCTCTGATGTCTCATTAAGCTGTGAAATAACAAGGCAAGGAAAACCAAAAAAGATAAGGAAGTACACATGGCTTAAAGATGGAAGAGAAACATACACAGGTCAGAACATCACACTGAGGTAAGTTGTCACTGAAATGTTAACTTCTTTGAACATTGCTCCTCGTAGGCCTATACATACTTCTGCTGCCATCAAATGCTGCTCTCATGAAATACCAGGTATGCACTAAGTGACACAGGACGGTATCTCAATTTAAATTTCATTATCGAAAAAGAAGCGGTATTTTGATGAACAGGAATTTTCCCCAATTCGGGAATGCTGAGCTGCGATACATTATAACTCCATCTTCAAGACGGCAATATGACCAAGAATTAAAAAGGATATATATATATATATATATATATATATATATACATATATATATAAAATTGGATTCATCTCACAAGGAAAATGATTTAGCTATGTAAGGGGCGTTGCTGTAACACATTCAGCTCAGGCAGCCATTATTTAATTGCTGACAATTAATCTTTAAATTCACCTAGTCTTCTTCTGGTCCTTTTCATATTTGCAGAAGAATAACTGAAGGGAATGCCGGATCATATCGATGTATAATCACCAACAAACTGTACATGTCAACTCCTACAAATGCTTCTGAGGAATTTAAATTGGATGTTATGTGTAAGTGGCTGTGGCTAGCTTTCAGAAATTACAATTGAATAAAAATAACCACAGGTCATCCTTCTGTGCCTAAATAAACAATGAATAGTTTTAAAAGCAGCAGAGGATTGGATCACAGCACATGGGTGTGATCAATGTGTGATCGGAAATTCCTCCTTCAATAAATCTGATCGATACTATATACGTACTTGGCTAGGAACAGGGGGCTCCCAATGGGAGCCTCCCATGCACCCAAAAGGTATATTTTTTTATAACTTTATCTGCCAAAAGGTGGTTTTTTCACCTAAAACCAAAGTTTTTTTAATACAAAAAAGCTAGTTTAACAGGTGTGCAGCACAAAATTTTTTTCCCCCTGGTGCAGATCTGGGAATGTTCATCAATTTTGGTTGAGCACCGCACATAAATAATCGATGCCAAGTGCATCAATAAAAGCTTCTTCATGGTTTCTAGAAATCAGGTGCATCTCGACATAGATGTAAAAAAAAAATCAACATGCAGAACCTTTGTGTAGCAACCGCCACAAAGAAGCCTCTCTTTTTAGATGCACGGGTGGAAAAATGCCTATGCAACGTTGATTTTTCCATGCATTCTGAACAGCTGCAAAAAAAAAATTATCACTGTAGAAGAAAAATTAGTACTGCAGAAGGAAAACTGGTTGCTGCAGATTGGTGATGGGAACATGAAAAAATTGTTCTACACATAATGAGGATTTTGAAAACCAAAGACAATATAAAATATGCAGGTCTCCCTCAAATTCATTTCAATAGATCCAATAGATGCAATAGTTGCTATTGGAGATCAATCCTTGTTTCTTCTATTCTTAATTATATACAGAAAGCTGGAGTGATGCCGAATTTTATCAACATAGCATCCCCTAGATATGAATTTTGGCATTGATATGTGTACCCCAACAGATCAGACTCTGTTTTGTATTTGATGCTTATTCATATTAATCCTCTTCATATTTTGTCAAGTCTTTATTGCTCTGATAGGAAACTTCTGCACACTTTAAAGTCAAAATTTGATCAAAGTGCAGTTTACAAATGTACAAAATTTGCTGAACATTACTTGGGAGTCCACTGCAAATAATGTTCCACATTGAAATTAATTTGTTTTCATTTATTGAAACTTCAGACCCATATCATACCAAAGTGGTTTCTTTCTCACCCGCTTACCCAATGGAATACTCTGATGTCACCTTAAGCTGTGATATCACAAGACAAGGTAACCCAAAAGAGATAGTAAAGTATGTATGGTTAAAAGATGGAAGAGAAACATACACAGGTCAGAACATCACACTGAGGTAAGTTGTCACTAACATATTGACTCTCTGAGCATCGGTCCTCACTTCTGCTGCCATCAAGTGCTGCTTTTATGTACTACCAGATTTGCCATAAATAATTTTTTTAATCGTGAAAAAGGACTGTACTTCCGTATAAGACTGATTATGGGCAACTGAAGCGCATTTTAGTTAGTCTGAATTTTTACAAATTAGGGAAGGATCAACTGTGTTACATTTTAGCTTCAGACTTCAACAGGATTACAGCCTTTCACTTTGATAAAGAAAAAATGAGGACCAGTTCACCATGAAAAATGCACTTCGTGACTCACGATAGCTGATGAAGTGTCATCTTCTCTACTTTCAACATGGGAAACATAGAGGCAGTTTGATTAGTCATGATCAAGAGAAGGCCATTTGACTTGTCCTTACTGATTTTGGATTGAAAATCGGATGCATAATCCCTTTCGTTTTGCTGTCACCAACAAGAGGGATAAGTCTCCTTAAATAAAAAAAACATTGAAAGTATTGGGTATGATCATGACAAATCATCAGTATGGTGACACATGAAGTGCAATTTTCACAGTGCAACAGTAAACTCTTTTTCGGTATCAAAGTGAATGGCTGTAATCACGCAAATATAATAATTTATTGTTACCTTAGCATTAGTGTTATAGGCCTATACACATTCTGCTTGGGCAGTCATTATTTAATTTGCCGACTATGAACCATTAAATTCCTTTGATCCTCCTCCGATCGTCTTTGTGTACAGAAATTTAACTGAAGAGAATGCTGGATCCTATCGATGTCTAATCGAAAACAAACTGAACTTGTCAACTCTTGCCAATGCCTCTGAAGAATTGCAATTGGACGTTGTACCTCTTATGTGTAAGTGATTGTAACTTTCAAAAATTAATATTATAATTGCAGTATCCAATTGATATTTCATTTGTAATGGTGTCATCCATAGAACTTTATGTGTCTCAGTGAATTAATAACTTTGAAAACAGCTGAGGCTTGAAACAAAGCACAGAGCAAATACTAGTTAAAAGATCTAACTATATTTGGCCATATGTTTTGATAATACAACTAATCAGCCACTCTAGACCCCAGAGTTTACCTTTTTTTTAATTGAATGTTAAACTCAACTTAATATCAGCATGCATGTTTTGGTATCCAAACAGGTCTGCCCCAGCTTGAATTCAAATACATTGAAATGGATAGCGAATTCCTGATGATCTCCTGGCATCCCACATATTCTTCTATATGCAGAATCCTTCATCCTGATGTAGAACTCATCATACAGTTGCAAGGAGGAAATGAGACGCTGTACCAGTATCCTGATACTTTGAGGGCATCTGACGTAAGATTGTTTTCTTTAATTTTGGCCTTTTTCTTTTTTGCTATCCTTCCTGGAGTTCTTCTTTTTCTGTTTCAATTGTTCTACAATTATTGTTTTACTTCTGATCTCTTTTTTTTTTTCATCCTATTATCCAATTATTCGTCATCTGCTTCGTCTTCAACAATACTTCATTTTTTTTCATTAATTTTGCTCCCTTCATCTTCATGTTTGTCATCTCCTATTTCCATCCATTCTTCTAATTTTGTTTACTTCTTCAGCTTCCCCGTTTAACATCTCTTCTCTCTCATATTCCCTATCTTTTTCTTTGCTAGTGCTTTTTCCTTTTCTTCTCTTTCTTCTTTGGTCCAAGCTCCTCTTCTCTATGTTCTATTTCCATCAGTTTTTTTTTTCTTTTTTCCTGCTTCTGTATATAGGTTTACCTTCAGTCACCCACCAAAATAAACAATTTTAAAACTCAAAAATATTTTCTTGAACATGGTGACTGTCATAGCATACTAATACAGCAGTAGTTCCTAAAGATACTTAAACATTATATTTCAGAAACACCTGGTTATCAACAGACATTTTAACACAAGCATGAATTATGAAGTCTGTCTGATCTTCATGAACTACCCAGATAACAGATATTGTAAGATTATGACCACTGATATATTTTTTATATACAATGTTCATTCGTAAAATAACTTTTTATGGGATAACATGATCGTAATTGTTTAAATCAAAATTTGCTCAATATAGCTCTCTCGAATTCTGATTCACTAACTGGAGCGATAGTTAACAGATAACCAATAAGAAATTTCTAAAAATAAAGTGGCAAACAAGTTTCAACATACTCCATAATTTTGTGAATGATAACAGTTACTTGAAAAGTAAGAAACCATCCCTTTTGAATGAATTTTAAGTGTAAAAATGTTCCCAAAATAATATTTTACTTTTTTAATCGATACGAAGATGAGACCTTCTACTTTTGTGCTACTTTCGTAACTTTTTCAGTATATTTTGAAAATCTTTCATTGTATTCTGGAGCACTGTCTTCCCTAAGTTCCCTATGGTTAGAACATTTTGTTTTTGAAGAAGAAATGTGTTTTATTTTACAGGTCAATCAGCTAAACAGATGGGTTGGAATTGGATAATCATTTCTGGCTCTCTACTTGGTGTGGCTGTTTTTCTTATTCTTGCAACTGTTGGCTCACTCTTTACTTACATGTACAGGCGAACGAAAACGATTCAGATTGCACAGTTACCAACTGAGCTGCAAGAAACTGAAAGCCCTGAAATTTCAGAAGCAGAAAGTAATATATATTGCGATATAGACTATGAAGTGTTGAGACCAGGCTCTTGTCTGATGGCCGATGGTGTTCGTCAACAACCACATGATTATGTTGACATGTCAGTCAATCATGTCTTAGCTAGAATGATAGCAAATGACGTGTCAGGAAAACAACATACTTACGCTGGTTTGTCTGGAGGTGTGATGAGATTGACAAACTTGTCTGTAGGTGTCAATAGGTCAACAAGCTTGTCTGGAGGTGTCAAGAGATCCGTAAGCTTGCCTGGAAGTGTCAAAACATCCACGAGCTTACTTGGAGGAGTCAGAAGATCCACTAGCTTGTCTGGAGGTGACATGTTAGTCAATAATTTGCTACAGGAAATGATAGAAAATGATATGTCACGAAAACAACACACTTATGTCGGTTTGTCTGGAGGTGTCAGAAGATCCTCTAGCTTGCCTGAAGGTGTCAGAAGATGCAAAAACTTTCCTGGAGGTGTCAAAAGATGCACAAGCATGTCTGGAGCTGTCAATATTTAGATCTAAGAGCTTGCCCATGAGGTATATGTATCAAAAGATCAACAAGCTTGTCTGGAGGTGTCAAAAGATTCACAAGCTTGTGCTGAGGTGTCCATAAGCTTAAAGGTAGTAAGGCCCCATTTTTAAAAGACTGTAAATGAATAGATTTCAGTCATATTTAACACATTCCAGATGAATAATTTGCCTTATTGCTGTTCTATTAATAGTATAAGAAGTTTTTTACCTTGAAAAATATAAACAAACAGTTTTTCATGTCGTGAAAAAGCACTGCTTAGTTTAGATTTCAAGCAATGCAGGGCTCCCCTTAAGTAATTTAAGGCTTTACAAACTCACTAAATTGTAGAAAACATGCCATTCTGTTGATTGGAAATTTATACTGCACGTTAAATCTATCAATTTATGATCTATAACAACAAGTTAAATTTTACATAGAGTCGGCGGACTTGCTACCTTTAATTAATTTAGAGATGGCAGATAAAGTAACGCTAATGAAAAAACAATTTGTATCTTATATTATGATACTTGAGACATGAGTGCAGTTTGGCTGAACTATTTGCCCAGAAGAATAGTGCATTCTTGCTGTCAATGCCACTTTTTTTAAAGTTTTGGATGTCTGAACAACTATAATTACTGCTGAATCCAAATTTTGAATTGAGAAAACATGATCATAAAAAGTTAAAAAATTATAATAAAAGTAAAAAGTAAATCAGAGATATGGAAAATTTGCATCTCATAGAACATTTTGACACAGTCCACATGGGTAGAAGTCATAGCCAAGATGATATCAAATCTCTACTCTCTACTCGTATCTAATTTTTTTATGTTTATTGTACTGCTTTTTTTAAATTCTTTTGCAAATCAGCCTTTCTTCATTCAGCACATATAAAATATTTTGCTATATATCTATAAATCCATGATGTGATGAAAGGAATTTTTGTACTCATTTCTGGTATACTGTCATATGGGGTGAATAGGGACACAGGGGTGAATCGGGACAAGGCAGGGAAGTGTATTATTTCTTCGAAGATCAACCACTTCCTCTAAACCTAGGGAATTCTATTTTGGCACATGTATATTAGCATATTTTGATAGAATTTCATACTTCTAACTGCATGTAGTGAGGAGCTGCAGTACCTTAAACTTAGCCCTGAATAATTTGAATTTTGACATGCTGGTCAAAACTTTGCGCATTCCTCAAGAAATATATCACAGCCATCAAACTTACAGTAAACTTTTTTTCAATTTAAAATGGTATCAAAGAACCAGAAGAGTAGACTAGATGCGGGATTATGTATGTTTGGTCATGGGTAAAGATCCAGGTCAATGGCAAAGTTTTGGGAATAATCAAAATAAACTCTACCAATTTTCATTTTAATGTACTGGCATGGCTTTTTGATAAATATTATTGAACTTGGCATTATTTATTATGGATTTAGTCCAAATATAGTAATCACCTGCAAAATTAGCAGATAATTATAGTTTTTAGCCTGGCTCACCAGGCTAATTCAGGAGTAATGGTCTGAAAATATTGTCTGTCAACTCTACTGTTAAATAACTATATGTTCAATATATCTGTTTTTGTCTTTTATTGGTTTGTTAGGGTAGCTAGATGTATGGAAATTACTTTTTTTTCCAATTTCAAAAAATTTTTTTTTTCCAAAATTTTTTTTTCCTAGATTTGAAAAAAAAAAAAAAAATTTTAACTTTTTTTCAATTACACAATTTTTTTTTTTTCAAAAAGAGGAAATCGGGCAAATTCTGTTTTTCTAATTTAAACAGTTTTTGTTCCAAGATTTACAATTTTTTTTCCTAAATTAAAAAAGAAGAAAAAAATATTGTTTTCCTAGATTTAAAAAAAACAATATTTTCTATTTCGCCAATTTTTTCAAAGGAGGAAATTGGGCGACTTCAAGATTTGAAAAAATCATACACATTCTTTTCGTGGTTATTTGGATATTATTTTGTACATGGAACAACTACAATAACAACACTTCTCTTGCTGCAATTCAGAACCACCTTTCTCTGCCATTTCAAAACCATAAAGTAGACTTAACTATTTCACCAGCATTGCTACATATTTTGCCGTCATCACTGCCACTTGAGCCAGGCTTTGAATCCGCGGATTCTTGTTGATACTTTTCTGTCATTTATCACATTTTTTAAAATCTCATTATTATCAATGAAATTGATTTCAGATTTACCCCAAAATAAATATTTTTCACATTGAAGATGTTTTCTATTGTTAAGTTATCGGAAGCAATCACTGGAAGAAGCTAGGAAGTATTGATTGTGGAAATAATGGAGTGTCCCGATTGACCCCATATTGTGGGGTGATTTGGAACAGTGGTTTTTTGGGCCCTGAGCCTGGGCAATTAAAGATATCATTTCAAGCTCCTACACAAAGTTAGACCTTCTGCTCGGACACAATTTGACACCCTATTTCCATTTCTGGGTTGATTTTTGTCCATGATATCACAGAAAAACGGCCAATTCTGTCCCGATTTACCCCATATTACGGTACATCCATTAAACTGTAGAATTATTCGTATTGTGGTTTGCATGTTTTGTGCAGAATATATTTTGTTCATGTTGCGTTTTGTTTTGCATTTAATCATCTAATGTACATAGTCTTGTCATGGGTTGTGCCCAGGGGTGCCAGAAGGATATGCGGGCTGCAGGGTTGGTCAGACGAAAAAGGGTAAATCAAATTTGCGCTACAAAATTCAAATGGAGCTTTAATAAATAAAAAATAAATATTTTGAATGTATGCTGAGCAATTGTGTCTAAAAATAGTAAAATAAGCCTAATAATGTTTTGTTTTTTTTTAAGATCAAAAGGGCACACCTTGCCCCCCCCCCTCCCATCGAAAAGGGCAGGAGGGGCCATGGCTCCCCCGGCCCACCTGTTCCGGCACCCCTGGTTGTGTTGTTAGTCATATTTTGTGCTGCCTTTTATATAATACTGATCTTGAGACATTAGGCGTACATGAAGCATTGTTAAAGCCCTTGTTTTTGTTTCTAGAAACGTTTAACCTAGGCCTACCCAAAGGTACAATTACCTTTTCTGAAATATTGCTCTTATCCTAATGTCCTCATACTTTTGTTCTCATCATATTATAATATTATAATATATAATATATATTTGGTTCTTCAACCAATATGCACTCATTGTACCATTGTTGCTTTGATTTTCTGTACGCTATTGTTTATTTTATTTCTTTAATGGATCTCTCTGAGATGATGATATGATCTTTTAATTTTTTTTTTTTAGGGGGGGCATCTCGCCAGCGATAATTACTTGTCTTAGAGATGTCCTCCCTCTTTACTGTAACATAACGTTTCAGAAAGAAATAAAATATCTTGAGTCTTGAGTCTACTTTTGACATGTTATTTGAATTTTAGCCATGCTTTAATCAGAATAACATTGTTTTTATTTTGCGTTTGCAATTTGCCGTGTGTTGTTCAGCATTTGTATTATAATTTTCACGTATTTTGTGATGTAAATGAGGAATCGGTTTCACTCTTTCTGTATTATTTTTATAATCCCCAGTTTACAATGATTCACCAGACTATGCACATGAACTCTTAGAAAGAGCAGACATCAGGTGGATACTGTCTCAATCAATGGTGAACGAAAGGTGTATCACTGCATCAGTTGGATCTTAGCCCAATTTTTATATTATAGTTTTTATTATTCTTAAATATGCTCTGTACTGTATTATTAATTGCATAAGTTAATAAACTATTTTTATATCGGTTATACATTTGTTGATGGTATGGTGATTTAAATTACTTCGCATGCAAGTTTGAAAAGCACACTAATTCAAGATTGCCATCCCAGTCAGAGCCTCCCTGAGTAAGCCAAGATTGGCTGCACAGGAGGTTCTGACAACATGAGAATGAGGTGTAGACAAACATATAGTAAGAAGCCCCCCCAGGACCGAAACAGTAAGTGAGTACAAATTTTACCTAGGGCAGATTTCACGAAAAGTGCTCTCAGAGGGTACCTTAAACTTCGCAAGTCTTTTGCTATCTCTCTGTTGCTTCCTGAAGCAAGTAAACCTATTACTAAGTACATCTGTGGGCTAATGAATAAATATCAATAAAATTTGTAGATTATGCGAAACTTACCTGGAAGTTGAAGTATAATCGTAATTTTTCCGTCAAGATGATCAGCCACAAGGAATCAAGCGAGAGAACGCGAGAGCGAGACAGCAACCATACTTTAGAGTGAGAGTGTGGCAAGAAAGAGGAAGGGAGAATATTGTAAAAAATAATATTCAATTCAAAATTAATACCCCAAGATCCTGTACACCCGAATCAAGCAAAAGGGTGGGATCCTGGGAGGGCGCTTGATTCCTTGTCGCTGATCATCTTGACGGAAAAATTAAGATTATACTTCAACTTCCAGGTAAGTTTCGCATAATCTACAAATTTTTTCGCAAGATGTCGCAACTGCGGAATACCGCGAGAATTTAGAGTGCCACAGGAGCACCCAAAAAACAGACAACTCAACAGGAACAAACAGTTCAAAACTTTATTCCCCTAAAACGGGGCAACAACCCACTGACGCAGCAGTGCATCTGTCAACCGACAGACGGGAAGTTTACAGTATTAGTCAAACCCTGGAGGGGCCGCAAAAGACGACCCCCCCCCCTGATTTAGCTTGAAAAAACCACATTAGTGAAAACATTTACATAACATACCAAGTTAAGTCAATACTGAGGCCTGAAAAGCCTTGCTTGGCCTGTGGTAAAATTTGGCAAAAGTGTCAGAATTGGTCCACCCAGCAACTGACAAAATTGTGGACAATGGAACACTGGCCTGAAGGGCTTTGGAGGTGCCCGCCATGCGGGTGCTGTGGGCCTTGTAGACCTTGGAGTCCACTCCTGCCCGCGCCAAACCAACCCGAACCCATCGAGCTACTGTGGGCCGGGTAATACGAACATGAGGTTTAATATAAGAAATAAGCAATCGGGATTCAGAACCTCACAACAAAGAGGTGCGTTTGATATATTCTTTTAACACAGTTATGATACACAGTCGCCGATCTGGCGGAAAAGGTTCTAACCTGCCTAGAATGTTTCAAGGTTTCATTAAAATGAAAACTGTAGACCTTGCCCTTAGACAAACAATTCAAATCTAAGGCATGGAGGGTCTGGCAAAGCTGTGTAGACACCAACGCCAACAACATAACCAATTTCAACGTTAAACTCTTAAGCGATAAATATTTGACAGGTGATAAAGTACGTAACCATGTTAATACAATTCCAACATCCCAAGAACAAGAATACCGTGCCTGAGGGAGATGCGCATTAAAAACCCCCTTCATAAACCGGGTTACAACCGGGTGCTTGCCTAAAACCACATTGTCATACAAGCCCAAAACAGCTGAGAGGGCACTCCGTGCTACATTAACTGCACTGTATTCTACACCCCTGCATAGCAACGAGACAAGAAAGTCCAAGGCTTCACCTAGAGCCGGAAGATAGGGATCGATCTCCCTTGGGCGACAATACTCTTGCCACTGGCGTAAGTAACAGCGATATTGTTTGTGAGTGTCTTTTTTCCACGACTGGAGGATATAACGTTGGGCAGAGCTTGAAACGGTGTGGCGACCAAGGAATCGCCTGACAAGTGACAGGCAAGCAGCTGGAGCTGGTCGTGCAATGGATGGAGGCGCAGTCACGGTGTCAACAATTGCTTCATTTGAGGCAACAGAACTGGTGGGTCCAGTAGGAGATGTGGTAAGTGGCTGTACCAAGCCGCGGTAGGCCAAAAAGGTGCAATCAGGACGACGTGGGCCGCATCTTGAGCAATCTTCGCCAGGACCTGGCTGATTAGGCTGAAAGGCGGAAAAAGATACATAAATGAATCTGCCCATGACATGGTAAAAGCATCAATATGACTGGCAGCTGGTCAGGCCTCCAGGCCACATAATTTGACAATTTATGATTCAGTCTACTGGCAAAGAGATCAACCTCTAGGCGACCCCACAGGGTCATGATCGATTCAAACACAGCATCATCAAGCTCCCATTCAGTGTCCCCATGAGAGGCCCTGCTTTCGACATCAGCTTCCACATTGGTGGAGCCAGGAATATGGGTGGCGGACACCCAAATATCGCGTGCAAGACACCACTGCCACAGAGACACCGCTGTCTGGTTACAGAGAACTGACTTAATTCCACCCATATTTCGAATATAGGCCACTGTTGTAACATTGTCCGAGCGGACCTTGATATGCACATTTTTGCCATCTTTGCAAAGGGATTGCAGGCCCAATAGAGCTATGGGAAATTACTTTACACATGCCGTCAGCATTCACTGCCACCACTCTATGTCAGCCAAACTGTCCGCCGACAACTCAACTGATGCTGCAAAATCTGACAACCTTTGGACTGTGCACACTTTCTGGGCCCGCAAGGCCTTACAAAACTCAATAACCTTAGTGGTCTTATCTGGCGGCAAGAACACCTTCATGGACATGCACAGAATCAAGTTCAAACCCCAAATAGCGTAATCTTTGAGATGGGGTTAACTGAGATTTTTCACAATTCACAACAAATCCCAAGTCAGTCAATGAGGCTATACAATTAGCCACTGCTGCTGAGCATTTCTCAGCGGTAGGCCCTACCAGTAATAGGTCATCAATATACGCCATACAAATGATGCCTCGCTGTCTCAAGGTGGCCAAAACTGGCTTCACAATCTTGGTGAAGATTCAAGGTGCCGAAGACGACCCCATGGGCATTGCCCGAAATTGGAAAATTTGGTCACTTACAGCAAATCTGAGATACTTTCTATCCTCGGGCACCACCCTATGAAGCCGTTTTAGGGCCAAATCGCGTGTCGTCCGATCGGGGTACCCACGGCGCTAGCGCCGCGGGTCGGGGTGGGCGCGCCGCGGGTCGGGGTGGGCGCGCCGCGGGTCGGGGTGGGCGCGCCGCGGGTCGGGGTGGGCGCGCCGCGGGTCGGGGTGGGCGCGCCGCGGGTCGGGGTGGGCGCGCCGCGCCCTTGTGGGCGCGCCGCGCCCTTGTGGATTGAGAGCAGCCCGAACCGCTTGATAATTTTGCTAGTCAAACCGCCCAAGTGCAATTTCGACAACAGAGAGCTACATAGGGCGCCACCTTGTGTATTGCCAACAGAGTGCAACCATGGCAACGTGATATTTTGCGCAACGCTCTCCGGACATGCCAGACAACATAGGCAAAATGACAGCTTCTGAGGGCTGGTAAGTGAATTTTTCAAATTATACATAAGAATGTTTTATGCCCTATACACGATCATAGGACGTTTCACTGCTGGGACGTTTACCACCGGCAGTAGTGGGACCTCCATAGGCGTTCCTATCAAATAAAGGGAGCTTAACAAATACCAGTCCTCAACTCGTTGAAGGAGGAAAATTGATCACTGATCCAAATGATGTGGCTGATACTTTCAATGATTTCTTTATTAATGTTGTAAAGAATGTTGGTGAAAATTCTGATGTTGCAATGAATGAAAGTCACCCAAGTGTTAATGCAATCAAACAAAACAAAATTGCAGAATCTGAAACTTTTGTCTTTCAAAAAGTAGATGAATTAGAAATTAGAAAATACATTGACAAGATTGGGCCAAAAAAGGCCACGGGTATAGATAACTTGTCTCCAAAAATTCTGAGAATAACAAAAGATGTGATTGCTCAACCAATTACTAACATTGTCAATCACATGATCGAAACTAGTAAGTTCCCAGAACAACTTAAAGTAGCAAGGGTCACACCCATTCACAAAAAAAACGACCCCTTGTGTAAAGAAAATTATAGGCCGGTCAGCATATTACCAGCAATTTCCAAAGTGTTCGAACGAACCATCAGCGAACAATTAGTAGAATTCTTTGAAAAAGTCTTCAACCCACTATTATCCGCCTATAGACGACAATATAGCTGCCAGTCAACGCTCCTAGCCATGACTGAGAGATGGAGACATGCTCTAGATGAAAATAAAACTGCAGCAGCTATATTAATGGACCTATCCAAGGCCTTCGATTGTGTTAACCCTACTCTCCTTATGGAAAAACTCAAAGCCTATGGTTTAGACGAAAATGCAGTCGCACTCATAAATAGCTACATGACAGATCGAAAACAATGTGTGCGTGTAACAAATAGGCACAGTACTTTATCTGACATTTTAAAAGGGGTGCCACAGGGCTCCATTTTGGGCCCAATTATTTTTAATATTTATCTTAACGACATTTTTCACTTTACAAAAAATGCAACGCTTTTCAACTATGCTGACGACAATAGCCTGAGCTTCTGTCACAATGACAATGAAATTTTAAAACAAACTTTGGAAAATGAATCAACTGATTTAATAACTTTGTTTAGTCAAAACAGGCTAAAGGCCAACCCAGAAAAGTTCCAGGCTATTGTCGTCAGCAAGAAGAAGAACGATGCACCGGTTAATTTTAATATTGGTGATATTACTATTCAAAGCGAAGATTGTGTAAAATTATTAGGAGTAACTGTTGATTCTTGTTTAAATTTCAATGCTCACTTGCGAAACGTGTGTGTTAAAATATCTAGACAGATAAATGTACTTTGTAGAATAGCAAAACATTTGACTTTGGATGGCCGAAAGGCTATTTATCACTCATTCATTTTATCAAACTTTGGATTTTGTCCCATTATCTGGCATTTCTGCTCCAAAGCTAACACGGACAAATTGGAACGGTTACATCACAGGGCGCTTAAATTTGTGTATCAGGATTTTGATACAAAATATGAAAACCTGCTTGTAAAGCATGGTCATAGTTCACTGACTTTACAACGAATCAGACTTATCGCTCTGGAGACGTTCAAGATTCTGCAAGGCAGATCTCCAACTTACCTGAACAATCTAGTAGAACATACAAACTCTACTTACTCTCAAAGACATGGACTACGCCTGAAAGTCCCGCGTACAAGGACAACCAAATACGGACTTAACAGCTTTAGGGTACTGGCGGCTAATACTTGGAATAGCCTCCCAGCCCATTTAAGGAACGAACAATCATTTACAACTTTTAAAGGACTGCTGCAACAGTGGAATGGTGTTAATTGTAAATGTTCTATGTGTCGGGAGTTAGACTCCACTAAGCAACCAGTATTATTATATTAATTACTACGAGTATTATCTCAATTTATAATTTTGTAAATAGTTTATAAAATGTAAATATAAATGGTTTATAAAATGTAAACTGTTAATTCTCAAGGTGTCGGAGTTTGACTCCACTAAGTGACCAGTATTATATTAATTACTACAAGTATTATTTTAATTTAATAATTGTATCATTGTTTTTATACACTGTTTTAGTTCCTTCTGTTAAAATTTATCCTGTTATGTTTAAATAGTCGGTAGAAAAAGCCTATGGCTTATGTTTATATTTGTATAACAACCGACTCAAAATAAAATATTTCTTTGACTTTGACTTTGACGGGACGGCTGTCTCGCGGGGGGGGGGGGGGCTGGTAACTATTGACTACGGTGATCACTGATTGACTATTTTGCCCTGAAATTTTAACATGGCGCGAATGTGACCCCCCCGACCCCTGCGAAATACGCCTATGGGGACCTCGGAGTCCAGCTTTGTTGAGTGGATGTGTTAATTCTTTATCAAAAATGACCATATTTGGAAGGTGGAACCACAGACATCTAAGTTTGGAACTATAAAATCGGGACGTCATCTCATTATTACAGAGCTCTACGAAATGTTTACCTTACACAATCGACGATCTTAATTTTTTTTTTTTGGGGGGGGGGGGCTGGTGCAGTGGTAACGTGCTGGACTGTTTTTAGCCAGTACTTTATTTTTATTTTTGCAACTATCTATTCTTGTTTATCTACTTTCCTATCATCTTTATCAAGCAGATCTTGACAGTGACACCATGCCGGAATATTCAACAAATTGAATGTGCCCAAGCAACAGGCAGAAGCAGAAGGCTGCTAATCGCTGGGTCCAGGGCTCAAATCCAGCTCTTGTCTGGTCACCTGGGCCTATGTTGGACGGCTGTTTCAATCATCCTTCGCCGCCTTGCTGTGTCCTCCTGTCCTAATTAGCCTACGCCAGTGGCGTCAGTGTAGATGTGGCATTTGCCCCCCCCCCCCACTTTGACGCACCTGCCTACGCAAAAAGTGGGAAAACTATCAAAAACCAGCAAGTTTTGGTTACGTTTTGACTAAATAGATAAAAAAACGGGATTTGGCGGGTGCAGCCCCCAAATTAACCATGGAAACACAACTTTTTGCACAAGTAAAGTTTGTAAGTTTGTCAAACAGTGTTCCAGCCACATTTTATTTGGGCATGCAAGAATCTTGAAAAGGAGGGCACTTTCCAGATTTGAATCGCACTTTTCTGAAGTGAAGGCCTCTATTTATAGATTTTTTTGCTTCTTACCCTAAAATTGGGCATAGTCCACAACGGGTTGGGCATGGTGCACTTAAGGTTGGGCATGGCATTGCGCCATGCTCAAATAGCCTGGTTGGAACATTTTCAAATATGGTAATTTTCACGTCCCACTATAAAAGTGAATATATATATATATTTTTTTTTTGCCGTTATATTTAGAGTAGGAGATAAAGGCAATTTATGTTTTAGAAATATTTTTTACTTACACTCCCTCGAGGAAAATAGATTTGACTAATGCCCTCAAAATCAGTCAATATTTGTGTACTAATACCATATATATTTTTTTTAATAAAACTAATAAAATAATTTATGTTCATTTATATGTGAAGTTACATTGTATATTTTGACTGTTTGATAAAATAATATAACTTTATCTTTTTGTCTTTCCAAGGCTTGATCTGCCAACTTAATTTGCAACCGTTTTTGATCCCATCCGAAGATGAGGAAGATGACGTATCTGTACCAGGAGCCCCAACCCCTGCCGTGGAAGAAGGTCCTCGCTGCAAGTTGATTGAGCTACACAACGAGAAGCCCCGAAACTGCCAGATAACCTTGGGTGAGCCATCAGTAAATCTATGTAAATATTTATTGTATTGTGTTAAATATTCGGTAACTTCTGACATTACAATTACAATGTAGATGCCTTATTGATTACTTACTCCTGGTGACACCTGCATTAAAATGTCAGAATAGTCAGATATGTTTATATATAATTATATTCTGCACCAAAATTTGTAAGCCAATCAGATGATACGAGATCGATCACGTGCCACGCCAATAAATAACGATATTGGCGTGTGGAAAGTGTTATTGGCGCCTTAAAGCTATATTGGCGTCCTCAGTGCACATGCACTTGAGTTAATGCAGTACAAAACCCTTTATCAATGTATTATTTGATTGTTTTTACTTCTTTCTAATCAAATTCTCAATCTTCATTGAAGGGAACACAATACCTCTTCTAGTGCAAAGGTGTTAATTGCTATCAACTTGTATCAAGGATAATTGACCAAATTCCAATTGGAAACTTGTGCCACTTCTTGATTGAAACTTTAAACAGTTTAAAATCAATCTATTTGAACAAGAAGCAATTAAAGCAAGATGATCTGCTTGCAATGCACTGAATACTAACTGTCTGCTGACAGATTAGAAAATACACAGAAATATTTTTTAAACTTAAAATAATAAATCGCAAAAATAATTGAAGCATTTAAATGATATGAAAGTAGTGAAATAAACTAATTTAAAAACTTTTTTTTTTTAAATGATAAAAGCCCTTAATACAGTTAAAATGATAAAAATCATGATAATACGAAGAAGAAAGATAAATTAAAAATTGTTAGATAGCAAGACAGATAGTAAGATAGATAGCCAGGTACATAGCTATAGATAGTTAGCTAGATAGATTACTAAATATGTTGCTTAATATGTTGCGCTAAATAGACAATTTGCAGTCTGCTTTAAAAAAACTCAAATAATACTTTTTTAATTCCTTTTTTCAGAATCATCTTATGCACATGTATAAATGTCAAAATTTGCTAAACAGGTTTTAATTAGGGGTGTTTTAAGAATCTTAAATTGAAAATAAGCAACTCTTTAATGTACAAACATGTGCAAGTCTGAAAATTTTGGTGCAGAATATAACAAATAGCGGATGTTGAGTCGACCAATATTGAGTTTTATTGGCCTCAGCAGGTAATATTGGTCTCGGCCTTCGGCCTCGACCAATATTACTGCTTCGGCCAATAAAACTCAATATTGGTCTCCTCACCATCCACTATCTATATAATATTCTCCACTTGGATTGTGTCAGCCAATCAGAACGCAGTATCAGTGTCCAATATAAAGCTATATTGGATCCGACACAATGATACTTGTTGTTCAATTGTGACGTCACCATTGGTGATGTCATAAATTGACTCACAATGGTCAACTTGTTATTGTGACATCACAACTGGTGACGTCATGAGACCAAACTAACAATGGTGACGTCACCATTGCCTGCTCCTTCATGGTTTAAATTACAGCTGTTTATAATGTAAGCCTGGGGTTGTATTGAGAATCAGAAGACTTCTAAATTTTGCATATTTTATTCTCTTCAATTGAGAGGGGAAAAAGGCCCATGCTACATAAATCCCAAAATCAACTATGATCATCCACTGGAAATTATGGACTCTTTAGAACTTCTGAATTAATTTGAGGGAGTGAAATTTTCCAGGCTTAACTATAGACACTACATGTACAGATTGTTTATTCCTTAAGCAAGGGTTAAAAATAGTGGATTCCCCCCTCCCACCTCCAGCCAGAAATTCTTTGAAACAAACATGGCCGAGTGAGTTCTCCAAGTAACATGGGGCTGGCTATATTCCAGATTTTTAAAACAGTATAAAGTGGAGAATATAACAAATGGTGGATGGAGAGTCGTCAAATATAGAGAATATTGGACTCAGAAAAGCTATATTGGACTCGGCTAGCGCCTCGTCCAATATAGCTGTTTCTTCGTCCAATATTCTCTATATTGGAATCCTCACCATCCTCTATTTGTATAATATATACTAGCATTGTACCCGTGAAGTAGGAGAAATATTCCTATTGAAGCAAGAGAAACATGTTATGCAAGGGTGACACCTTGAGATAAAAGGTTGAAATAGAAATGAAACTTAATGATTGGAGAATAATGATGCTTTGCCAGAAAGGACTAATAAGCGTACTGGTAAAAAAGTGTAAGTTTAAGCTTTTATCTCACTTTCATTTTGTCTGTTTCAGCTTACATCGTAACAGTGACACTCAGTTAAGTCATGGGGCAAAGCGGGGAATTTGGTGAGAAAAAAGACTCTGAAAAATGTAGGATTCTCCGACCACAAATAAAGCGCCCATCTATGTTGACGTCTCTTATGGAAATGGGTTTTCTCCTTCACCATGTTCTTCTCATAGCGGTTCCCCGGAGGGGTCACCGTCTAAAGGTTGGATGCGATATGAGCTCGGCGAGTAAGTAATAGCTCGAATGAATAATGGAATATTCCTCTTAGAGGAGCCATTATTGGTAATAAGATATTTATAAAAGAAATATTGAAGATTGAAGATGTATGACTTTATACAGACTTTGAAATTTCAAATAAAATTGAAGTAGGCCTGGCCAAATGCGCATTACACACTTTCTGGGAAGAAAATTGAGCTTTCCGCCTGTTGATGCTCTCATTTGGAAGGTACATAACTCTTGTCATGTAAATGAATGAAATATATATTCTCTATTTTATTTTCAGGTCGATTACAAGAATGGCAGATGTTTCATAAGATTTGAAGATGAATGCGAGTGCTGGGCATTGTATAAAGACATCACGAAAGGTGAAAACTGAGGGGTCAACTCAAATTTTCATGTCTTATTTTAATTTGGCGTATTGCTATTATTCATTTTCCAAGACTGAGTAAGTACTTGTCCTCTATGTTGTGATTTAAAGAAAATTTTAATGTATCATTTCAGTTCAGAGTCAGTTACCAGACGAAATCTGTTGCATTGTCTGTGAAAGGAGAAGTCAGACAAGCCTAATGAGATTTTTTTAAGCGACAAGTCGATGACAACTGTGTCACAGGTGAATATAAATCAAATGAAATTGCAATACTTGTAAATATGTAGCGTAGATTTGAATTCTACAAAGAGCACAATCATGCCATCTGACATAGATGTTTCTCCTGTCTTTTGGAGTTGTTGCTGAATAAACAAAAGCCATGGTGTCCAGTGGCGGGTTCTCTGGGGCCGCCCCTGGATCCGACACTAGTGTCACAATGCAATAAGTATAATTTCCCAGTCCTGATAGATTTCAAATTAAATAGGTATGTAGTCCCAAACACCACTCTGTTGGACTGCTTTAAAATAATAAGTCAACTTAAACAAGTATATTTTACTGGAATCTGTCCTCCAAATGAAATGTTGTGTAAAATTTCAGACTATTAGCGGGATTGCCACAAACCTGAAATCGGAAGTGAAATCCTGCACCCAGATGTAACTTGGAATTGCCGGCCTTGTGTGTTTGCTCACAGTGCTATGGTAAATATTCTCTATAAATACAATTTTTGTCTGTAATAATATTAAACGATAACACCATCCGGCCAGCCAAAATTATTATTGACTTGTGATATTAAGATATATGTCTACATAGAATCAGAAAACAATTTTCTATTTGTTTTCGATTTCTCTCCATTTCCTCCCACAAATTTTCAGTTTATGGGAAATTCTACTATTCTAGTCATGAAGCCCTACTTGGTCACACATTGTTTGCCCGAGTCTAAACTTATTTTCCTTAAGTCATCTGTTCGCGATATATATTTTGTTGGAGGGAGTGTTGGCTCAATTTGTAGTGCGTTTTGCTGTGGCCTGCTCAGGACTGTTTGAATTAGCCCACTAAAATGTATGAAATTATGAACACGCAAAACTCCTCCCTCGTGTTTCCTGGAAGTGCCAACGTCCTTTCTCGAGTGTAGTGTTTCCGGCGACTCCCCGACATGTGGGGAGTACTAGGGTCTCGAGATTAATTGACTAACATTTCTGATGTCTTTTATACCATTTTAAGCCGAAGAGAAAACGCATTAACTACCGATTTCTCAGAGTATCACCAGAAGAACAAGGACGCGGCTGAAATCTCCGTTGGAACGAATTTCTGATGAAGATACTATGAACATTATTTTCTTGTGTGACCAGGTACGTCAAGTTTAAGCAAAAAACAAAGAGCTAATTTGGAAGTTCTATGATTTACAAATCTGTTTGAATTTTGTCAATGATGTATCTTTGGTATTTGACTGATACCGCTTGTTATATTCTTATACTTCACTACTTCTGAGACACATTCTAGCATAAAGTAAATATTGATACATTTTAAGGACAAACAAACACAAGTGGATGTTATGTTCAAAATTCTATTAACAGTAAGTCTAAATTAAATTTGGCTGTTTATTTGTGCGAAATGCCTTCGTATCATAATAATAATATTATTACGCTCTCTTGCTATTTTCAGGTGCTGGAGATTTCCAAATACAGAGCCCAGCTTTACTGGTTGGAGAATGAAACGAGCCAGGCTTGTCACTAATGCAGGTGAATAATTTATGCTAACTTTTAGATAAATAATTGCTTATTATATTGGACTTGTAGCAATGAGTTCAGTTCCCCATGAAAGTATGATACTGGATAGCCAGGGTTATCGCTTTTCATTCTTCTGACAAAACTTAGTATGAAAAGTTTGAAAAAGCATTATTTTGTTAATGAAGTTGGTCACATGTATTGCTGTTGGCTCCACCTTTCTAATCAACTGACCTTTATTAGTTACAGCACTGTTCATACCAACTTTAAAAAGATTTATTAATGTAAATTTGATCGTGAAATATCATCTTTTCTTTGCAGGATCTCTACTTAACTAGCAAAGCATCCCTCATCCACAGTTCAGATCTTAGGAGCAGAGAAAACACTCTTCGGAGATTTGAAGACAAGTTACGTGACCCCCTAGTATGGATTGATTTACCACGCATCAGTTGTTGGTCAGACGAACGACTAGAGCAAAGGAAAGGTAAATATCATGCTTCTTGCTTTTTGAAGAAAATCCAGGAGTCCCTGAAAATATTTGCTTAATCTTCCTTCCATGTAGGATCATTGCTTCAAGCTGTATTCAACTGTCTGTATGACCTTGGGTATTAACTAGAATCTTTTTTGAAATTAATTTACGTGATCAATGTCTTCAGATCTTTTCTGTTACAGCTGAAACTCCTTTGGCAGTGAGAAGAAAAAAAAGAAAATTAACTCCGATGAGGACACATTGTTAGTCGAAGGTAAATATATATTTTGAGTTTTTAGAATATATATGCCGTGGGGGGAGGGTTGGTCTAGTGGTTAGCTTGCTGGACTGCTAATCGCTGGGTCCAGGGTTCGAATCCAACTCTTGCCAGGTCACCCAGGCCTATGTTGGACAGCTGTTTCAATCATGTTTCACCTCATTGCCCATCCTCCCCATGCAAGCCCTGCTAAGATGGACAGGGCTTTCTGCTATTTCCAACCTCTTCTGTGATTGGCTGCTTATTTAGGTCATAAGCATTTTGCAGGCAGATTTAGTCCGATTATGGACACTTAGAGGATTACTGGCAACTAAGAGAAGCAGTGTAAAACAAGCAAACTTTCAAACAGTTTCATTTCAGAACTGTGAAAATACATAATTCAATGGAATTTTGGGAACTGTGATAGCACCTTTCAACAATACACAATTTTTCCATTTGTAACTGTGTAAAACAGAAGCAACAATTTCAAACTGTGATGTAGCAGTCCCTGATTGGCTGAGCCAAAACCGGGTCAGTTAATTAAGTATTCATGAATTAGCAAAGGTTAGGGGCCATTTTGTCATGGTATGACTTGGGATGATGCTCATTGCCATGTCCTCCTCCTGTCCTAATTAGCCTACCAAGTGCATAAATACAGGACGTAAAGTCCCAATCATCCATCCCTCCATTTAGAATATGCCGCAGAGTTTAAAAAGATGTTTTTTGCATGTGCCCTCACTGGCATACAGATGAAAATCCCATATTACTTGATGTTAGGTCAGAATTTGTAAAATTTGTGTAAACTAAATATGAATATGGAAAATTAAATTCAGCTGTAACTAGATGAGAAATAGTTAAATGAAATTGAAGAAACCCGACTGTAAATGGTCAGTGTCCTTGAAAATAATTCAAGGTCCCCGAAACTTTGTGATGGTATGAAGGGATGAGTGGATTGACTCAGGCTATAGTGAATAGTCTGAGGATAAATTAGTAATCTCTGTTAGATGAAAATGTAATTTTCATGTTTAGAATTTGTTGTATTATCGGATATTTTCTCCAAGCATAATCAGTCTATTTACAATGCAATAAGTCATATCACATTTTTTGACTCAAGAGACTTCAGATTTTACATAATTTATTCTCTTGAATCAAACATTTCTTGCAGGACTTCATGTTAGTTTTGTCACTCAGAATGTTGTATTCACATTATTTTCATCATTTAGGTAATCGCCATAAAATCCGATGGCAGCGAACCCGAAGTTCTCATATATAACATAATTGTTGATGTAGGCCACTTGCGCGGTCTTTGCAAACAATATATAAACTACCTGAAAAGTTGCTTTTCCAAAATTTTTGGAGGCTATTGCCCCTTTGCCTATACACATATATGAGCAAGATCCTACTGTTTTAGCAAACTCTTGCCTGAAGGGCAAGCAATCTACCATGTTTGTGACAGATTATATAATATGATTGACAAAGTGACAGTTCTATTTTCAGTCTATGAATGCAAGAATTACACTGTCATGAGAGACAGGAGCTTCCCATGCAGAAAAACAATCTCCCATATTATCTACAAGTGAGTTGTTCATCAAATATTTTGATTCATCCAGTAATATTTCTTTTTGGAGTGACTGAAATTAGCTTGACACTATAATATGTTCTTAATTTGTTTTTTCATTCCCAGAATATGTAGTTCCAAGTGAAAGTTCCGAGTGAAAGGTCCTCTGCTTAGTAGTGTACCATGTAGATATAGACGAAGCCTCATAAAATCCTGGCTGACGGTCAGACTAGGTAAGTGTTCGTTTGGGCTAAAACTGGTATAATGTGACAAGAACAAGATAATTAAGGGAAACATAACATAGGCCAACCTGAAGTGCATGAAGCAGTGCAAGAATTAATGGATTAAATGTAAAATTTCAGTATTAAAGAGTATTTGAAATCATGAACTAATATATATATATTTTTTTTTTATTTTCAATCTTAAAAAGTTACATTTTAAACAGTCATGGAAATGTCAAACTTAAAAATGTTGCACTTTTCTCTTTAAGATTATTTTGGAAAGAGAAAACCACATATCCAACTGCTTCTGTGAATGAATGCGATTGGCCGAACTGCAGTTGTGTCTTTGGAATGCTCATACTGCAGCACATTTTCAGAAGAAGCAATATAAATATGGACTACCAATGATAAGTATGATACAGGGCTTCAGAGTCTGATAATAAGTGAACCCACTCAGACTCCCGACTCCTTTGGCTTTCTGAAAAGTGACTCCGCTTCCAAAATTCAACCTTCGACTTCACTAATTGGCATTATTGCAATATTGCACACAAAAATTAATTCTCTAAAGTTTTCATAGGATTCTGTACATGAGTACTTGTTTTGGAAGTTTTATGTAAAATTTGGGATACATTTCACATTTTTGTAACCGTGTATTTGTGAATCATATATATATATTAATTATTCTTAGGAGTCAGAAGTCACCTATTTAATTTTCGACTCTGACTGAAAATTCAAAGTTCGACTCTGCCATAGACTCCACCCAAAAACTTCTGACTCCACAACTCAAGACTCCCGACGCCTACTCTGACTCCAAAGCCCTGGTTAGACACCACTGTCCAAGATAGATAGGCAGATAGCAAGTAAGCCTAGTTTCATAGCAGCTCACGAGATTTCGTTTATGAGATGAGATGAGGGAGAGAGAGAGAGCGAGAGAACTCCACATGTTACACATTTACCCATATATGTGTGTGATCTTTGCTTGCCCAGCACAGACACAGATACAAGTTTGTCTCATCAAGCTTTAACTGTTCAAAATCCACCCATCTAATCGATTTTATTAAAATAGTACTATTTGCCAGTGAATTACTGGTAAATTTTATTTTGAATTGAAAGTGAATCAAGATTGTCTTTGTGTGTGACTTATTCCAAATTATTGTTGATGTAGGCCTATACCATTTAGGCGTTACAATGACTCTGATGTAAACAGATATGATTTTTGCCAACTCATAAAAACTGCTTGTTTCAAATTATGAAATTATCCAATGGAATAGCAGGTTGGAAATGACTTCAAGAACGCAATACAATGGAAATAGTTCAATGTTAGGTTTCATAGTTAATGTATGACGGTTGGTCGAAAATTTTGAGCATGATTATTGCTGACAGTGACGACTTATCACACCTTACAATATTTTCAGAATGATAAAATCTTTGCTGCAGCCTTGAACAAGGAACTGAAAATGTAATAGGTCCCTTTGAAAATCAATCCATCCATGGTAAGATGTCTGATTGCATAATACATTATGAATAATTCAACTTCACAAATTAACAATGTCAGATATTGGAAGATGTAATTTTAAGTTTACGCAGTTGCTGTCTTTAATGTACATTTTTTGTTATGTTCTTTCCTCATGCGAAGTATCCTTATAAACTCTTGTTCTTTGATATAATGTGACCTTTCATGGTGATAAAATAGTGCTTTAATTGGAGATTTGCCATCCTGATGAATATTCGAGCCTGTATTTTAGATATACATGTAAGTTAAACTCGCCAATTTTCTGTATAATGATACTAATAATAGGCATTTATAAAGCGCTAATTCCAGTAATCTGCTCACTAGCGCTAATGCTTGATTAATTCATTTGTAGGAACTCAATAGTTCCTTTTAAATAGTCAAATTTTGCTTTGTCTTTCATTTTTAGTCAAAAAGTACAATAATGGTGGATAAGAAACCGACTCCAATCCCGAAGACAAGTTTGGTGACTCTATGCAGTATTTGGCTGCAAATATGGTAAAGTGCTAAGGGCTATTCCATTTAAAAACCTGGGGGGGGGGGGTGGTCGGGCTGGTTTATTTTTCGTATGATGTATGTACGGGTGAGCGATAATACGATGTAGATGCTTGGGGGGCACTCGCGGAATTCACTGTAGATGTATGGGGGGGGGACTATCGTTCTATTCAGGCCTACGCATTGTAATAACGAAAATTTTTTGTGATGTATGTACGGGGGGTGAAAAAATCGAAGTTAATGCATGGGGGGGTAAAAAAAAATCGTTTTAGATGCATGGGGGGGTCAAAATCGTAGCCCGACCACCCCCCCTCCAGGTTTTTAAATGGAATAGCCCTAATCGCTAATATATTACCACAAAAGTTAAAACAATTAAATTTGAAATTTTTCTTGCAATACACCGCCGCTTGCCGTCACATGGTTCCAAGAGATTTGATCCATTTCAGTTAAATTTTAATGCAAAATATTAATTATTAGTAGTCAAAGATGCAAATTGCAGTCGAAATAAAAAAAATTTACGATATTCATTTACATCTTTTTCAAGGACCAGGAGCTTTTATTTATCAAGCGCTTTATATAAGTCAATTGATGAACTGTACCATATTCTGGTTCAGCAGATTATAATGCATGAATAATATTGCTTGTTCTATTTCAGGGGCGATAAGGCATATAATGGAGATCCCCACCAACTTCTTTGAGAACAGGATGAAGCGCCAGTTATGAAGGCTCGAAAAGATCTACATTCCTTTCTAGATGGTGGGTATTATGGTTGTGTGACAAAGATCTATCTTTATAATAGAAGTAATTTCGGGTCATTTTTAACTCGCCTAACAGCGGAAGCCGGTTAATAGAGGAGTTGTAAATGGATCAGGTGAAATATACATGTTTAGTAAAACTAATAAAATGTGAAGAAAATACTGCAAATTTTCAGAATCAGACAAGCCTGGACCGTCACTCTCATGGAAAATAGCCAAAAATAAAAGATTTGTTTTGAATTTAAAACTCATTAACTCATGATAAGCTGGCCTTGGCAACAAATTTTTAAGAAAAAAAATTACTTTGAGGAATTTAATAAAAAAAAATAAGATTCCCACAAACTAATGTATAGTAATACATATCGAGTATCTTTTTGAAGTATTGATGACACTTCGCAGAAACGATTCTCATTACTAGGATCCAGGGTCATGTCCCAGACAAAGTGATTTTGTTTTCACCATCATGCCTAAAAATTAGGATGTCAAATCAATCAGGATTGATCATAATTGAAGGCCTTGGAACAACTCCTTAAGTCTCCTTTCGGAAATTCCAACTGGCGACTACTCTTATCAGCATTATTGGACATAAATCTCAGGTGGTTAGCAGAAAAAGTAATTAATTTGTCTATGTTTCTACATCATTTGATATTATAATAAAACCCCATGACAGTGTAGTTCACAGTTATGAACATCATGAGTGTCAGGTCTGCTCTGAATTAACACGAGTCCGAAGGACGAGTGTTATTCAGAAGGCAGACCTGACATAAATGATGTTCATAGCTGTGAACTACACTGTTATGGGGTTTTATTTATATCCCGCAATGACTTTATCAGTGTTTTTTAGTCTGATAACTTCAAATTCTCCCAAGTTGGGAGCAGCAATGTGTTGTGATGTCACCAGCTGCCCATTGTGATGTCATGACATAACAATCGCTGCCCATTGTTTGCATAACAACGTAAGATAATTTATTTCATTGAGTTCACAAGGATGAACTCAATGGTGTGAACTCAATGGTTTTTTCATGGTGTTCACTCGCAATTGCGGGATATCAATGAATAACATTTTTCAATATATTTATTTTGTCTATTTAAAAAATAGTTAGTGATTAATTTTCGTCTCCAACTCTGACTCCGGCTGAAAACCAAATTTTGACTCAAAATTTTCTGTCTCCACCCGAAAACCTCCAACCCCCAGAAGTAAATATTATAAAGAAATATTTAGATCTTTGCAACTTATTTTTATTATAATGTTTTTCATTTTATTTCCAGGTTGATGTGACAAATATGTTTCCGACTCCCTGTTGCAGTTAATCTGAAATCTTAACAGAGAAGAAAACTTATTTGAAAGGTTGAACATTTAAGTAGCTCTTGATACTGAAGTCAATTTCACACGATTAAATGCTCAAAAAGAGTTAAACAAATTGTTTGTAGGGCAGATAATTTTTAGCCAGGATAAGCCCAGATGATTATAAGGGCTATTCCATTTAAAAACCTGGGGGGGGGGGGGTGGTCGGGCTGGTTTATTTTTCGTATGATGTATGTACGGGTGAGCGATAATACGATGTAGATGCTTGGGGGGCACTCGCGGAATTCACTGTAGATGTATGGGGGGGGGACTATCGTTCTATTCAGGCCTACGCATTGTAATAACGAAAAATTTTTGTGATGTATGTACGGGGGTGAAAAAATCGAAGTTAATGCATGGGGGGGGTAAAAAAAAATCGTTTTAGATGCATGGGGGGGGTCAAAATCGTAGCCCGACCACCCCCCCTCCAGGTTTTTAAATGGAATAGCCCTAATGTAAAGATGATAGGCTACACATAATTTCCCGCCATGAATTGTAAAAAATTAGGACTACTAATAAATAATCAACCAGCCACAGATATATATATTCATTTGTGAAATCATAATTTTATTCCATCCAAAAAATTAGAATTGTCTATTGAGGTCTGTGATGATCTTTCAAAATTACTTGTGTCGTTAATTGATTCTAGTTGCTTGTAATTTCTGTTGCGTATTTCATAAAGTACTGGGGACTGAGAAATGCAATGAATTCCCCATTTATAAATAAAACTTTTTTATTACAATTTACAATCATTTTCCATTTTCATTTTATTACTTTATTAATAAGTCTTGGATGGGATTTTTATCAGTGATCATTTGAAAAATTTAAATTGCTGCACAATGGCTAGTGCGTCAGTGCAATTTTTGTTGATATTCTGCCTCTTCTTTGCTGTCTTTATCAGGTGATGTAGCTCTACAGATTGCGTTATTGGCAAATTGTTTCACTACCTGAGATGTTGGTGGTTCGAATATCCACCCATGGCTGGTAGATACGGAATGAGACTCCTTGCTCTACTCCACATTGGGGTAAATGAGTACTCGACTGTAGGAAGTGGATGAGTGATTTAATACTGTGAAGCTGATATTGATTTTTGCTGCGTACTCTCAGGAAGTTGAGAAAGGCTCATGCTGGAACAAGCTATAGTCCTTACAGCGTCACCTTGATCCTATTGATAGATCAGCTGTTGGTCCTGTCTGCTCCAATTTTACAACAACAGATAGATAGATACGGAAAAATGCAGCCCTCTAAGCTCAGTTCGGGGCACTCATGAGGGTTGATCGAGGAGATTAGAGCGGGAGTCCTCAATATGTAGCACATTTACCCCATGCGAGGTATCTTTTACTTGCCCAGAACAGACACTGATGCAAGGGGCAGCCTATAGCTATTTAACGTCTTATCCGAACGACATTCAGCTGGGATTTTGCTAATAAAGGTCCACTGAAAATTTTTAGTTCCCCTTCCGGGGTTCAAACCCACGCAAGCAAAGACCTTCAGCCGAGCAGGCGGGAACCTGAACCACTACACCACCAAGCTGGACACATCCCTATACCACTTTGTCTTTTGAAAAATAATTTACCTTGACAAAAAATTAAAAAAGGCGGAAGTGTCAATGATTTTATAAGTGCCCGTTCCAGATAAATCTGCTCACCGCACTGGCGCTCACTGAATGGCCACCATACCAAACATCTTAGCCCGAAATAATTATCTTTAGCTTCTCAGATCTTCATCAGGCATGTTTCCCTGGGTGGCTTAGTAGGACGCAGAAAAAGAAGCTATAATCTCAATTTTGAATTATGTCAATTTGATAAAAATTGAGAGCTCAAATTTGTTTTCCACAGGCAGAAAATTTGTTGGGTCAGTCAATCCAAAAAAGCTAAAAGCAGATATGTCTGGTTTTGTGGTTTTGACCACCCAGAGAATCTGCTGAAGTGGTTTTGACATGACTTGCTCAGAGTTTGCACCCATGTGTACTACCCACAGTGGAGACTTGCTAACCACTGCAATGGAGCCAGTTTTCTTGAGTTGTAACATCATAAAAGCTCATAATCCACCGTGCCATTAACCATTATGACATCCAACTTCCAGAAAATTACAAAGCCATGCTGATGATAAAAGGGGAAATACTATAGTTATTCTCCAATGTGACTTTAAGTGCAGCAGAGAACTTTCAGACTTGTATCTTATAATGACTCTTTAAACAGCAAACTGATCGGAAATTACTTTAATAAATTTATTATGCCATAGAAAAGTCATGCTATTCAATTATAGGTATAGTTTGCAAAACATTCAGCATTCAGACAACACACAATTGATCAATAGTTCACAAAAGCAAGATCCACTGATGACTGATATGCAGACATCAGACTCTCACCAAGGGTTGATAAAACACAATTAGAAAATTATTTTGCATGCTAATTGAAGCAGTTCATCAACAAGTTCTCCCACCAAAGTGTTGACATCGGACTGAACACAAAGGGAAATTTTAAAAGCGCCTTAAATTTTTGGCGATCAAGCTAAAATTATAATTTGATAATATTAGCCAAAAAGTATGAAAAAATTATAAATTTCAGAAATAGTTGCTATTTCTCAGCCCCAAGTTGTTGTGAATTGGAGAAGCCTTCCGTCGCCACCAAAATTTAAAATCTGTCCAAAGGAGTCCCGTCCCCATCATGTATATATACATAATGATATAATTATATATTTTCTATAAATATCTGAATTCACAAATTTTCGATTTTAATATCCAGGCCTATGGGAGTCCTACTTGGCAACAAGAGCTCTTCATGGCACCCCTTTCTTAAATTTTGAAGGAACATATTTTCTTGTTCTGCTGAACAATCAACTCTACCTTGGGAAACGGGTACAAAATATTCACATATATATAAGCCTAACTAATTCACAAGCAAACAGGTTTTTCTTAAAAAATCCAGTAATTTAAATCATAATTGAAATCACAATTTAAACCAAAACAATATAAATCAAATTATTGATTTTAATGCATGTAAATCATTATTTAAATCAAATAACCCTGCAAGTGAAGCTTGAACAACAATAGCAAGAATTAAGAACTAAGTATTCAAGCCACATGAATAAAACAAAGAGTTACAATGAACACCAGTGGCGGATCCAGACAATATGGTCTATGGGGGGGGGGGGGTGGCTGGATGTTGTTTGGGATTCAATGGCTCGCATTGGCGTAATTTCTGCATTCACGGGTGTTTGTTGTATTTTTAGTCCACAAACAATAGCAGCAAATGCCCAAAAATTGGGATCACAGTTGATGGTCCAAACACTCGCCAGTCAGGGACCAGTACACAAATTTGATCAGAGCTCTGGCTTATGGCTCTGGCTTATGGAGTGTATGCTTCTCAGTTCTTTGTAAAATTACATCACCAGGGCGATCATGCAGAAAACAAATTATTGAAGAGTTTGAATAGCTGAACCACTCTCATCTGTGTTACAATGCGCTGAAAAAAAAGAAATTATGGGAGTATTTAGTAAATAAATGAGATTTCGTTACTGTATAAGTATACCATTTTGCAGTAACAAACACATGATTATATTTTCAGAGTATCTAAAAAATGGGGTCATAATTATATATGTCGGGCCTCAGCTTAACAACATGATAAATCATTTTGTCCTTGCATCATAATTTCTGAAAATTAAAAATTTTAATCTAGAATAGATTTGTCAGTTGGAGGTTTAAAAATCAGTTTAAAAAGAATATGATATTGTAGACCAGTATATAATAATCATTAGATTTTAATAATTTGTTAATTAATATTTAATCAATATAAATCAAAAATTTGAAAAGAACTTCCTAGATATGGTTGTTTTTTTCTTTTTAATTTGGTGTTTTGATTTGAAGTATGATACTAATACCATCTTTTTTTATATTCTTTGTCATGCAAATTTTTAATAATTTGTCACCTGCATCATTCGGCAGTGGTTCATTTGACAGAAGATCAACTGGTGAAGGCGTTGACGACTCAAGGAAGCGCCTGGAAGAAAAATATCAAAATTGTAAGCTAAATCAGATATATATTATCTATGATATTCTGAGACATCAAGTTAAATTATTTAGAATGTATTTGCAATAAAGCAAAATTAAAAACTACTATCTAGTTATTATAAACATCTGCATCTAAGTACATGTATCTGCATCTAAGTACATGTATCTGCATCAGACCAAGCAAATTGTAAAGCATACCTTCTGTCATAAGGCACTGGTGCTTCCGTCAAGGCCTAATAAGGTAGCAACCTGGCTTTGCAAAGACCTGAAATAAATAATCAATCATCAAAATTGCTATTCTGTATCGATTCACCATTAAAATATGGTTTTATAATTATTAAAGGAAAATCCAAAATTTGCAACAATATTTATAAATCCTCATTAAATTACTTGAAACTTGAACAAAAGCTGGTTATATTGACCAGGCAATAAATTTAAAAGCACCATAGTTATATCGCGAGTGAAGATGACAAGACGGAGAAGCAGTTTTTTTTAATTACGGAAAATACAAAATTAGCCATGACATTGACAAATCAGCATGAAATTATCCAAAACTTGAACAAAAGGTCGCTCAATATGTCCTGACAATAAATTTAAAAGCACTGAAGGTATACCGTAAGCAACAACTACAAGACGGAGCAGTATGTTTTTAAAATTACGGAAATTACAAAATAAGCCATGACATTGACAAATCTGCAACAAATTATTCGAAACTTGAACAAAAGGTCGCTAAATATGCACAGACAATAAATCTAAAAGCACTGAAGGTATACTGTAAGAATGTACTACAAGACGGAGAAGTATGTTTCTAAAATTACGGAAAATACAAAATTAGCCATGATATTTACAAATCTGCATCAAATTATCCGAAACTTGAACAAAAGGTCACTCAATATGTCCTGACAATAAATTTAAAAGCATTGAAGGTATAACGTAAGCAAAAACTACGAGACGGAGAAGTATGTTTTTAAAATTACGGAAAATACAAAATTAGCCATGATATTTACAAATCTGCTTGAAATTATCCGAAACTTGAACAAAAGGTCGCTAAATATGCACAGACAATATATTAAAAAACACTGAAGGTATACCGTAAGCAGTAACTACAAGACGGAGAAGTATGTTTCTAAAATTACGGAAAATACAAAATTAGCCATGATATTTACAAATCTACATCAAATTATCCGAAACTTGAATAAAAGGTCGCTAAATATGCACAGACAATAAATTAAAAAACACTGAAGGTATACCGTAAGCAGTAACTACAAGACGGAGAAGTATGTTTCTAAAATTACGGAAAATACAAAATTAGCCATGATATTTACAAATCTACATCAAATTATCCGAAACTTGAATAAAAGGTCGCTAAATATGTCCTGACAATAAATTTAAAAGCATTGAAGGTATACTGTAAGTAGTTACTACAAGACGGAGAAGTATGTTTTTTAATTTACGGAAAATACGAAATTAGCCATGATATTTCCAAATCTGCATCAAATTATCCGAAACTTGAACAGATGGTCGCTAAATATGTCCTGACAATAAATTTAAAAGCATTGAAGGTATAACGTAAGCAGTAACTACAAGATGGAGAAGTATGTTTTTAAAATTACGGAAATTACAAAATTAGCCATGACATTGACAAATCTGCATCAAATTATCCGAAACTTGAACAAAAGGTCGCTAAATATGCACAGACAATAAATCTAAAAGCACTGAAGGTATACTGTAAGAATGTACTACAAGACAGAGAAGTATGTTTTTAAAATTACGGAAAATACAAAATTAGCCTTGATATTTACAAATCTGCATCAAATTATCCGAAACTTGAACAATAGGTCACTAAATATGTCCTGACAATAAATTTAAAAGCACTGAAGGTATAACGTAAGCAACAACTACCAGTGGCGTCAGTTTCATTTTAAAGTGGTGGGGCAAATTGGGCTTTACAGAATGGTGTCCAAGGGAATCCTCAGAAATTTCCCCACTTTGCACCCATACTTTGGTGAGAAAGTGGTGGGGCAAATGCCCCACCAGCCCCACCTACACTGACGCCACTGACAACTACAAGACGGAGAAGTGTGTTTTAAAAATTACGGAAATTACAAAATTAGCCATGATATTTACAAATCTGCGTGAAATTATCCGAAACTTGAACAAAAGGTCGCTAAATATGCACAGACAATAAATTAAAAAACACTGAAGGTATACCGTAAGCAGTAACTACAAGACGGAGAAGTATGTTTTTAAAATTACGGAAAATACAAAATTAGCCATGATATTTACAAATCTGCATCAAATTATCCGAAACTAGAACAAAAGGTCGCTAAATATGTCCTGACAATAAATTTAAAAGCATTGAAGGTATAACGTAAGCAACAACTACGAGACGGAGAAGCATGTTTTTAAAATTAAGGAAAATACAAAATTAGATTAATTAAACTTGAACAAAATGTCGCTAAAATTTGATATGCCCGGAAAATCAATTTAACCCTGGCCGCGGTCATAATTAAGTCCCGCAACTGACATGCTGCTGTGTGGTGAGGATGGCTGCAAAGAGATCAGACTTTGACAACTGATCAACCCCACACACTCAATTACCCTGTCAGGGCCAGGACTTGGCTGGAATTGCAATTGTCCTCATTTGTTGGTAATTTCCCTGACTGATTAGATGAAATTGTCTTGATACAGAAGCCAAGTTTCATCAATGCCAAATATCAGCAAAAGCTGTCCCGGGATGCTGTCACGACAATTAATTTGTCCGGGTGTCCCGGGCGCTTGTCCCGGGTTTTTAGGTTTTCCCCGTGACTCGTGTCACTCCAGTTAATAGTGTAGAGTCAAGTACGGTAAATCCGTCCAGGATGGTAATTCCGTCCACCCCCTTATATAAGCATACAATTAAATTTATTACAGTTTTGGAAGTTTTAAATGCAAGATAAACTCGTTCATCAAGTAATTTTGCTGTTTTTATTGTGATGACAGTATTTTAAAGGATATTTCTACTCCATTTAAAAACAAAAGGGAAAATACAATGAAATCCTGTGACGTCATCACAGCCATTTTCTGAATTATATGTAGGCATCTTGTGGGCCTATATTAATTAACAAAAAACGTTTTGAAGGTAAAAAATGGTTGAATAAGATGTAGAATTTCATTATTCTTTTAGGATCTGCTAGATAATTTAATTGCAGCACCTGGAAAGGAGATACAAAGGAAATAAAAGTGGACGGAATTATCATCATTATTTTAAAACTGGCTTGACAAGGTGATTGCAAATCCGTCCACCTAGTTCATATGGGATTTAAAAGTACTTCTGTGACTTTAAATATCTATAAATGGCATAACACTGTTTAAATCAATTAGATTGAGCAGTTAGACTGCTTCATCGGGTTAAAAGTGTTTTTCAATTGTAATTTAGGCAGTCAATTGAAATTCTTGATAGTTAACTTGACTTCTCCTATTTGATTCATCTATTATAAGTGCAATCAATGCCCCAATATTCTGGAATCCACACTGAATCCTTTCTAAAAGCTATTAAATTGTAACACGTGAAAAAATAACTAGATATAACAGGTATGTGCTGTATTATGGCCAGTGGACGGATTTACCATCCATGCTGGACGGATTTAGGAGCATACTGGACGGATTTAGCAGCAGTAACCTTCAATTTTCGTTGCTATGGTTTCAGCATGATTTTTTTTAAATTTGAATTTTTTTTAGATGTTAATGATAGTGCGGGATATGCTCCTTTCAATTGACTAATTTTCATTTTTGTGTCCATTCCCTTTGTCCTAGAAATAAAGTTTCAGCCAAAAGTGGACGGATTTACCCTCCTTGACTCTAACCTTTCCAAAAGCGCCCCAAATGCAGACCAAATCATTGCCAGCATGGTCCCCCCCATTATCGCCCACAACGTCCAGCTTCAGGCAAAAATTACAAGGCTAGGGAAGCTACAACTCACATCCAACCATTCAAATATCCAGAAAGACCTTCCAGATGTTTGTTATGGACACAGCAACGTTGTACTTACTCGAAAATGAAGTTTCCTTGCTCAGATCACCATCCAAAGAGCAATATGACGAGTTTGCCGCTAGGGGCGCTTCTACGGGACTCGGTGGTCAAATCGCCCTGCATGGAATCGTCCGAAAAAAAACGGCGCGGCGCTAGCACCGCTGGTTGCCAACCCCGCGCCGCGGGTTGCCCACCCGCGGCGCGGGGTGGCAACCCGCGGCGCGGGTGCCGCGAAAAATATAAAAATCAATGTCCCTAAAACGGCTTCATACCACCCGGACTGTATAATAGGCATCTTTCAAATCAATACTAGCCATATACCACGCGGGTCTCAACAAGGTGACCGCAGTATCCAGTGTATCCATCTTAAAATGGCGATACTTGATAACCTCATTGAGGCGCGTCATATTGAAAATGCTACGGAAAGTTTTATCAGGCTTCTGAATAAAAAAGACACTGGACTGGACTTGGTCCCGGTCATAATCACATTCTTCAATGACCTGCTTGGCTAGGAGTTTCTGAATTTCCTCCTGCAAAATTTGCATTTCAGACTGAGATCGCTCGATCCTGGGATAAGACCTGACTGACTTGGGATCACCACACAATTCCAATTTTATACCCTTAATATCCGACAGAAGAGCCCTGTCAGACGTAACACTGTACCATTGACTTAGAAATTTAGACAGCCGACCCCCAAATGGGGAGGGAACTGTACTTACAGAAGGCTCACCTGAATCTGACTTCTTAGTTACAGTCGATGTCTGGGTTGCACTGTACTGGTGGCCTCGTCCGGAGCCTCATCTGTAGGGGCGTTGAAACCCTGCCCGAGGGTTGTAGCCATATCCACCATAGCCATAGCCTCCTCGACCACGGTACTGTCCACGGGAGCCATAAGGGTGATAACGACCTCGTCTGCCACGGAACCCACGTCCTCGGCCTGCTTGAGGAAAAAGTTTGTTACACACTCTGTTAGCAGCTATGTCATTGACTTGGGACCCTACATCATCCCCAAATAATAGATCCGTAAAAGGTGCACTAGCAGCACACAGCGGGGAGTAAGACGAATTTAAATCAGGCTTAATGAGTTCTCGTCTACGATGATTTAAATCAACATTCGCCTGCCCAATTAATACTTCCACATTCAGCAAATCGTGAGTAATTTGCTCAATCGTGGGCAGGGTCACTGACCCAGGCGCCATTTCTGCGACAGTTTTAAGGACCATACTGACCCCAGCGCCTGCGGTCACTATATTACTCTGGACAGCCTGTAACTTTACGTCCATTGTCCTCGTTTGAGGTTTTATTTTATCCCAGATATGCTGGTTAACCTTGAACTTGTCTAGGCCCGGACAATTCTCAGGAATTTTAAAAAGTTTCAACTTACTGTTACGGACTTCGTCCGGCAGCCTGTGACGAAAGGAGTTGTTCACAACTTGGGAAACTTTTTCTGGAAGGGCAGCACCTCTGCGAGGTACAACAGTAATTTCTGCCAAGCACTTATCGACAGCGTCGAGGGCAGGCTTCGGTTCTGTGGGAGTGGCACTCCCCTCAAAGACATCAGCGATGTCACGGTCTATGTCAACAGAAGGGCACTCTGGACCAGCCACCTGGCCAAGGGGGAACTCATAATCGTACTCATATCAGCAAAATAATTGTCTAAATGTTGGGTCAACAAATCCCCCAATTCAGCCCTTGTAGAATCAGACAAACCCCCCGACTGGCTTGGCCGAGGCGGGGATACGTGGTCGCCGAGCGATATTAGAGGCATTTGAAGAAACGTCTGTAACTCAATTCCATACATAATTAGCAACTCTGACATGGGGACTTTTCTGTGTTCTTGCTACTTATGCAAATTTCAAACATGAAATTCTAAAATTTTAATGAAAAAAAATTTCTCATTTGCCTATATACATCACCGAAATCAAAAACGACTGGGTGTGGTAGCTGTTTTTTTATGGCTTATGTAACTGCAATTTCTCATCTGTCCATTTCATAGTTTTACATTAGCAAAATGTGTCTATATGAATTACGTTAACGAACAAATGATTAGGTCTCAAATTTTTTCTGAACTGAAAGCCAGGTCTCCCAGGAGTAGGCCAGGGGTGGTACCCTGCTGGTGATTTCATTTATATTGCAGTAGGATCAGCATAAAAAATTCCGTCCTCCATCATTTAACATTGTTACATTAGCACAAGGCCATATTTTTAGTTACGCTGATCTACCAATCCAACATAAAACATTGTTTACCTGCTATTTTATTTAATTGATTGACACAATAAAAGATTTAGATTTCAGCTTTTTTTGGTCCAGCCAGCTATCCTTAGAAAAAGCACCCTGAGAAAATCTGAGAAGCTACGAATCAACCGTGTCTGGCCTTTTCCGTCTTTGCGCTAATGTAACTTGTGGTAAGTCATTTTGCTGGTTTTCGTGAAATATGCTTTAGATCAAACTTGAAAGAACCCCTACTACTGTACACGCAAATGGAGATTCAATGAACCTCCTTGACCAGCTACATGTACAAAAGAGCTTCTTTGATATGTCCTCCAATAAAGCTGAACAATTCTTGTCATTATTTTAATTAACCATTATTCCATCAAGCAATACAAAATTATATATAGGCCTAACAACAATTTACATATGTTGGATTATAAATGAGTCAAAGATCCATTGGCAATCTACTACAGCAGCCTGTCATACAACTTGTGAAGTATGTATACATTTCATATTATCACATAGTTTATCTTTAACACAGAAATTGTCATGTAAGCTGCTTGAGGGAATTGGCAAAACTTTTTTTTAACCTATATATACACATTTATCAATATTTCCTTATTTCAAATTAAGCTTTATTATTGCTTTTACTTAAGAATCATTATTGCCTGCTTCATAACCATGGAGGACGGATATGGGAGGATTTTCTTGTGAACGCTGAACTTTCATTCTGAAGTTTCCTGTCATTATTGGCATGGCAAATCTGGATAAGATCGGATTTCTGGGAACAGTAATTGTTGTTTTACTGCAGTTGCTTTTCATTGATGTTCAAGCCAAGGAAAGATGTTCTTATTGTAAGTTTTCAAAGTTTCTTTTTTTATATTTCAAATGATTCACTTACATTTTTTGAAATGTAATATTACTGATATATGTATGAATATATCTCTGTTGTATGCAATAAGAAGGAGTGTGCATGCCCCAAACATTGATCAAGTTTGGTGATATTAAATAAGATACGAATATGAAAGTTCTTCAGACATCTGTTATTATAATATGTAGCGGATGTCCGTAGTTAAAACTGACACATATATATGTGATTGCTGAGAAACAATTTCAAAATGCTTAAAGGTTAATGGGCCTGACCAGTAGAGTAAGAAATGTTTATATTATGAACGTTTTACTATCCTTCCATGAAGTACTACATAATACAAAAAATATAGCAAATTTGGTATTTGACATCATACTACTGGGGCATTGTGATTGGCTGTGGTGATCAATATGATGCAGTGTTAGCACATGATTCAGTGTCCAGTATAGCCTTATATGGTATGTGAAATCAGAGGACAGTCAGCCTGCCTGAAAATGAGGCTTAACAATATAGGCGACATCCAGTTGGACACGTTTAGCTGCGTGTATGCACCCCTTGTTGTACATGTACCAGAATGATAAATGCAAATATTTTTGGTACTTATGGTGAGAGGGAGGGGTGACAAAAGGGGGGAACTCATATCCCTTCCAGTCCCCTAGTTGCATGATAAATAATATGTACATGGCACAGCCATGAAAATCGAGCAGCACTAAAAAAAGTTATTGTAGGACTTATAGTGTTACCATAACTTTTATTTTTATTTCATACTATTAAGTTGCCCGTAGGTTGGAGGGAACAAAATAGGACACAATAAAAAAGATAGCCTTGATAGCAAAATAGTTAGATACTAATAGAGAGGGCCAGATTGATTTATTGGTGGATAGGGCATAGATAGACAGAGAGAACGTGATAATAGATATATAGATGGAGGGTATTTATACTAGTAGGCCTACTGTTTCCCAATCAATAGTTTGAATACCCGTAGATGTAGAGTGATCTAGAGTAAGATAAGATAATGATAAGCATTTTTATTACAATGATGTTGGCTATTGATTAATCAATTGTTATGCCTAGAGTACCCTTAGATTTGGAGGGAACAGAACAGAAGAGATCGACAAACTTTTTATCATGAATTTCTCCACACTTATTGAATATTCTTGAACTAATATAAAAAGGACATCAGAAAACTGCAGGAAATCATGTTAGCTTTCCAAAAAGGGGTCTGGCATTTTTGTGCACCTGATGGTTGAGTAATTGTGGTTAACTTACAAATCCGTATTGTTTTCCTGGATACTGGTGGCATGAGCTTTGCTTCGCAGTGCAGCTATGTGTTTAATATGATACGAATGGCAGAGCAGTTGAATTTTCTACTACGTAAAAAGAGTAATTTTGAATTTTTGGCATTGATCGTCTCAGGTGTGATCATTACATTTTCCCATTTTTTACAGTCGACCCAGCCAAATCTGCATTGCTTTCCGAAATTATTTAAATGCAAATACCCTCGTCATCATGTGCAGTTACCTTCATCTTTCCATTATTGGTAAATCAGTTACCTTTGTCCTTTTACAGGTGATTTCATAACCATGCGATTCTTGTCATTTACACTTGACTGTGAGGAATCAATGCTAAACTAGTACTTACTACGTTTGATAATTCCGATGTGTGACGTACTGTTGTTTCTGAACCAATCAGATCAACTAAATATGTCATGTATTTGGTGAGTCTAGAACTCAAGAATCGCGTACTAATGAAATTACCTGTAAACATGGGATCCAATGGGATGACCTAGCTTTTAGCAATGCGAAGCACGAAGCGCGAGCTCTTACTGATCGAAGAAATTTTGCCAAAACTTCTGACCATAACCGTCCTTACCAATCTCATTCAAACTTAGCATACAGCCTCTCCTGAATTTTAAATCACGACGATAAACTTTTGGTGCCCCACTGTTACAATATAAATTAATAAAGAAAACAAATAGGCTTCTCTTTCATGGGGTCAAAGGTCAGCTGAATTTGCATGCAGCATGTTTACAGTGCGCTTGGCCATGTGCCTGCCTTGTGCATTCAGCATTGACAGTCTGGATCCACTGTGGGTCTACTGCTATATTTTAAGGAGGGCAGCTACCCCTTGCTGGTAAGCCTATATTATGTTGAGATTTCGCGCTGCTTAAAGTGCTTGTACGTTATTTTTTCAATTTATTTTAACAAAATTAGACGAGGGTAACTCAGTTACCTCATCAAGTTACCCTCATCCGGTTTTGCCACAGAGACTGCTATAATTCTTTTATTATCGTTTTCATTGATACATGTTTTTCCAGATTGCATTTCCCTTTATACCAAATTGTGATGTCACAGATTTAGTTGCATAACTTTGTATATTACAAGAACATATTTCAAGTAACTGCCCAAATGCATTCACACATGGATTATGTATGTTTAGCTTGTTTGGCTTTGATACCTGGGCCATTCTCAAATTTCGGGACAAAGGGTATAGGAAAATTGTCCTGTAACGGAGGGGACAATGTGGTAACGGAGGGGAATTTTGATGTAAAAAACTAACTGTAGGAACAGCAACAAAAGGAAAAATGATAAAAGATTGATGTAACTATTATTTTCAGAAGTACTTCATCTCGTATCAGTAGATTTTTTGGTCCAAATGTCGATTTCTTGCTCATGATCTGGTAACGGAGTGGACGGTAACGGAGGGGAACAATTTTTTGCTTTTCGCCCATTACCGCTTTTTATTTTGGAGATTAGACAAAATAATTGCAGAATATTAAAACCTGCCACCCTCAGCAACATATACATGAAATCGCTCTGTAAAATTATCATTGGTAAGCTTGGAAATGAAGGAAACGGAGGGGACATTTTAGTGGGACCAAAAACATTTTTTATGAACATTATGTCATAATTTATTGAATACATGTTTTATGAAGTCTGCAAGGCAGTGGTACTATGGCGCACATGCGTCTGATGATATTCAGAGAAAATAGCTCATAAAAATAGATAACGAACAGAGCTATGGCAAGTAACGGAGGGGACAAAAAAATTGGCATAAATTAGTGACACGACTATTGTATCAATTTAATCAATGATTTTGCACGGATTTCTGGACACAATGCATTAAAAAAAGTCTAATGAATGACTTTTTGCTCCAAATGCAGTGGTTCTAAGTAGAAATATGAATAACAGATGCAGAATGACGCTTTTGATATTTATCGCATTCATATTAATGTAAGGGAGCAAGAGTGACGCAAATTGTCCCGAAATTTGAGAATGACCCACCTACACTCTTTGATGAGTGCTTCAATGAACTGTAACTGAAACAAACAGACTACTTATTCTCAAAGGAGAGTTACATTGTTGGGAAAAGCTTGAGAAGGTGCTCACCATTGCATTAGTGTTGCAAGCACAAAATGGTATATCGAAATTGATGCGAATTATTGTAAATTTGTGAAAATAGGGTTATACTTCAAAGGTTGCAGTCAAAAAATTGGGATGTCATTGTGTCATACTGAATCAGCATTGGCAATTGCTATTTCATCAATATGCATACCCACTTGCTTGGAGCCATCAGCATTTTTGAAAGCAACAAAGGAAAATGAATGCAATTCATATACACTGTAGGAAGTTACTAGAAACTACCCCAATAAAATCCCTTTTCCTATTTTGACATATTTTCTTATCATCAGATAATAAACCTTGCATCCACAAGCAAATTTGGGTAACACTAATCTAAAGACAAGAAACATAGTATTTCCAAACATTTTGGCCTGCAGTAGGCCTATACATTGACTGAGAACAAATGATTTGAAATTGTGATTACTAGCATCTTATGAAAAACATTAAACACAGACTATGTTTGGAAAACATTGAAACAGAGACTCTTCTGGTTAGGTGTAATACTCAGCTTGGATAGAAGTTGTTTGTTGCAGGTGCACAAAAATAATAATATCACCAGGCAGTTTTGAATTCCTTTGTCTTTAACCGTGATATCAAACTAAAACTGAGTGTCATAGATTGAAGAATAGACCACTCACATTCACAGATACCTGATGAGGTCACGTTTTTGCTGCAAAACGAAGTTTTCAAAAAAAACACATAGCTATGAAAACGATAATAAACCAAAATTAAGCTGTGGATAGATTTTTTTTTTTCAGATTCAGATTCATTTATTTACCTTTTTCTTTTGTGCAGTACGAGCCAATAAACAAAATTCAATATTGTCAGGTTGGAGACCCAAAAAAGGCCTAATTGGCCGCTGGCTTAGGGCCATATGATAAACGATCAAGAAATTAGTAAAGCAAACTGCTGGCAACATAACAATCCCTCTTTGCCACATAGCTAATATTCTAATCAAGCTGCACTATGTTAAGAAATACCACCACCAGCTGGTAGGAATAATTTATGTCAAGACTGCCCAGAAAGAATTTGCTTATCTTATTAAAACTGGGCAAGACATTATTCATTTCAATAATAACATCAAATAATGTCCAAAATGTTTTTTTTTTCTGGCTGGGTTGTATCATACAGTCTTTTAAAGCAAAATAAGCAACATTTCAAATTTTGACCCCACTTATCACCTTGACAACTTGTGACCTCAAATGTCAAATGACTTGCAACAGTGAAGTTTTGTCACATAGCAATGTTTTCAGTTACTTCTTTGGAATCAGCAGACAAATTTGTGTCTGAAAGTTAAAGAATAATTATCGTTGTTCAAATTTTGCTTTGGTTGCTTGGGCAACTCAGTATTAGTTAGACACCGATTTGGAGGGTTCTAACTGACAAAAATGCATGTTAGGACCCGACAAAGAGGTGTCTAACTGACTTAGACATCATACACTTCTTCAATTATACATTTTAACTTATAATTTTTGCAAAGTAAACAATAATCTGATTGTTTGTTTGCAGTTGTAAACAGAGTTAATCCCCAGCTGGGCGCTAACATGCAAAATTGTCAGTTAGATACCGGCTTTTCCCATGGTATAAATATCTAGGTGATGTCTAATTCTGGATAAAATGAGTGTATAAAACATGGCATCCCCCTAGTTTGATAGGAATATATCTGAGGATTCCTGAAAGTATTTCATTCCATGTTCAGCATGCCATTTTTTGAGACACCATGTACTAATATGTATGCAACAATTCCATCATGTATATTACGTACATTGTATTGTATATTTCAGTCAACAGTCCGAATGAAACTCACACTGTAAGGAAATATGAAGGGGAAGATGTGACATTGGAATGCCCAGGATACAGAATGGATTCATCAGCAACTTCCTTTGCATTTGAATGGTTTAAACAAGCTTACGACTGCTCAGGAGAATACTACTCTTCACAGATTGCTGATAACTCACTCACTTCTGGAGGTAGGCATTCTCATCATTCGCCGCTGTTTTATTGCATCGATTCACCGTAGAAGCTTTATTATATTGCATAAAATGGTATTTTCTATCAGAATCTCATGAAACAAGCCAAGACAATATCAGCGATTGTAGGCCTATTTGTCCAAATCTTTCCCGAATTTACACTTGTCCCATCAACATGTAAACTTGTGTTAGGCCCGATTGCTCGGTTTCTGCAAGTCATACAGTTGAAATACCAATACAGACGGGTAGATAAGCTAATTTTTAATTGCTCATTACTATTTTGTGATGTTTTGATGCCCTTTTTGTCTGATTTTCGGCAAGTTTTGAAGAATACAAACGGGACGGCTGAATTGGTAATAATTCAAAAAAACAAGTTAATCATGTCTGAAAAAGTCTAAACTTAACCTACTAAGGAACAATTTTTAAAAAAACGTAATGAGGGGTTTTCGAGAAGTCCCATCCAACTTGTCATAACTATAGCTACATTTTACATAGAGATCTGATATTTGGATGGGTTAATATTCAGGTAATTCACAATTGATCCCCAAAAAATCATCCCTCAAAAATTAAAAATAAGTTGGTGATTAGCAGAAGTGTTAAACGTTGAGGTCATGAATTGTGGCCCATATTTAGAATAGAAGTGCTGTCTTATTTCAAAATGAGTTTAACACCTGCAACAGAGTGGTTGTCTTGACTCATTGAATCAAAGCATAATGAAACTTTTTTCCATAACACATAAGGCGCTAATTGTGGAAAATGATTCAGAATGGAAAGAATGGTATATCTAAGGTATCCAAACCTAACTGATTCTGTTGCTTCAGTTTTTACCCTCGGCCATGTTCACATGGCCGGGGTATTGCAGAGGGTAGCGGCATCCGTCTGTCCGTCCGTCTGTCTAGCTGTCCATCTGTCCACCATCCTTGTGTATATGACTTTGACCATCTTCTGTGACCTTGGTGGCCATATTTGTGAACAACTTGTTTTTGGATCAAGTTCACTTGTATTGATGATCACCATACTCACAGAGATGGATTATGTATCACCTTGAATGATTTCTGATGTAAATGACCCTTGACTTCTGTGACCTTGGCGGACCTTGGCGACCATATTTGTGAAAAGCTTGTGTACACGATAACTTTATAGTGATAGGATCACCAAACCCAGACAGATCAAGTATCATTGCAAAACCTTGATCAAGTTGCTATACACAAATGACCTACACCGACATCTAAGACCTTAATTTTGAAAAAGTACTGCATCTATGGCCGAGGGTATCTCTTGCGTCAGCCGTTATTTTTTCATCAGATAAGCTTTTTTTTATATGGATGGCTAAAGAAACTATACTTAACCATAACTTCAGGGATGCAAATGGGAGGGAGCATAAAAGAACAGGGGAGCTATGACCTGCTTCAGCTCCCCCAATCATCAGTGAAAATATATAATTATCATGTCCACTTTTTTAGTTCTCCTGGTATTATTAGCCAATAATAAACCCTGGTTTTGTCCTTCTAAAAATTTGAAATGGCGTCTCTGCCGTGACAGCTGATAGCTCCCCGACAAACATTTTCCATTTCCATCAATGCATAACTTTTTCTTTTATTGCAAAAAAACTGGCAGGGAGAGTAATGGCATTCTTAAACATACCTGTACAAAGAAGATGTGGCATACGTAAGGTGACAGAACCATCAAACGATGATACAAGCATTTACTCAATCCAAGGACTGGAAGGCTACAAAAAGCCAAAATTGACCTCAACATGTAGAGCATGGGGCATGTTTTCAAAATTGATAGGAAGTACATGTATGGGGAAAGGTTTTATGTGACTTCTGGTGTCCATGGCAACAAATAAATCATTATCTTAAATAAATTATTTGACCTGATTTTTGCAGGATTGTCAGGTAATTGCCTCCATATTACCTAACCCTAATATTAAATGTCTATGTATAATTGAGCTCAGTTTATGACAAGTTGGAAGAAACATTTGGAAACCCCCTCATATGGCACAATTCTCATAGTGGAGCTTCATAAATTGTAGACAGCATTTGAATAGACCATTTTTATTGGAATCTTTTATTTTATTGTAAACTTTATCTTTCTAGAAAGAGAATTAGCAAGGGTACACAAGTATTTTAAAATTTTAAAATTTAAGATCTGGTTTGAGGAAATTCTCTGTTTAATTAAGTTTCTATGAACTTTTTTAGGCGTACGCCAGTCCTTCTCGGTTCAACCAGGACGAATAAGCATGGATGAATCCGGACAACTGACAATAAAACACCTGACAAAAATGGATGAACACACCTACACTTGCATATTTGAGCATTTATCTGAGACGTATATAGGGACAGTGGATCTCATGATTGAAGGTATGCTGAGATATGCTGGTGAAGCTGCTGTTTAGATTGTTAAATTTTAAATTAAAATCTGTAAGAGGGCCACTGTCTTTACGTAATCTCTTTGTTAATGTAACTTTGATCCATTCCACAAGTGACTCATTATTTTGCTTTTAAAAGTATGGCAAATTATAATAAAACTATGCCATAAACATCACTGACTTAGTGTGATGAATAGTAGTTTTAATCCATAAGATTAAGATGACGTAAATTCCTTCCACCATCAGACATTGATCATGCCCTATTGAGTTGATTTTTGGCAATGTACTGCCTTAATTAAAGCTGATTAGTCTACTGGCCTTCATGAAGGTTCATCCTGTACAGGACAATAATTATTGCTGTATACAGTCTATTAATTTGATATGTACAACTATGGGATCATGTGGACTTTTGCACCTTGTGAGATTCCCCGAATACATTAATTTCACTTCAAAAGGGCAATGAAGGTTTTCCAGGTAGAATATGTGAACTCCATCTTCAGATAGTTTTTGAAATTTTGGTAAAAACAATAGGCCTGCGATTTCGAAAGTAGTTTGGCAGATTGTGTTTCACAGGGCAACTAAGTAGTATATCTTTACTGCATACCCTCTTGTCTCGGCCCATCAGCCCTGTCCTACCTATTAGATTTTACTATTTAATCTACGCCTCTTCTTTTCTCTTTTCTTGCCTCCATTATTATGATAAGTACGTTGCCATCTACTTGATAAATTGACTTTCTCGACAATGGGGCTCCTCAGCAGCGGCAATATTTTTGCCATCGAGGGGTCCCTTTGCTCCTGGTTTATTGTGAATGTTTAAATTTATCTTTATTATGTAAGCTTGTGAGCAAAAAATAAAAGAGTCTGAGTCTGAGTCTGAATCTATCTTTTATGATAGGCAAAATGATGCTATGATTTTGAAATAACCTTACCTAATTCAGTACATTGTAATTTCAGTCATCAAGCCTGATGAAACTCCCACAATATGGAAATATGAAGGGGAAGATGTGACATTTACATGCCCAGGACATAGACTTGGTTCCTTGCCATATTCCTATTCTTATCATTGGTATAAACAAGACTACAACAGCTCAGGGATCGACCAACCATTTATAAGAACAAGAATTGCTTCTTCAAGCTACTTTGGACGAGGTAGACATGCTTGTTCAGTACTCTACATTCTTTCGATGATTAATAAGGCCCATCATCTCTGAATTGCCATCTAAGGTTTCACTGTTTTTATAGCTTTTTGCAAATTAGTGGCCACTTGCAGTTTCTAAAAGAAATTTCAACTTGGCCGTATGAGGTCACTGTTTTTAAGTGTTTGTTCATGTCGCTTACTTTTATAAGTTTCGTCATCATGTGTTATAATATTATAAGGGAGACCGGGGTTAGTTGAAGTGCCAATTTTTTGTCGCGCTCTACTGAGCCTATGGTAGTATAATACAGGTACAAGATTTTGGCAAGTGCTAGCTACAGTATTCACCTCAACATACTATTCTTTGTATTTAAAAACGACTTCAGAATTAAAACCGTTTTAAAACATATGCATGAATAAATCTACTGAAGTTTGAAAATGTGGTTTGATTGTTTTTAACATGGTTGGTTGGAGGGGGGGAATCACGGAGAAAATGGCAATAGTTCATCCTATTGCAAATCTTCACAGTTATCAGAAATGAAACTATTAGGATTGTTTGCTTGTTTAACGCTGTTTTGTTAAGTGGCCAGTAATCACATTGACTGCCCTAGTCGCAATTTCGAGACATTACAACTCATAATCACCTCAGAAAAAAGCTCTCTTAGGGATTTTTCCTGAAAGGACTAAACATTTTAGGGAGGGCCCTTAAAAGAGGTACTTAGCTGAGGATTCCCTTAACTTAGTACCTCTTAAGGGACCCTCCCGAAAATGTTGAGTCCTTTCGGGAAAAATCCCTAGTAAGAGGATTAGAAGACTAACAGGTTACTGTCAATGACGTGGCAAAGCCAATTTGAATGTTTAAAAATTACAACAGTGGGCTGAAAATCTGCAAAGAGTTTTAAACTTTTGTAGTTCCTGAATTATTGATATCCAGAAAATAAGTGAAGTATGTATGAAAAATAAATTAAATACAAGATAATTGGCAAGTCATGTGCTTAATTTTAAAAATAGTGCTTACATTTTTCAGGCAGTCATGACTACTCTATTCAATCAGAACGGATAAGAATAGATGAATCCGGCCGATTGACGATAAGAAATTTGAATGAAATAGATGAACACACCTACACTTGCTTGTCTCAGTTTGGGAATCTTATTAACGGAACGAACTACACAAGGACCATGGATCTCAAGATTATAGGTATGCTGAGATATGCTCCTGCTCATAAATATGGAATATTTTTTTGGAGAAAAGTGGCAAAGAAAGGGAGATAGATAGATAGATAGATATCTTCCCTAATCACTCTTTGAAAGCCTCAACTACTAATTTAGCAAGAATTTTGAATGTTTGGTTGAATATGCCCTATCTTCATAAACTCTCTGAATTTCCATGCTGTAGCTCTACCTGGGGTCAACGCTATGACGTGAATTTTTAAATGGTGACATGTTCTTCCCTATGGTAGTCATTGGAAGCAGTTATGATTGAATCGAAGCATCATGTGCTCCAGCAGAAGTGGTCTAAGTTATCAATTTCTATGGAGGTTACTGAAGGATTCCATATGAGGGGCGTCCAGAAAGTTTGAGGCTTTTTTTCATATGGACACTTATTTTCAATCTAGAACTATTAATTTTTGACAGGATAAAATTCAGCATATTTGGAATGGATTTCCCAAATTTTTGACAATTTGGACATTTTTAAGTCATTCTGTGGTTGCCATTGAAACTGAAAGTTCAGCTTCTTGGTGCAGGTAATACTGAAACCACTAAAGCCAATGAATTTCGGCTCTGAGAGACCTCTTTCTATCACTTGCATTAGTGAGATTCACAATATTTACCACGAGAAATATAATATTAGCCTTAAAAATTACTCCCAAGCTCACCAAAAGCATCGATTCATACACCTGACCCATTGAAGTAAATGTTCCTTGAAGTCCTCCAAACAAAGTTCTGTGAAAGAATTTTGGTCATCCAAAGCCTTTTCTCCTCCAGTGCCTGAAACTATAGCCCCCATGGACTAAAGTAACGGAAAACCAGGACTTACGTAAAGCAACATGTCACAGGAATAACTAGGATGGATAATGCTGTCCATTTTGGTCTCTTGTTCATACTAGTGAATCCTTGCTTTCACAAGTCCTTATGCAGTCAGGGAAAACACACCTTTGCCTCCTAAATTTTCCTCGCCAAATATGGCATGCAGGAGTGCTTTCCTACATGATTTCAGTGTAAGAATACACACATTTGGTGTGCTTGAAAGCATATTTAGAAGCTAATACCATAGTTCTTGTGTCAAATATTGTCAATCTCACTAATACAAGTGACAGAGAGAAGTCTCTCACAGTCACAATTTCTTGGCATTCTCGGTTTCAGCCCCAACAAGCTGAACTTTCAGTTTCCATGGCAACCACAGAATGACTTAAAAATGTCCAAATTGTCAAAAATTTTGGAAATCCATTCCAGATATGCTGAATTTTATCCTGTGAAAAATGCATAGTTCTAGACTGAAAGTAAGTATCCATATGAAAAAAGCCTCAAACTTTCTGAACGCCCCTCGTATTTATTAGCAACAGAGTATATTGTGCACAATTAGAGTTTTTTTTCCTGAGGCATAAACAGAACTTTGTTTATCGCCATAATCTCAAAAATGACTTCAGTTGCCTGAATTGGATGGTCACAGTTTTAAGTTGTTGCTGTTTATTTCAGACGGTTACATCTGGAAAATAGTGTAGCGTTAAAGAGCGGTATAACAGTTAGCACAATTCCATTTTATTATTAGTTCTGATAGTTGTCATGTGAAACTGTTTGAATGTTTGCTTTTTTACACTGTTTTTCTTGGTGGCAAGCAATCCTCTAAGTGTCCATAATCGGAATTTCAGGTGATTACAGCTCAAAATCACAAGGAAAAATGCTCTTTAAGATGGTGTAATGAAGAGGCACAATTTTTGTCAAAAGAATAGTTGTTCGTCTATTAGAGCTTGTATTTCTACTGATTCTCATGTTAAAATAGCCAGTATATAATTGCGTTCTATTCATCTATAGATTTGATTGTAGCTATGGATAAAAGAAAATCGGGATGATTTCCAGAAATATTTTTCAATAGATTCTTTTAGAGACCAGGATTCTATTTAATCTAAATATTATGATTTATGTCCATTTTTGAAATTGACCTGTTTGCAATGCGAGGATCTAAAATCAGAAAAATCAGATAAATAGAGGACGATTAATCTGTAGATTCTATAAATTCTATGTAACATATATAGACAAATATTATTCAAAGGAAAGTTACCAAAGCTGCCATGTGTTAAGTGAAGGTTTTTCACACTTTCGCAGTATGAAAAAGATGTTGTCAAGAAAACAGTGTCAGTGTTACGTTGATTTATTTCAAGCAGAAACTATTGGTAAAGTGTGTTTATTGATGATAGTAGTACTATATTATCATGTAAGTTATCATTAGTTAGCATGCTTTCTTCTCATTGCAGAATTTGAAGAACCAAAACTAATCGGTCTTCCCAAGGTGTTTGTAGAAAATGAAACGGCATATGCAGAATGTGAAGTCCCAATAATGCAACCAGCTGCAGGTAAGGACAACTTCTTTTCTTCAATGATCAGTCATATATTAATAATATTATTATCTCTATTCACATGATATAATCACCCTTATATACTATTTACACTCAGTTGCTGGTGAACATCGATGAACTCATAACAAGGCCTATCCATTGCATTGAAATAAACTGTCAAGTTTTCAATTAGTAACTTGTGACCTCATTGATACACAGCTGGTGACTTGTTTTGATAGCATTGAAAGAATGGGATATGAACTCACAAATTGCTTATGAGTCGCAGAACATAACATGATATGGAGAGGGATATGACCTCACAAGGAACTGTAAGCACTATTGGAATAGATACAACTATTTGCCACAAAAACATTATGGGTTGATTTCACCAATATGGTTTTTAGAGTTAGACCTGGTCTTATAATCTAACAGCCTTAAAACTGGTTAAGTGAAGTCTCTTTCACCAAACGAGCTTTAGTCTATAGACTTGTCAAGGCTCGGTGATTTACAAACATTGCTCAGATAACTTACAGGTTAGTGATTGTCAACAGTTAAACTGGTGTCACTTTGGGGCTGACCAAATAATACATGGTGGTAAGGGGGGGGGGGGGTTCTGGACTTTTAATGAAAATAATTGGTTCAGAACATGACACTGGAAAATTAAATTTTGTTCAGCACATAAAAAAAAGTTTGTTTCCACCTAGGCACTCAGTGAACAAGTCAGACACACCTCCAAAGCTGGCCAATGAAAAAGCTTAAATATTCAAAGAAAATGTCTTCTGCAAAAACACAGCACCAATACTCCAATAGGCAAAAAGACACACCAAAATATGACTTTTTGACACATTTTGCTCATTTGTTGGAAATCTAGATTGCCAACTTTGAACTCATTTTGGTGGAGCAGGTCAATGATGACTGTGGCCAACACTGTGAATCATGTCTTAGGTATGACCAAAAAAAAGTTCACAAACGAAAGTTGACGTTTGTGTGAGAGACAATGATACTTCGAAAATACAGTCATAGCAAGATATATACGAGGGGTGTTCCAAAAGTTCTAACCAATTTTTTGGCAGCCCTTTCTATTTGAAACAGCAAAATGAAATTTTCACAGAATAAATTTCAGGTATTTGGAAAAATCAAGACTGTAAGAAGTGTTTAAGTTACTGTTCTGTTACCATGGTTACGAGAGGTCAGTGCACCCGGCGCAGCTCCATTTCTCAGACGAAATTCAGCAAATTAGCTGTGTTAAAAGTCAGAGAATTTATAGCAAAAAAGCAAGAAAATGTATTTCCTGATAAGCTTGCAGTCTTTCAAGATATCTTCCATTAGATTATAAACATTTATTTATATTTCAACCTGATCAGCTGAGGCAATTACCAAAGGCTTTTTCCAGCAGTTGACTAACAGCACTTCAGACGGTTTGGCTGAAACAATCTGCTGTCAAGAGGCAGTGCTCAAGAACCTTAGGTTCAAAACCCAATCTCATCTGCTTTTATTACCAGATTTGGCTTTCTGTAACTTTGCGTGACACTAAAATATACATACCAATTCAAAAATTAAAGAAATAATAGTCATAATGATGAATGAAGCAGTCGCCATATACACTGAAATTCCGCAATTTAAGAACAGCCCAGTTTCGAGGACCCAGGTGATCGCCTCAGCACATGGGTTAAACTGATTCACAGTGTCTTTAAATGTTAATGAGAAACTTTGAGATACTGTTAGGTTTCCAAATAATATTTTTCATGATCATCCATTGCATATTTACAGTAAATTACTTGGTTATTTACAAGCCTAGACACTTGGATTTGGCCTAAAATATTGAGCTGCGCTGGGTGCACTGACCTTCCGTTTCCATGGCTACAGAAAAGTTATTTAAAATGTTCAAACAGGTACCATATTTTCAAAATGGACAGTGAAATACCTGAACTTGATTCTATGAAAATTTCATACAGCTACTTCAAATAGAAAGGTCTGCCAAAAAAATTGGTCAGAACTTTTGGGACACCTGTCGTATGTTTGAAAATTATGTAAAATTGTAAGTAACATTCTTCAATATTCACATATTCGACAGAGAGTAGTCAAGTTATCTCAAATTTAAATGATGTTCTGGAAAACGATTTTCAAATTCCAGGAAAAAGGTCGAATAAGCCCTATTTCTATAAAAAAAAAGTTGACATGACTACAAATCAGATGTATAGATACACAGACAGATTGATCATAAGTTGATAGATTTTATTTTTTGTTTGGTTGTTGTGTCGTTTGCTTGATAGGTTGGTTAATGGGGATGGGGCAAGTTTTGAACTTCTTTTTTTCACAATAACTGGGCAGGCAATTATCTATTTTATATCCAAGCCCCTCCCTCTTCTAGCCATACCCTTGCCTTTGTTTGGGAAATTGATAGATTGCGTCTGTAACTGCTGAGCTGTTCACATAATATGTGCAAACTTTCATTGAACTGAAATTCCTTGATCCTGCCCTGCTTGACCAATTGGCTTAGCCAATAGCCAAACCAGGTCTCAACCTAGACCTGGTTTTCTCTTAAAACCATGTTGGTGAAATCAACCAGGCTTAGAGATTTACAAGGTCAACCATTGAATACAATATCTTTAATTTATTTGGTAAATGGCAACATGTATGCTTCAACAATCTCCCATTTGATTCACATGCCTTTGTTAAGCTTTCTTATTGTATTATGGCACTTATGAACATATCTGTGAGATGCAAATGAAGCCAAACAGCTTCTGTTCGATTCTATGTCAGTAGTGTAGATCCATACATCATACATGCCCACATTTTTGAGCATCAGTGCAATAATTGCTTTGTGTAGAGTACTTCAGACACTTTGACTTCTTTTATCAATACAGGTTTCATCGAAGTGAGGCACAATGGCGAGCTCATTAAATCCATGGAACTGCATCATAGAAGAAAAAGAAAGGAAAAAAGAAACATATTGGACAGATATACTCCACAAGTCTTAGTATTTCAGATGGAGTTTGAAGGGGAAGCTGAGAATAACGTGATTTGCACGGCTGCTCAGAATGTATTTGGTGAAATGAGGCAACTTTCCACCGCAGAAAAGGTTACATTAGGGTGTAAGTAAGATTTGATAAAAACATGATGTGGTGAGGATTTTAATAACTTAAATGTGCTAAATATTCCAAAATTGATGTTTCCTTGTTTTCAAACAAACTCGGAAGCACTCAATACAGCAAATTAGATCACAAATTGTTATAAGTAAAAATGAAGCGAAAGTTGTATCATGTCAAAAGTAAGTAAGTAAGTAAGTAAAATTTTATTTAACTTCGATATTCACAATTTAAAAACAAACATAAGTGTACAGCACTTGTAATCGACAAATGATAAAAACGATAAAAGAAAATGATTATTTACAATGAAATGATATGATAAAATAAATTACAAAGTACATAAGAGGCAATGCCCACATTGGCATGCCTTGATAAAATCTGCAACATTTTGTTTAAAATCAATAAAATCTTCACATTTGAACCTATCAGGCATTCTGTTCCAATATTCGGCACCTTTGTAACGTCGAGATTTAAAGCCATATTTAACAAATTGTACATAGGCAGAATTAAATGATTCACATTTCTTAAGTCATGTTGTGTCATAGATCTAGCATAAAAATTTGAAGTTACTGGTAAATATTTATTATTTAAAATTTTGTGAACAGCCTCTAAGACCAATCTTTCTCTTCTAACATACAATGGACATTTGTTTGCTCTTATTAAAAGATCTTCATAACTAGATGTAAAGTCAAAGAAAACATAGCGTAAAGCTCGTTTTAACAATCTTTCCATTCTAGAGGCATCCGCTTGTTTACATTCATGATAGGCTAGATTACAATAATTAAAATTTGATACAATGAAAGCTTCTAAAATTTTAAGTTTACATGATTCATTGAGCTTACGAGACAACCTGCCAAGTACGTTAACTTGTTTACCACCTTTCGAAAGTAACTTTTCAACATGATAATCAAAATCAAGTTTTTTATCAATATTTACTCCAAGTAATTTAATCATATTGGTGTCATTAATGTCAAAACCTGTAACGTTAAGTGAAACTCTGCTATTATTATTTAGTAACATGAACTGAAATTTATCGGGGTTGACCCTCATAAAATTTACATTGAACCAGGCTATGGCTTCATTACACACCTTTTCAAGGGTATCTTTCACAATATTTTTTCATTATCAATACATGAGATATTGTTATCGTCTGCATAGTTATAAACTGTACAAGATTTTTCCAAAATAAACAACAGATCATTAAGGTAGATGTTAAAAAGTATAGGTCCCATCATGCTTCCTTGAGGGACACCCCTTAAAATACATGACCAGTCACTTTTATCACCATTTATCCTAACACGTTGTTTTCTTCCTGACAAATAACTATGAACTAAGTTACATGCATCTATATTTCCACCATACGCATTTAGTTTCGCGACAAGTAAACCATGGGGAATGGAATCAAAAGCGCGTGACAGATCCATGGCTACACAACCTACTACTTTCTTATCATCAAGGGCATGACGCCACTCCTCTAAACACATTATTTGTACTATACAATTTTCTGTAAGCAGACAATGATGGTGACATAACCTGATCGAAAAAACTCATGATTTGATCACACATTATACTTTCTAAAACTTTGGACATAGCTGTAAGTATACTAACCGGTCTATAATTACATTTATCTAAATTATCATTTTTCTTAAACAGTGGGGTAACCTCAGCAGGTTTCAACAGATCGGGAAAGATACAATCATCAATACATCTATTAATAATTACAGTTAAAGAATTACATATTGGTTGATATCCAATCTTCAAAATTTTAGCTTGAATAAGATCATAGCCACAAGATTTATACATTTAACTTTTTTACCTTCTTTAAAACAATGTCACTTGAAACATTTTTGAAACTAAAATTGTCTAAAATATTCACATTAGCCTTGATATTACAAATAGAGGAGTGGTCTTTATAATAATGTAACACTTCAGCAACAGATTTACCTAAAATAACATCATCTTCACTGTGGTCTTTAGCAATATTTACAAAATAATCATTAAAAGTATTACAAACTTTGACAGGATCTACCACAAGATTATCTTGTTCTTTTAACATTATACAATCACTATCACCTTGATTACCATAAAAAGGCTTTACAGTTTTCCAAAATTGTTTAGAATTTACATTAGAATTACACCTTTCATTAAAGTATTGTGTCATGGATTTTGTTTTAAGACTTGTAACAAGATTACGTTGTTTTTTGTAAAGTGACCAATTAATACTATTTTTACATTTATCAAACTTTCTTTTCAACATACCTTTAACATTAATTGCTCTACGGAGCTCACCATTCATATACACCAGTTGTGGTATGATTTATTGCAGGAGACCATTGTTACACCTGTTCCTCAAAACATCTCCATTAAATCATATTCTCCTTTATAAACTCTGTTTTGTCAAATGTTTACGACTTTATGCACTTTTAAAAGCAAACACTGCTTGCCTTTAAGTTAAAGTCTGATGAATGTACAGGTTTGCAAATGTTCACATGTTGCTGAATATGATTTGCAATTCACTGCAAATGATAGTATACCACACTACATTAATTTGTTTTCATTGATTAAAAATTCAGACCCATATCACACCAGAGTGATTTCATCCTCACCTGCTCACCCATTCAAATTCTCTGATGTCATATTAAGCTGCAAAGTCACAAGACAAGGCAACCCAAAAGAGATAGTGAAGTACACATGGTTTAAAGATGGAAGAGAAACATACACAGGCCAGAACATTACGCTGAGGTGAGTTGTCACTAACATATTAACTTTTTTGAGCATTGGTCTTTATATTATATACATCTGTCAGGGGCCCATCTAGATAACATGGGACAAATTTAAATACGAGGCAATTTTGGGGGAGGGCGGTGTTTGTGGCCCAATGGCCCTCCTACATGCATCTCTGACTTCTGTTGGTCAATTTGATTAGCAGGAATATTCAAAAATTTAGGATTGATTGCTATTTGATCAAGACTTTGAAAAATATAAATAAAAAATAGGATTCAATCACCCTAAGCAAGTAAATTAATATATTCTATCTTAGGTGGAATAGACATATTCTGCTCAAGTTGCTATTACTTTGCTAACAATGAACTTGTAATATCATTATTATTCCTCCAATTTTCTTTTTTATATTTCCAGAAGAGTAACTGAAGAGAATGCTGGATCCTATCAATGTCTTATCACCAACAAACTGAACCTGTCAACTCCCACACATGCTTCTGAAGAGTTGCAATTGAACGTTGTGTGTAAGTGTGACCAGCTTTCATTGCCATCATAGCTCAAGTTCAAGTTTATTGACCATTAATATAAGGTACATTACGTGATCTTCTATTGTTATTGCATTAGTTTTAAAAATTGTAGGCAGATAATTACAAAATTGTGTGTGCCTTAACCAATATGAAAATTTCAAAGTCAAGAATTCAACCAAATTGCAAATACAAATACAAGTGCAAATAATAAAAGAAGCAGGCTATAAGTTTAAGAGTGTATATCATTAGGCCCGTTTTCACCAAAAAAGTTAAGCCAGGTCTAAGCCTTAGACCTGGACTTAGAAGTTCCTAATTAAAACTAGGATAAATTTCAATGATAAAATGGCAGCACCTCCTGGTAAGCAAAATACTTATTATCGTTTTCATAGCTACATGTTTTTAAAGTTTGCAATTTGCTTCATTCCAAAACTGTGATGTCACAGATTTAGTTAATAATTTCGTTTATTACAAGCACAGATTTCAGGAAACTGACAAAGTGCAGTGTTACATGGATGATGTATGTTTGAAATTGTGATGACTGGTGTCTTGTGAAAAACAGCAACATTTTTTTTTTTGAAAACAATGCGGGGCAACACTCAGCTTAGACATGCATTGTTTGTTGTGGTTGTGCAGAAATAGTAACATTGCCTGACAGTTTTATATTCCTTTGTCATTAACTGTGATGTCAAACTCAGAACTGATATGTCACAGATTGAAGATTAGACCAATCACATTGACAGATACCCAATGATGTCACGGTTTAACTGCAAAACGAAGTTTTCAAAAAAACACATAGCTATGAAAACGATAATAATACCAGGTTTAACTTTAAGCCTGGTCTTAGCTATGCTGGTGAAATCGGCCCTGTATACGGTGTTTACGGCTTTATCACTGAAGCAAACACTGTTCACTTTAAAGTAAAAGTCTTATGAAAGTGTGGTTTTACCAATGTTCACAAGATGCTGAATCCACTGCAAATAATTATATTCTACATTAATGAATTTGTTTTTATTTATTGAAACTTCAGCACCTCATCATACCAAGGTGTTTTCATTCTCACCCGGTCACCTCATGGAATTCTCTGACGTCACATTAAGCTGTGAAGTCACAAGGCAAGGCAACCCAAAAGAGATAGTGAAGTACACATGGCTTAAAGATGGTAGAGAAACATACACAGGTCAGAACATCACTCTGAGGTAAGTTGTCACTAGCATATTGAGTCTCAGGAACATGACCTATTAATTCGTGGATGCCAACGGTCTTTCAGTTGCCCCAGCACAGAATACTGGATACAACCGGCATCAATTTAATGTCCCATGAGCTCAAACTATACTGAGTTCTCAGGGTGAGGTTTTAACCCACGCCCTCAAAGCCAGTAGACAAGAATTCTTGACCATTAGACCACCAGGGTTAGACCAAGACTTCAAAAAATTTTTTTTTTTAATCTTATGCATCACACACAAGAAAAATCTTTTATTGCCTCATGGCTTCAGTGTCATAAACATAATAAATTATTCTGCTCAGGTGCCCATTATTTAATTTGCTGATTATGAACCTTTAAATTCCCTTCCCTTTCTTTTTGTTGCTGTAGAAGTGTAACTGAAGAGAATGCTGGATCCTATCAATGTCTAATCACCAATAAATGGAACATGTCGAATCCAACTAATGCTTCTGAAGGATTGCAATTGGACGTTGTACCTCTTATGTGTAAGTGGTTGCGATTGTAACCTTTTGAAATTAGCATGCAAATTCAATGTCCATAACACCATCTTTATGTTACTGAAACAGAGCAATGAGCAAAACTTAAACACATTCAACTGTATTGGGCTATATGTTCTGATTATCCAACTCATATACCACTCATAATCTCTGAGGTGATAAGATTTTCAAACTGTAAAATCAAACTTAATATTGGCATAGATGTTCTGTTTTCCATACAGGTCTGCCGCAGCTTAAACTCAAATTGATTGAAATGGAAAACGAATCCCTGATGATCTCTTGGCATCCCACATATTCCTCCAAATGCAGAATCCATCGTCCTGATGTGGAACTAATCATGCAGGTGCAAGGAGGAAATGAAACCTTCTTCCAGTATCCCGATACTTTCAGGGCATCTGATGTAAGTTTCTTCTCTTATATTTTGGCCTTTTTTTTGGCTATCCTTCTTAGAGATCTTCTTTCTCTACTTCAATTGTTCTTCGATTATTTTTTTTCCTCTAATCTCATGTTTTGTTCATCTTTTTATCCATTTTTTCTTCATCTGAGGCCCTTTGTATCAGTGTCTGTGCTTGGCAAGTAAAATAACCCTCATATGGGGTAAATGTGTAACATGTTGGGGACTCTCTCTTTCTTCTCATCAATCAACCCTCGTGAGCACCAAGAACTGGGCTTAGAGGGCTGCACTTACCATAATTATCTATCGATCTGTCATATTCCCCGTCTTTTCTTATGCAGGTGTTTTCTTCCCCTTTCTTCCATGGGTTCTCTGGACTATCCTTCTCTTCTCTATCTTCACATTTCATCAGTTTTTGGCATTTGTTCACGCTTCTGTAGATAATCTGTTTTCTTTCAGTCACTCATCAACTCAAACAATTCCCTGTCAGCGTGCCTCGGCGGTCTGGCGTCGGCCCGGTGTCGGTCCTATGTCAGCAGCATCGGACCGGCTTTGGGTCGACATTGGGCCGCCGAAGTACGCTGATAGGGAATTTTGAAGCTAAAAATATTTTTTTGAACATGATGACTGTCATGGTATACTATTATTAAAGATGCTCAAAACATTGTATTTCAGAAACTCCTGGTAATCAACAGACATTTCAACACAAGCATGAACTACGAAATCTGTCTAATCTTCATGGACTACCCAGATAACAGATATTGTAAGATTATAATCACTGATATCTATTTTTCATAACTTTACATCGTTCATTCTTAAATCATAATTATATATGGGATAACATGATCTTAATTTTTTTAAATCGAAACCTGCTCAATGTAACTTTCTTTAGTTCTGGTTAACTAAGGCGATCCATGACTTTCCATCCAGTCAATAGAGAAAGGCACAGTTAACCTTTAGCCGACAGATCAATCAGTGTGTATCAGTGACGGCCACAATTCAGCTTCAATTCAATTCAATTCAACTGGGCATCAGTGCAAATTCAATTCAGTTCACTTGTTTTTTTGGAATGAGCTCAATTTAATTCAATTCAATTCATAGGGGTAGTCAATTTCAATTCAATTCATTTTGTTGGGTAACTTGTCTTAATGGTAAATTTTGCAAAGTTAAACATAGGCTGGGCAGCAGCAAACCTTCAACGAATAAGACCTTTAGAAGATCAAAATTACACCATAAAATTGGTGTGTTTACCAAATTGCATATATTATACACTGTAAAATCGGAGGCACTGATTCAGCTCAATTGATTGAGTGAGATGGTTGCACAAGTTGATTGAGCTAACATAGATTAATGTTTTAAGCTGAGATAACTCAAAATAACTCAAAATACCGAGCTGAGATAGCTCAAAATACTAAGCTATGTTGACTAAGGTATACCTGAGAAAACTCAAAACAATGAGCTGTGTTGATTTACAGCTCAAAATATTGAGTTTTGTTGACTTATTGATCCAAGCTGACACAACTCAAAATTTTGAGCTGTGTTGACTTATTTTTAGTTGTTTTTGATTTATATTTGTGTGACCTGTCTTATCAAGTTATTTATGAATATGGGCTGTAATCCCAAAATATTGTTTGATCTCTCAAGGGGATCCACCTGATCCAGTATGCTTCATTTTAGCACACCATAGACAGGCCCAAGATGCATTCAACAAAGACCATTGCATCACAAGGAGATTTAAAAATTAATTTCTTGTGAGTAAATCCCAATGGCCTGTGGCTCATCTGAGTTGGTATACAGTGCCAGAAGCCTATATTTGAACACACTCTGACTTGGAAATGTTGGTTGACGTGTGAAAGCATGCATCTAATTACTCCCACAAATTAATTTAAGAGAGATAAAAAAAAAAAGTAACCAGCTAAAGTGGTGTGCTACTCATTTTTTCTTTGGGATAGTGTAATATTAATGTTCTTTTTTCTTTTAAGTAAATAATTATTTAAAACTAAATGCAGTCTTATGAGAAGTGCTTGTTATAGATGGCGCTATATGTGGCATGACTGAGATGTCAAGCTATCTGCAACAACTGAAAGTTTCATGTTTTCACAGCTTAATGTTATGATTCATTTGGACAACTTACAGCATTGAGCTATCATACCTTGACAACTTATAGGATTGAGCTATCATAGCTTGAAAATTATTAACATTCTCAGACAGCTCAAATTATTGCTTCAACACAGTTTTCAAATTTCACAGTGTAGGTATGCAATAGTGGTCGAGTGATGGTCTTCTATTTTCTCTATTTGCCTGCTTCCCTGCTATCTGCCCGTGTGCTTTCCAGGGTTTGTAAAAGCAGGGAAAGGCCTTATTAGACTACTTACTCATATTATGGTATGGTTTTATGCATGTACAAAGTGTAGGTTATGAGCTGTCTGTTGGAAACCAAAAAAATATAAAGCTGTTTTATTTTTCTGAAGTTTTTGCAATTCTTCAAAAAAGTGTTAAATGCACATCAAAAAGCACTGCTACATTGTATATGTTATATGTGTAGGAAATTTCATTGCTGTATGTGCAATGGTGGCCAAGTTTTTGCTCCAATAAGAAAAAGAATAGTTTTGATATTAATTTTTTTCTCAATATTACAAAAAGCATAGAATATGTATCAGTCAGACCATGAAAAGGCACAACTAGATCATATAAGTCATAAGTGTAGCAAACTTTATCCATATACAAGCAATAGTGACCGAGTCTTAGGCCAGGAACAAAAAATTTTTTTTTCTGTTTATTTTTTCAATATTTCAAAAAGCATTTAATATTTTCCATCAGACATTTCAAAGGGCACAACTAGGCCATATTGATCGTACATGTACCAAACTTTATTCATTTACATGCAATAGTGACCGAGTCTCAGCCCGAAAACCTCATTTTTGCAAAAAACTTAGTATGAATATCTACCAATGAAACCATCAAAAGGCCCAACTAGACCATATAGGCCACATCTGTACCAAATTTAATCCTTGCACATGCAATAGTGACTGAGTTTTGGCACGGAAAAGAACAAAAATAATTTATATATTTTTTGAGAAATGTGTTTTATTTTACAGGTCAATCAACTGAACAGATGGGTTGGAATTGGTTAATAATTTTTGGCTCTGTTCTTGGTATAGCTGTTTTTCTGGCAACTGTTGGTTCACTCATCACTTACGTGTGCAGGCGAACAAAAACAATGCAGATTACACAGTTACCAATTGAGCTGCCACAAATTGACAGCCCTGAAATTTCAGAGCCAGGAAACAACATATATTGCGATATAGACTATGAAGTGTTGCGACGTGGCACTGGTCTGATTGCCAATGGTATTCTTCAACAACCACACGCGTACGTTGACATGTCAGTCAATAATTTGATACAGGAACCACATGCTAATTTGGACCAGTTTGCTGAAGATATGCCAATACAGTCACATGTCTATGCTGGAATGATAGCAAATGATATGTCAAGAAAACAACACACTTACGCTGGTTTGTCTGCAGGTGTCAATAAGTCCACAAGCTTGTCAGTAGATCCACTAGCCTGTCTGAACGTGTCAGAAGATCCACAAGCTTGTCTGGAAGTGTCGGAAGGTCAACAAGCTTGTCTGGAGGTATCTATGTTTAGATCTAGAAGCTTGCCTTGAGGTGTCTGGAGTTGTCAGAAATTTCAGGAGCTGAGGCTGAGGTATTCACAAGCTTAATATATTTAGAGACAATGGTATAGGTGAACTAAGTACAGTATCTCCAGTAAATGAGAAAACCCACACCAAAAATTGAATTACTTGCTAAATAAATCAACATCCCAGTGAAATAATCCAGCTAAACCAGAGCATAATAACACTTAGTTAAGCCTTAACCACAGCACTGGCTTGCTAAAATAATGGGCTACCCATTGATTTTAAGGGGGGCGTGGAGGGAAATTACTGTATTTAGGTGTGGGACGTTCGGTCCAGGATCTAGCTCATCTGATTAATATAATGTTTCAGTTCCTTCCAATCTGTAAGATAGCCAAAATTTTGCTTTTTTGGATTGGACACTCCAGTAACAAATACCGTAAAACAGGGTAAAGTGGCAATCCAAGGGAAAGTTGGCTGGCTATTTTAACCCACTTAATGGATAAAATGCCTAAATTCTCACTGACACAGGTTTCTACGGCAAATTTGCCACTAGTGTCAGTGAGGAAAGTTGGAATTTCTGCCATTAAGTGGGTTAAAATAGCTGGCAAATTCCCCTGGATTGCCTACTTTACCCCCTTTTATGGTAAGTAAGTGCACGTCATTCAAAGGCAACATCGCCATTCTACTAGGTCTCTGGGATATCATATCCTGAAATTGGGGGATTCATTCACTTTGGTGATGATTTGTTAGCAAATTAACTCATAGGGGTGTAGCACCCAGTGGACTCACTTATTGGGGATACTGTCCACTGCAGAATACTACAGGAAATAACACTTTTTTCTAAGTAGATCTACAGTGTCGCCTGTAAGTAAGTGAAACGCATGACATTGTGCCATTGCATCAATGCTAAACATCCTCAGCCAAACTGCTTGTGGAGGCGTGAATTCTCATCGGATGAAAGGGAAACAAAGGGGGGTCATAAAGGCCGATGCGTGAGGCAAGTGGGATAAAAAAAGCAGCCCATTTTCTTCGCTGTGGTCGGAGCTAGGTATTGGTCAAAATCTTTGATAAGTAAGTGAACCACCCTTCCCTATGTCTTAACATTGGGCCTGGGTTTCACTTACTTATCAAAGACTTTGACCCATACCTAACTCCAACTACAGCAAAGAAAATCGGCTGCTATTTTTATCCCACATGCCCCACTTATCGGCCTTTATGACCCAAAATGTTTTCCTCTCATCGGATGAGAATTCGTCCTTCCAGAAGCATTTTGGTTAAGGATGTTTAACATTGATGCAGTGGCACAATGTCATTCGTTTCACTTACTTACAGGCAGCACTGTATGTACTTACTTTTTTTTTTGCTTTGATATAATACAGACAAAGCTTCTATAATAAATTGTATTTTACTTCATTCGTAGTTTGGCTTACGTTGTATTGTGCTGTATGTAGCTTGTTCATTTAGCCACTTGTTTTGCATTTAATCCCCTCATGAACATTATCTTTTCATGGTTTGTGGCATTATTCATATTTCATTGCCTTATATATAACTGTTTTTTAGAAATTAAGCATGCATGAAGAATTTTTAAAAGCCTTTGTTTGTAAAGGCATTTAGCCAACATTGGCATGTTAGCAACTGGCCATGCTTTGTCCAGAATGCAATGTTGCATTGGCAATCAGCCGTGTTTTGTTGCAATTAGAGTATAATTTTCACGTATTTTATGATGAGGGGAGGGGTGGGCAGAGCAACTTTACAATTTCTGTATTTTTTTATAATCCCCAGTTTACAATATTGTAGCATGAACTATTAAAAAGAGCAGACTACAGGTGGATGCTGCCTCAATCAATGGCGAATGGATTGTGTACCATGTGCTGTATCATTAATTATATTAGTGAATAAATTATTAGTATCAATTATACATTTGTTGGTGGTATATTAGTTTCTGTTATTAGACACAAGGAAGTATATATAGTACCACATGATAGAGAACACTACAGTTAAAACTTTTTTATATTTTCAATCTTACTAATTTAAAACCCAATTATGTGACATGTTGTATGTGTCTATAAGGAAGTTGTTTGTCTCTACTTCTTGTCTTGGAAAAATGCATGCATTATTATCAGTCAATTTAAAATTTATCAAAGGAAATTCGGTCTACAGTATAATTTCTGAATTATTTCATTTTTCATTAATTTCCTAAAATTTCCATTTCATTTTTAACACTAATTTCCTGAAGACATGTTTTTGAGAGCTACTGGGTAGGTGCCATCATTAGCAAAAGAAATTCAGCTGGGTGGCACAGTAGTTACAGTCCTCGTCATATTTATGTGGAATCTCAAGTTCTTTTCTATCCTGTTGAACTGTGATGTCAGAGATGAAACTATTCTAGCATTGAAATATATTTAAATTAACTAAAAGCTGCACCAGCATGATGTCATTTTAAACTGGGTCAGATTCCCCAGCTTCTAGCCAATGCGAATCCACCAAACTGAACAAAACAGTTTCAACTCAGTGTCAAGAGTGAAAAATGGGTCTGGGAAAACCCATGCAAGTTTGTAATCACAGCCTCTCAGCCAATGGCCAGCCAGAACAAATATACATAACATAGGCAATGTGTTTACTAACTTATACCATTCGACACCTCTGTCAGCCAATCACATTACAGTATTTCAGGGGAATAATTCCCATATTCTTTGTTGTCCAGTTATCCTCTCATGTTTGACTGTTTGAGTGTTTGTCTCATGGTATAAGCCGGTTATTCACCATGGGATCAGGAATATGTGTTTATCACACCTCGGCCTAAAGGCCTCGGGTGATTAATCACATATTCCCTCTCCCGTGGTGAATAACCTTTACAAATTTTCAAATTCTTTTGTTTATACCGACTGCCATCAAAGTTTAAAGTTGCAAGTTTGTAGATTAATCAAACAACTCTGTGGGGATTATAACAGTTGTCTACTGTGAATGCTCACAAAGCTGTCATTTGGTAGGATTAAACTGGTGATTGCCAGTGATAAACCATTGGGATCAAAAATGTAATGCTTCCTTCAATATATCAATGTTTGAACTGTGATGCATATTTTACTGTCAGCCCATTGGCTATCAAGCAGTGATTACGCGGTTGTAGGGGAAATCCCTGATAAAATTCTTACTCTGACACTGTGTTGAAACTGTGACGCTTATTTCAGGATCAACATTGGCTAGAAGCTGGGGAATCTGACCCGGTTTGAAATGACATCACACCTTGTAGTTAATTTACATATATTGCAATGCTAGAATAGAGTCATCTCTGACATCACAGGTCAACACTGTCAACAGCATAGAAAAAACTTGAGATTCCACGTTTACAAGTATGAGAAGGACTGTAAAGTTTCTGTCCTGATCTGCTAGGTGTCTTTGTCTGCAGGGTTTGAACCCAACATTTTCAGTGAACCTTCATGAGAAAAATCCCAGCTGGAGGTCGTTGGGGACACAAAAATAATTGGCAACCATGTGTATCACACGAGGTTAATTAATTAATTAATTGGGGTCAAAATGAGTTAGCAACATAATTTGAATTGGAAATAATACCCTCTAGGGGTAATCAGCACTATGATCTGAATGGCACACCCCGTTTTCTCATGATTTGAGAATTTCTTTCTTTCTATAGGGTCATAAGTTCTGAAAGTTTAAAGCAAAGAAGGTAGGGGAACATGGGGACCGACGGGCCATGGTGACCGATGGGCCATCCTCTTAAGGTGGCTCGCTACCCATGAAATTACGTCACCTGCACGTATTTCCGTGCAGCCAGGCAGGCCCTATCTATCGTAACGTCATCACAGCAGCAGAGCTCTGCTGACACTGTTTCAGCATCTTTTTTTAATTTTGAGAATTTGAAGTGTCGGCCGCTTCGTTTGCCAATTGCGTCACTTCTATTGGGGTTAGAGACTTCTCGTTTAGAGCATTAAATGCGCTATGAAGAATACTATTAACAAACAGACTTTCATCTTTCTGCTTTAAGAAGAATATTTCTACATGCGATTTTCGGAAAGCATGTCTGATTTCTCAAAAATGACTCTGTTATATAAATACATTTTTATATCAATTTCCAGGCCCGTTGGAAGCCTTGTCAATATTTTATATTGTTCCTTACTTTATTTGGAAATAGAAGACAAAGAAATAGAAAATTCTATCTCGTCTTTTTTTTTGCGCCATGATTCATAAAAAGATCAAAATTTTCAAAATCCAAAATTTTGTTCCGAACCCCAAGAAAAGTTCTTTAAACTAAATATATCTCTCCGGAATTTCAAACAGCTTTTCCGTAAAACTATCCTCTTTAATTCCATGCTTCATTTTATCAAATAGGATAAATGGCCACTGAATGGCAGGGAAAACTTCACAGTAAAAATATTAAGAAAAAAATGGAGTTTTTCTGGTTTGTGTGGACTGACTTTCTTTCACATAACCTGAAATATTTTGAGAGAAAGGCTGGTAGCGACCGCTTTTGTTCCTATATCCTTGCTATAAACTATATTTTGGATCATTTAAAAATATTTTTAAGAAACCCTATCTTAGAAAGTTCACGAGTATCGAGCCACCTTAACTCAACATCAAAAATGTTTCATAGCATCTTATTTGCATTTTTAGTATTGCTTATTAACTATGAACACCATAGGGGAGACCGGGGTAAGTTGTGCCGCGGGGTAAGTTGTGCCGCCCACTGTTGGGGTTAAATGAAGAACTGGGCAAAGAAGGCAATGCCACCCATATATACCCACTTGGTCAACATCATCAGGCACCAAGAAAAAACTACCAAATATAATGGTATGAAAAGCTACACTAATAAATTCAATTTTGTTGCTGAAAACTTGAAGTGCCGAGGACTGACATTCTGGTTTCTCAGTCATTTGGTAGGCCATTGATCGTACATGTACCAAACTTTATTCATTTACATGCAATAGTGACCGAGTCTCAGCCCGAAAACCTCATTTTTGCAAAAAACTTAGTATGAATATCTACCAATGAAACCATCAAAAGGCCCAACTAGACCATATAGGCCACATCTGTACCAAATTTAATCCTTGCACATGCAATAGTGACTGAGTTTTGGCACGGAAAAGAACAAAAATAATTTATATATTTTTTCAAAAAGTATTGAATATCTATCAATCAGACCATCAAAAGGCACAACTAGACCATACATGCTATATTTGTACAAAATTGTATCCATGTACACTCAAGAGAGGCCGAGTGCTGGCCCGGAAAACACCTGAATGCATATATATCTGCAAATGGTAGCGCCTCAGAAATGGTGTAATAATAAAAATAACAATAACTTGTTACCAACAAGAGATTTTAGAAGATAATGTGGCAATCAAGTTACAAACTTCTTTATAATTTTGTGAATGATATTTGGTCTCCTTGGAGACCAGGTCATCTGTCTGTGAATTTTACATTGATTGATTGATGGATTGATTGACTGATATACCTAACTAACAAACTACAATACAGGCAGTCATCCTAAGTCTCCTACGGTTAGAACAATTTTTCTCTATTTTTGAGAAATGTGTTTTATTTTACAGGTCAATCAACTGAACAGATGGGTTGGAATTGGTTAATAATTTTTGGCTCTGTTCTTGGTATAGCTGTTTTTCTGGCAACTGTTGGTTCACTCATCACTTACGTGTGCAGGCGAACAAAAACAATGCAGATTACACAGTTACCAATTGAGCTGCCACAAATTGACAGCCCTGAAATTTCAGAGCCAGGAAACAACATATATTGCGATATAGACTATGAAGTGTTGCGACGTGGCACTGGTCTGATTGCCAATGGTATTCTTCAACAACCACACGCGTACGTTGACATGTCAGTCAATAATTTGATACAGGAACCACATGCTAATTTGGACCAGTTTGCTGAAGATATGCCAATACAGTCACATGTCTATGCTGGAATGATAGCAAATGATATGTCAAGAAAACAACACACTTACGCTGGTTTGTCTGCAGGTGTCAATAAGTCCACAAGCTTGTCAGTAGAACCACTAGCCTGTCTGAACGTGTCAGAAGATCCACAAGCTTGTCTGGAAGTGTCGGAAGGTCAACAAGCTTGTCTGGAGGTATCTATGTTTAGATCTAGAAGCTTGCCTTGAGGTGTCTGGAGTTATCAGAAATTTCAGGAGCTGAGGCTGAGGTATTCACAAGCTTAATATATTTAGAGACAACGGTATAGGTGAACTAAGTACAGTATCTCCAGTAAATGAGAAAACCCACACCAAAAATTGAATTACTTGCTAAATAAATCAACATCCCAGTGAAATAATCCAGCTAAACCAGAGCATAATAACACTTAGTTAAGCCTTAACCACAGCACTGGCTTGCTAAAATAATGGGCTACCCATTGATTTTAAGGGGGGGCGTGGAGGGAAATTACTGTATTTAGGTGTGGGACGTTCGGTCCAGGATCTAGCTCATCTGATTAATATAATGTTTCAGTTCCTTCCAATCTGTAAGATAGCCAAAATTTTGCTTTTTTGGATTGGACACTCCAGTAACAAATACCGTAAAACAGGGTAAAGTGGCAATCCAAGGGAAAGTTGGCTGGCTATTTTAACCCACTTAATGGATAAAATGCCTAAATTCTCACTGACACAGGTTTCTACGGCAAATTTGCCACTAGTGTCAGTGAGGAAAGTTGGAATTTCTGCCATTAAGTGGGTTAAAATAGCTGGCAAATTCCCCTGGATTGCCTACTTTACCCCCTTTTATGGTAAGTAAGTGCACGTCATTCAAAGGCAACATCGACATTCTACTAGGTCTCTGGGATATCATATCCTGAAATTGGGGGATTCATTCACTTTGGTGATGATTTGTTAGCAAATTAACTCATAGGGGTGTAGCACCCAGTGGACTCACTTATTGGGGATACTGTCCACTGCAGAATACTACAGGAAATAACACTTTTTTCTAAGTAGATCTACAGTGTCGCCTGTAAGTAAGTGAAACGCATGACATTGTGCCATTGCATCAATGCTAAACATCCTCAGCCAAACTGCTTGTGGAGGCGTGAATTCTCATCGGATGAAAGGGAAACAAAGGGGGGTCATAAAGGCCGATGCGTGAGGCAAGTGGGATAAAAAAAGCAGCCCATTTTCTTCGCTGTGGTCGGAGCTAGGTATTGGTCAAAGTCTTTGATAAGTAAGTGAACCACCCTTCCCTATGTCTTAACATTGGGCCTGGGTTTCACTTACTTATCAAAGACTTTGACCCATACCTAACTCCAACTACAGCAAAGAAAATCGGCTGCTATTTTTATCCCACATGCCCCACTTATCGGCCTTTATGACCCAAAATGTTTTCCTCTCATCGGATGAGAATTCGTCCTTCCAGAAGCATTTTGGTTAAGGATGTTTAACATTGATGCAGTGGCACAATGTCATTCGTTTCACTTACTTACAGGCAGCACTGTATGTACTTACTTTTTTTTTTGCTTTGATATAATACAGACAAAGCTTCTATGGCCGTTTAATTTTATATCTCAGGATCTAATTACAGAAGCTCTATGATATAAATCAGTCTTGTCTGTCATATTGCAAAGATTATACATCCAAAATTTCAAGTCGATATCTCTAAAACCCTTGCCATAATAAAAATATTACTGAAGCAACAATTATCAGTGCAAGAGAGAATTACAAGAAATACTTACAGTGCATTTATTTAGACATTCGGGTCTTGGGAATATTAGTGGACCAGCCAAAGTCCAAAAAAGCCTCTAGAAAATTTTTTTCCGGCATTTCTTGTTAATACTTGGCAACCATGGTAGAAGTGGGCTATGGGGGAAGGGATTAAAGGTAGGGGTGGATGCCGGCGTCAATTTTTAATTTTAAGGTCAATTAGGGGTCGTTAAAGTCATTAAGGCAAAATTACTGAAAATTCATGTTTTTTCTCTTTCAGTAGTGTTAATGTTGCCCATGGTACACAGAATAGCTTCAAAAGGATCAGAGGGGTTGGGCTTTCACACTTGTGACCATATCAGTACCCTTTAAGTCATTAATTAGGCAATAATTACTGTTTTGCAATTAGCAAAGGTCGTCAAGCAGTCCATGCGCTGAGACTTTTGATAGACATCGCCAGAAAAAAAAGGAGGCTGTTATACGTACTTTTCATTGACTATCAAAAGGCTTATGACAAAGTCGACAGAAGAAAACTTTTGAAATACTTGGATCTTAAAGGATGCGGTTCAACCTTCCTTACTGCTTTAAAATCTTCGTACACAATGACCAAGGGACAAATTGGACAATGCAACTTTACGGCAAGTAGCGGAGTTCGCCAGGGTGCTTGTACAAGTTGCCCACTATTCACATTCTTCATTGAGCCAACGATTAAAGCAGTCTCTAACTTGGGACCAGATGATTGGCTAGGGGAATGCCATTCGCTGCTACTGATGGATGACACAGTCATTGTGGCTACATCGAGAGAAAGGATTACAGCTAAATTTGCTGCCTTGAAGATGTGCGCAGACGAAATTGGAATGGTCATAAACCCGAGCAAAACCCAGTACATGTGTGTGAATGCAAGTGACACTGGACCCCTTCAAGCTGGAAACATATCTATCGCTCACACAACTTCTTACACGTATCTTGGAACCCCGATAAGCATTGCCTCTATTGCGGATCAAGTTAAGGAACATTTGCGACAAAAGACAAGCCACACACTGAAATTCCATTCGTTTCTTGGCAAAAATGTTGATGCCCCTTATTTAGTGAAAAAGACTGTTTGGAATAGTGCACTTAAATCTGCACTCTTCTACAGCTGTGAGACATGGTTGACGTTGGATGTAAAGGCTGCAGAGACCGTCTACAACAATTCTCTAAAAAACCTCTTGGGAGTTAGGGGTACGACATGTAATGACATTGTCCTAACTGAAAGTGGTGAATGTGGGGCGAAAGGCTACATTCGTCAACTTCAAAGTTCCTTCATCCGGAAACTGACATCCAGACAGGAATATCCAGGCAGCTACCTTCAATACATCATCCATGAAGCAATCCAGAGTCGATGCCCTGCTGGACGTGTACTTCAGGACCTGATGGCCAATAGTTTCAAGGAGGGAAGCTTTCGAGAAGACATTTTACAAAGGATTGAAACTTCAACGAGCACACGGAGGGTTGCTTATAGGACGTTTAACCCCGAGTTAAAGGTGCACAGAGTTTACTCTACTCTGCAGGTACCAGAGTATGACCGGGTAGCCTTCACGCGCCTGAGGCTTAGTTCACACAATCTAAAGTTTGAAACTGGGCGTTGGTCAAGGATTCCACCAGAAAACAGGATCTGTGCATGTGGTTGTGTGCAGTCTGATATCCATGTGTTACTGAACTGCCAATTGACAATGACGGACAGAACTACTCATAGAATCCCTAATTGTACAACATTGGATGAACTGTTTAATGATGTCAATGTACCTGTCCATGCTGTTTGCAAATATTGCAGAGACATTCTTAGAAATGATAGACTCACCTAATAATTAAATCACCTCAACAATTTCAGTATTATAAATCGATTTATGCAATTCTAAATGTAACTTCATACAGCCAATAAAAATACTACTACTACTACTACTACTACTACCACGAGGAAGAAAAAATCACTGAAATTTAATCAGTTACTTGGTTTAGGCACTACAATGTATTTATATGTGATCTTATATGTTTTTGCCATAGTTTTTATGAAAATTACAAGATTTATATGTACTACAATATATGGGTTCCCCATGCGTACAAGCTAAGAAGACGATCAACAATTGCAAAAGCAATGGGACTGTTATACACATTTTTCTGATGGAATTATATCATGTTAATTTTGATATCATTATCCTTAACAATTCAAATTTATTGTCCTGCCAGCAGCATTAATATTCACATTGAGAAAATGGAAAAATCAATTTGTTCTCATCTTGCCAATCTAGAGATCACATGACCATCACGAGATAACTCATTCCTAACCAACCAAAAAATATGTGGATGGAAGTCAGTTTTCATTTGACACCTTAGTTCCCTTGTTACTACAACTTACAACCCTCTAAAAGCTAAATAAATGTTATTGTTAGTGTCGAAAATCTCCTCGGAAACACCAAATTCCCCCATGTATTTTCAATTCCCTCTGTCCTAATCACCATATAACTCATTCCTAACCCATTAAAATGGATATGGATAAATAGCCCTTGATGTAAGCTTGCATTCGGCATATTGGTTTCCTTGTTACCACAGTTTTCAACCCTCCAAAAGCTAAATAAATGTTGCGGTCAGTGTTAAAATCTCCTCGGAAACACAAAACTCTCCCATGTATTTTCAATTCCGCCTGTCCTAATCACCATATAACTCATTCTTAACCAATCAAAATGGATATGGATAAATAGCCCTTGATGTAAGCTTGCATTTGGCACATTGGTTTCCTTGTCACTACAGTTTTCAACCCTCCAAAAGCTAAATAAATGTTGCGGTCAGTGTTAAAATCTCTTCGGAAACACAAAATTCTCCCATGTATTTTCAATTCCGCCTGTCCTAATCACCACAAAAATAATTCCTAACCCAACAAAACAAATGTGGATACATAGCCCTTGATATTAGCCTTCATTTGGCACCTTGGTTCCTTGTTACTGCAGTTGTCAACCCTCCAAAAGCTAAATAAATGTTGCGGTCAGTGTCAAAAATCTCCTCGGAAGCACAAAATTCTCCTATGTACTTTCAATTCCACCTATCCTAATCACTATTTTAGACATTCTTAACACACCAAAATGGATATGGATGGATAGCCCTTAATGACAGCTTTCATTTGGCATCTTTGTTTTCATGTTACTACAACAGTCAACCCTCCAAACGCTAAATAAATGTTGCTGTCAGTGTCAAAAATCTCTTCTGAACACAAAATTCTCCCATGTATTAAGGGTGAAGTGCATTAATTAAGTATCAAATAGCAAAGTTCATTACTTTGAGGTATAGTTCTGGCCTGAGGTTGTGCTATTTAATCATTTTAGGTCATTTTGATTAATTTTGTTTTCAATTTTTGCTGAAAAATCACCATTTTCTCGGTTTTGACCTTAACGACCTCTAATTAACCTTAAAAATCAAATCTGGAAGGGGCTCCCACCCTAGTCCTTTCCTCTAACCTATTACCTATCAAACGTGCATATGACCATTGTAGGTGTCTTCCATTAACAAGAAATGCCTCTAACAGTACAGAATCATGTATTGGCTGGTCCACTACAGTGTTTTGTATGCATTTAATTAATAAATTACCTGTAAATCACTTATGATTGTGTTAATATCTTTGTGATTTGGAATTAAAAACACAAAACTGAATCCATGTTGTCATTTTGCTTTGCTAAATATTCATCTGACATTTAAAAAAAGGGTGCGTTCTAAGTTAAACGTAATTGACCTAGAAATGACCTAAAAACCTTAATTAAGGCATTAATTATCAGTTTTATCCTAACAAATTTTGTTGTTGTTGCTTAAATATCAATTTTGACCTTCAGCTATCAATTCTGTCTTCATAAGTTCAATTGAATTTATTTTAACATTGAAAAATTGGTAAAAACCTGAAATTTCTCCGTTTTGACCTTAACAAGCTCTAATTAACATAAATATGCAAATGTGACGGTGGCATCCACCCTAATCTATTTCTCTAACCTATGACCTATCTAACTGGCATGGTTTCCTTGCATTAACAAAAAATGCCTCTACCAGTACAGAATCATGTCTTGGCTGGTCCACTATATACTGGGGTCTCGGGGAGTATACCAGGGATGTACTGCACCTACCCATGGTACAACCTCATAGTCATCCTCCCCACGCAAGCCCTGCTAAAAGGGACAGGGCTTTCTGCTATTTCCAACCTCCTCTGTGATTGGCTGCTTATTTAGGTCATAAGCATTTTGCAGGCAGATTTAGTCCGATTATGGACACTTAGAGGATTACTGGCAACTAAGAAAAACAGTGTAAAACAAGCAAACTTTCAAACAGTATCATTTCAGAAATGTGAAAATACATAATTCAATGGAATTTTCGGAACTGTGATAGCACCTTTCAACAATAAACAATTTCTCCGTTTGTAACTGTGTGAAACAGAAGCAACAATTTCAAACTGTGATGTAGCAGTCCCTGATTGGCTGAGCAAAACTGGTCAGTTAATTAAGTATTCATGAATTAGCAAAGGTTATGGGCCATTTTGTCATGGTATGACTTGGGATGATGCCTCATAATGCATGTAGAAAGGAAACTTCTTTGAAAGAGTGTTGTTAACTACAACCCTTGAGTACTGGACACCAATTTTATTTTAGGACCACTGTCGAGCATACTGTCATTTCCTTCAGGGAGAAATACTGTTATTTGATCATGGGAAATGATTATGGGGCTTAGGAATATATAGCTAACACACCATAAGCTGAAAAAGAAAACTGTATAACCATCATCAGCCGAGAACTACAATTTGATTTCAAATGAAGGGTAATATTTATCTTGTTAAATTGGTAGATAATAAATTTATTTTACTTGTCCACGTTTATCTCCAGGAAGATGCGCCGCTACATGTACACCATAATTATGTCTGCATAATTAAGTGGAACCAGAATATATTCTCCTTTGATCAACAAGATGAGGACAGGCCAGGGCAAGTTGTCACAATGCTTATAACTTTGCTATAGGTGGCAGCAGTTGTGTCGTATCCATCCAACCTTTTCTTGTGCAATTACGATCTGGAGGCCTTAATATCGGGCGCAGCACCTTCTATGTGGCACCAATGTTTTAATATAATTTCCTACATTTTGAGCTAAGTCCCGACTCTGTACGACCATTCTTTCTATGTCAAAAGTGCGTCCGAAGCACTCGAGGTTGATGTCCGAAATGTTGTTTACATGTTATGTTTCATCTCCATAAATCGGCCTAATAAAAATATTTAAAGTATCCAACGTGTTTTCTAAAGACAAAAGGTACATGACTGTATTTTTTTTAGATTTTTCAAAGCCACAAATCACCCCAAAACCATGCCCTGAAGATTCTGTTATTTCCCCCAATGAAAGATGGCGATGGCCCAGACCTGAGAATCCAGACCTAGGCTATATCAGGCCACAGACATGCCTTTGCCCATCGGCCGTGTTAGGAATTCCTGGGTCCTTCTGATTCTGAAAAATGTATTTGAGGGGTCCCAAGAGCATTTGGGAGGTCAGAACCCCCTTATTTCGACCACTGATTTCCTATAATTATATATGTTCTTGAATATCTCTGCATGGGATGGTCTCTGAACTTCACCATTGTGGATTGCATTTGCTTCCGTTTTTTTTATTATTGGACTAAAGAATAAATTACTCCAGGGTTTTACAGACGCCCCAGAGGGCTTTTCTAGGGTATATACTAAGAGAAGGTGCAACAAGGCTCTAAGAATTCTCATTTCGTACACTAGCTGCTTCCTGTTTACATTTCTACTGCTCTGTGATTGGTGCAGGCTTCACACCAGGTGACGTCACCATATATGACACCATAGTAACCTCTTAAAGTATGATCTATGATGTCACAGAACAAGTTGTCCAGAATGCATTGCAGCAGGAAGAAGTCCTTTCACAGAATCAACACTTCTCAGCGTTGCATCTCCTCTGTTTGCGGGGCAGGTATGTAAAAAAATAGTGCATTTATACATAGAAGCATGAAACTTGGCACACACTTAAAAAACGTCTACATGAATATATTTGGATAGGGAGCCACCTCAAATTTAGCTTAGGTTGCTACTGGCAGCTATGTGGGCACATCGCCTGCAAACAGTGATATTCACAGCCAAGTTGCCAACCAGGCGATAAAATTGCAGCTGCATTGGCTATTGTGACATTATGGTTGCTCCAATAAATGTATACTTTGTCTGTTGCATTGCCCAGTAAGTCCACTGAAACAACTACACACATAAACTGCGCGAGTGCGCATCAGCAAACCTTCAGCATGTAGCGGGGCAGATTTGTCATGAATAGGGAAGAAATATTGCATTTATACATAGAAGCATGAAACTTGGCACACAGTTAAAAAACATCTTAAAGAAAATATTTAGATAGGGAGCCACTTCAGATTTGACCTGGTTGACCCATGGCAGCCATTTTCCAAAATGGCGGCTAGTTATCTCATTTTCCTGCTTTCTGTGAAGTGCCTTTATTTTGAAAGTATGAAAATAGTGCTCATTATTCCTTCTACAGATCTAAAAAACATTATCAATTGATTTCGGGATTGAACTGAGGTATTTTAGGGTATTCAGGGTCCATTTTGTTAGAACTGTTGAAGAAAATGTATCATTTTCGCGGTTTCCCATAGTTTCATGGAATCTCAATTGATTTTTAAACAAACTACATATTTGAATTCCTTGCAAAAAGAGCTTTCAAATGAATGGTAGCATCAATAGTTTTTGTGAATTTTTTGTCAAAATTAAACTAAAACCGAAATCTTCAAAAAACATTTTATTTTCATTTTTTCCATTTTCATACCAAATTTTCGAAACCCATTGATGCGGGTACTCATTTGAAAGCTCTTTTTTCAAGGAATTCAAATATGTAACTAATTTTGATATTTATAAAGAATTGGCGTAACCATGCGTAACCGCGAAATCCAGCATTTGAATCAATATTTCTACCAAAATGGATTCTAACAAGCCTGAAAATAGTCCAGGCTCACAAAACATTGTATAGTAATGTACTGAATACCTAGAGAAGGAATAAAAAACACAATTTGCATGTATTATAATTGTAGGAATTACACAGAAAGCAGCAAAATGGAAGAATTGGCCATCATTTTGGAAAATGGCTGCCAGTAGCAACCTAAGCTAAATTTGAGGTGGCTCCCTATCCAAATATATTCATGTAGACGTTTTTTAAGTGTGTGCCAAGTTTCATGCTTCTATGTATAAATGCACTATTTTTTTACATACCTGCCCCGCTAATGGAGACAAGTTTTCTGCAGTCTCTGCCAGCAGAACAACCCAAAACTAATAAACTCACTCTTGCAAGTGGATACTATATAGGCCTATGTTGATTGTTGAATCATCTAGAAAAGAATGCCAGATAATGCACTTCTTTGACTTTGCATGTGATTTTCATTGAGTATTTGGTGATTTGCTGATAAAAGTGCTGTCAGCCATTAGACATTCTTTGAAAATTGAGATTGTCATGTTTTCCTATTTTGAAGCTTGGGGCATTATATTGGTGGATACTGGATAGATATCTGGTTGGCTCTGGATCTTGCATGGCTAGATTGGTCACTGCATTTTTTCTATTTTCTGTGCTGACAGCATTTTGATTCGTTCTCATAAAATTTCTTATTCTTTACTCCTTTATTCTTCCTCTTAAACCTCTGCACCATAATGACTCAAAACTAGTTAAACAATTGTGTATGTATTATTTTCATCGCCGAGGCGCAGCCGAGATGATAACAAATTAGCTACTGTATGATATCATATTTCAAGACTTTGTTAAAATTCACCTCTCGGCCCTCTACACTAGACATTGTCTACATAATTATATAAGACTACATTTACACTCTTGCTCATAAATATGGAATATAGGAAAACACGAAAACTACCATTGAATTGTGGCTATCCCATTTGAATCCAATGGTTAAAATCGCACTTTTAAGAACTTAAGTGGATTCCTGAAGAGTTATTTGAAGACCTCACTTTAATATTCGGTAAAATTTTTTAAAATTTTGGAGGCTGGAAGAAATTGAAAAAACGATGCAAAAAAAGTCAAAATATGAATCTTGTTTAGGGTTAGGAATCCATCAAAAATTGTTTATTTGTGAAAGTTGCTGTCATCAAAGGAAAAATTAACCTTTAAATGAGTCAATTCAATGGTAATTAGCGTGGTGAATCTCCGAGACAAATAATCACAGCACAGACAAAATGGGTCATATTTATGCTTGGTCCAATGGAACAGTTTTTTACATTTTCAAACTCCAAGACTGCATGATAACCAGTAACGCTTTATTGATATAGGTTTATACACTCTATGTGTGCTCTACCGAAATGTACTATAATTTCAACTAGAAATTGTTTTGACTGCTAGCAATTGAGAGTTTATCACACTAAACAAGGTTGGTTTATCACCATTGTTCATGAAAACCTCAAAATATGAAAAATCCACTCCAGCCATTGATATCGGCCTAGTTGAGCCTCTCCTCAGCACGTTGAAGTTAATTTTCTGAATCTGGACTCACCCAAAACAAAGGTAAAAAATAAAACAAGGATCGTGGTTATTTCGGTATATTCCATATTTATGAGCAACAGTGTACATGCATATTGAAATGTGTGTACCATGACATTTCATTGCATTCCATTTAATTCCACAAAATTCGAGGAGCATTAACAGTTAGTCCATGTAGAGATTTCCAAGTCCCTTAGCACTTAATGCCACTTAAAGGAAACCCCGGGAGCCATCCTTTACATTCAGGCAGCAGCAAGAAACTGCATAGAACTCGAGGGAGCATTGAGGGACCCCAGGGCCCAGAAGGCATAACAAAAACTCAGCAGCTCCAGGGAAGTTCCTCTGAGATTCTGGGAAATGAGCCAAAAATTAATGATGATGCTTTGAAAATGCTAAAACAATATGTGGTGTCGATGAAGATGTGAAAAATCTCACTTGTAAAATCATCCCGAAAACCTTTTCTTAACATTTAAACCTACTAGGATATTTCATAACTTTATTGCAATAATAAAATAATGTCACATTGACATTTTCGAGACATAGCGAAGGAAGTGATGTGACCAATCTCAGCATTCTTCATTTATAATTGCTTCTATATAGGCCTAGTTTGACTTGTGATAAAACCGTGGTAAATTTTACAAGACACCATTTGCTCTAGAAGTGTCAGGTTTTTTTTAGGGAGAATTGTTCACAATAACACCTTTTAGACAATGACTCAGAGGAGTTCTTTGAGGGCATCTTCTGTCGACAGTTAATCTATTATCCTTGCCTTGCCCCTGTCACTTGAATGGCACAAAATCAATCTGTGATGTTGCTTTAAAATATCAAAACATCAAATTATGGATAGATTATTAGAATTATGTTATAGACACACATTCTCACTAATATTGAAAATGTAGCTAATTAATGAAAACACCTGTGTAAACAAGATATCAGTAGTTTTGATGGAGCAGCGTAAGGCGTTCATGAATTAATAGTATGATTTATGTTATAAACACACATTCTCACTAATATTGAAGATGTAGCTAATGAATTACATTTTACTGTTCATGATAAAATCAACCAGAAAATTATTCATTTAATGCTTTCTAGATCATTTGGAAATAATCATAGCCTCTTATTCTGAAATAAAATGCTCACTGGATTTTTTTAGACAACACATGAAATTTATGTTAATTTCAGCGTCGTAATTCACAAAAGTTTTTATATTTGTACTTGTAATGAAACAAAATTTGGCAAGATTCTCCTTGCTCTGGATGTGTCAGGTTTTTGCAAGAGAGAAATTTGAACAATAGAGCCTTGTAGACAATGGCTAAGAGGAGTTCTTTGAGGGCATCTTCTATCAACAGCTAATCCATTATCCATACCCTGCCCTTGTCTCTAGAAAGGCACAATACCAATCTATCATTGTCTCAGTCTCACCTGATACTTCACATGGTTCTAAAGATAACATCGTAAGTTAACTCTTAAAATATCCTGGAATCCATTCACTCAGTGACTACAGTTACCGCATCTTTCATCCTGACATATACATCCATTTTGCCGCACTCCTCTTTTGTCACTTGTCGTGACAGTCTCTGCCTCTCGCTAATGCATCCTGTCAAGTTGGCTCTTTCCAACTCACAACTACTAGGCATTTGACAACTGATTTGATCAAAAGATATATATTTACCATACAGCTTCTCATTTTTCATTTAACTCAGTAGCTGTTCTAAAAAGTTTTTGCATATAAGCATTGTCAGGTATTCTTCCTTCACATTTTCACAACATTGAACTTGTGGTTCTCATTCTCTAAATTGCATCTGTCTTTGAGTCAATGACCACTGACCTTCCTTATCTTCTACCCTATTCTCATGTCACTTTGCTTTTTGCTACTGTCTTAACCTCTTACATCCTGTCAAGTCAGCTTAGTCCTACTCACACTCACAGTACTCAGCTCCACTGAGCCCCTAATCCTTTGTGATACAAAAAGGTTTCATTACTTAACAGGATAACAGTTCAAAAGGAACTACCAAGAGTCTGGGGGAAGTACCATTTCAGCCATTTTTGCATTGCATATTTAATGATGCTCAGTAAATTCAGTCTTCTGAGAAGAAGGTTGATGTTTGCAATCAGCAGGGTACTCATTATAAAAGCATATTCAAACGTTGATCAGTTATAACCTACGCTCCTCCAGCTAAATATCTTTCCGTAGACATTTTAATCATTATTATCTGCAAGTATCTTGAAATGTGTGTCTCAGAAAATGTTCCTGCTCTTCATCCTAAAACATTCAAGATCCGATGAGATCATGCAGAGATTGTGAAGTCCCAGTGGAACTTAATGCCACTTAAAAGAAATCCCAGGAGCCATCTTTTGCATTCAGGGAGTGCAGGGAGCTGCTCAGATCTCGAGGAAGCATCAAGGGACCCCAGCGGGCATTATGAAAACTCAGCAGCTCCTAAGAAGTTCCAGAGCTGCCTTGCATCACAAGATTGAGGAAACTTCAAGTTTTGCTGAGATTCAGATATGTGAGCCCAAGAATTTAATGCACCATCAAATAATGCTGTTCGATCAAAAATATCACAGTATGCACTGCCGAGAAAGTGAATGTGAATAATTTTAATTGCAAAATTATTCAGAAAAACTATTCTATGCATTCAAGCCTATTGGGATATAATCATAACTCTTATCTCAAAAATAAATGCCGCATTGAAATATTTGAGACAACAGAACTGAAATGTCAAAATTTTATGTTTACAATTTCAGCTAGTTTATTTGTGACTGTTTTTATAGTTCTGGCAGACTGCTTGTGTTATTTCAATGGTACAATTTTTAAGACGCCTTTTCCATTTAAGTGTCTGGTTTTGCTGGGGTCCAAGGGAGACTTGTGAACAATAGCGCCTTTTAGACAATGGATCCAAGGAGTTCTTAAAGGGCATCTTCTATCAACAGTTAATCCATTATCCTTGCCCCGCTCTTGTCACTTGAAAGGCACAATACCAAATCTATCACTGTCTTAGTCTTATCTGAGGTTGGAAGAGATAACATCTTAAGTTAATGCTTAACATATGCTGGACATCCGTTCATGCAGTAACTACAGTTACCGCATCTTTCACCCTACCATATTCATCCATTTGCAGCACTCTTCTTTTGTCACTTGTCGTGACAGTCTCTGCCTCTTGCTAATGCATCCTGTCAAGTTGGCTCCTTCCCATCCACAACCACTTAGTATTTGACAACTGATTTGATCAAAAGAGATATACCAATACAACTTCTTATGTTTCCTTTAGCTCAGTTGTAAAAAGGTTTTTTCTTGCACCATTTTCAGGTTTTCCTCCTTCACATTTTCAAAACATTGACTCATAGTTTTCATTCTCTAAATTGCATCTGTCTTTGAGTCAATGACCACTGACCTTCTTACAAGATCAATCCATTTTCTGCCCTTCTCTCTTGTCAACCCTCTCCTCTGTTTCTGCCTTTCCCTTACACATCCTGTCAAGTTGGCTCAGTCCCACTCTGGCCGACTCAGCTTCACTCTGCCACTAATCCTTAGAGAACCAAAAGGATTCCTGATTTATCTGGATCACAGCTTAAAAGGTCGCTGTTTGTTTCACCAGCTATTCTTCTCTGATGTTTGGCTTTGCATAAAATTTCAATGTGCAGCTCAAGCAGTGTAAAGAAATTACACAGCACCTTACATTGTCTGTAACCACAAACAAAAATTAGGAGAAATGTGAACAATAGCACCATTTAGACAATAGCTGTGAGGAGTTCTTTAAGAATCTTCCATCAACAGTAACTGTTTATTCATTATCCTTGATATACCCTTGTCACTAGACAGGTAATATCAATCTATCACAGACTGAATTTCACCTGAGGCTTAACAAGGGTTCTATAGATAACATCTCTTACAAGTTAAAACTAAAAATATCCTGGATATCCGTTGATGCAGTAATAGACCGGCAGCCCAGGGCTCTAGCCTAGTCGAACGAGGTACCACTAACGGAGCATATGGGTATAAAGGGAATAATAAGGTGCACCAGAAAACCCATTTCTGGCGCGGCGTATCGGTCACGTTTACCCCTGGCGGCCATTTTCCAAGATGGCCACCATAAAAATAAGTGCATGCAGTTTTTGGTCTAGATCTTTAATGGCTTATCCGATTTTGATAATTTTTGGGTCAAAATATATGAATTCTCACTTGACGTGAACAGTCATATAAATGGGAATATCTTCATCACTAAATGTCACACAGCAACAAATAAGACGTGGTTTCTGGTATTTCTGTATGTCAGGAAGTTTTTTATGATGTTATTTTTACCCTAAAACCAACCATTCATTGACTATGATGCCTTATTTTGCCAGAGAATCTTGATTTTTTTTCACATTTTTCACTTTTTTTGCATTTGATCCTTAAAAGCAGCATGAATCGCTTATAATAATATTGAAATTTTTATGACGTAATTGCATTGGGAATATTGAAATACATATATTTTGACCCAAAAATTATCAAAATCGGATAAGCCACTAAAGATCTAGACCAAAAACTGCATGCACTTATTTTTATGGCGGCCATCTTGGAAAATGGCCGCCAGGGGTAAACACGACCGATACGCCGCGCCAGAAATGGGTTTTCTGGTGCACCTTATTATTCCCTTTATACCCATATGCTCCGTTAGTGGTACCTCGTTCGACTAGGCTAGAGCCCCTGGGCTGCCGGTCTATAACTACAGTTGGAAGTGTTTAAGAAAAAAATACCAACAGATACAATGAACATCCTTATTCTTTGGGCTGAGCATGAGAGGAGTGAGTGCCATTCAATAAGCTGTAAACAGGTGAAAATGCCAAAGAGTGTAAAAAATCTGCTCAACATGAATTTGTCTTCAAAAACTCAATTAGTAAAGTACCTGTCAATTAATGTTAAAAATGATTTTATTCCATTCTTGTGATGTTTGACAGATAAGATGGAATCAAACTGGTGTGGTTTTTTACATGTGTCATTGAGTAGATGACCATTGATCTTCTCAAAAGATTAATCCATTTTCCGTGCTCTTCTTTTGTCCCCTCACTTTTCTGTATTTGCTGTATCTGGCTTCCCCTTACGCATCTTGTCAAGTCAGCTTATAGTCCCAGTCAAGCCACTCAACTCCACTCAGCTTGTAATCCTTAGAGACCCCAAAAGGCTTCCTTACTTATCTCAAGTTATCTGGATTATAGCTTCAAAGGCCCACCCAGAGAATCTACCCTAGACGAATCTCTCCATCCACTCATATTATCATAGATTTACGTCACGAGCGTCTAGGCCAATCAGCGCCTAGTATTCTTCCCCAGTTCAAAAGTTTACCGGCAATTTATGAAGCGACTATTAACTTCTCAGGGACGTATGGCCCACCATTTTAAAGCTCTCAGAAAGATCTATCCATACAAGAGCCGCATCGGTAACCCTTACGGAAGTGTGCGAAACTGCAAAATCGCCCTCATTTGCATACATGTGTGAATGCCTGTTCATTGGCCATCTTTGGGGGCGTGTCTGATTTATTCACTGAAGGCTTTGCTGAAATGAAAAGGCCATTCTTTGTGTCACAAGTTGTTCCTCTTTGATGTTTAGCTAGGGGGTGGTGATAAAAATGAACTTTACAATTTCAAATGGAAACTATCAAAACATTGTTAAGAAAGAAAAATGCAGCAAATTGATGTATTGCACATAGCTGTAACTTTATTTTTGATCCCTCCCAAGCTCATCTGAAGATAATAAACTTTTGAGCCAGATTATTATAAATAAACATTTATAAAGAGAGCTTTCAAATGAGTACCAACATGATATGTATTGATATATATTTGACCATTTTTAAGCATTTAAATTATAATATAACATTGAACTATCATAATCAGACAATTTTAATGAGTCTGTTCCCAGTGGAGCTTGCATGCAAAATTGCCAAACACGCATACTCTTGGAGATTTAGGTGCATAGAATATGTTTATGAATTTTAGCATCCTTTTCTGATGTAACTGCTTGTAAAATCAAAGATGGCTGCAAAAATGGACAAAGAGGTGGCCGCCGAGAAGCATTTAATCCTATTTCAGCCCTAATTCAAAATTAATTACGTCCAAATGGCAGGTCATTTTCTATACATTTTTGCAGAGACGAAAATAAATTCCTTTTTATATGTTGAAAAGTTATAGACATGAAAAGTACCATTCATTTATATCCAGCATCCTGGACTGCGCACAAAATTACGGAATGGCAGTTTTTCCTTTTCAGGCCTGTAATATCTGTACTGATGCAAAGACATCGTAGAGCGGCTAATTGGTAGCCTTGCTTTTCTGCCCAAGAAACTGTTTTACACAAAATTCCTGTTACAGTAGACAAACTTCGAGTGTTTACATGCAATACACTTCTGGGCTGTTACTGACATCACAGCCCTATCCCTGCCATGTTAAGTGACCATAACTTTGATACCTCATAAACGTGTGACTGACTCATAGCCCATACATACCATGTTGTGTGATAGGTGTCATAGCATTCACCAGTGACCTCACTACTGTCTCTCTGAGTAATAGGCCTGCAATCAACAGAGCTTGACCAATGTCAATGCTACTGATCCCCAGCTGATCTTGGTGTCTGCTGCTCCTGGCCATCCTGACCACAAGTGCTTCATTTTAGCGAAGTTATAACAAACAGGTTAATCTTCCTCTGGTATGACAAACAGAATTCACAGTTTGAGATATTCAAAGCAATTGTATCTATGTTTGAATGTTTAATTGTTGTCTGTTTGTTGTTCCAAATATTTCTTTGAGGAAAAACACAAACAATTATCTGAATTATAGATATTTCAGGCCAGAAAAAGCTGTAAAGGATTAGAATACTTCAGAATTTTATTGAACTTGTTGGCAGAGCAAGTTTAAACGAGCTATGCAATGGAGGGATGCCCCTGGCTTTCTTGTGTAGCTCCCTTGTTCATCAAACAGGTTGCTGCATTTATATACACCAAAACCCCGCTTAGACACAAGCATGCATATAATTCCGTCGCACTTCTTCCATGATTTACAACTCACTATCGCCATTCAGATGGATAAGCTTTCATGTTGACTGACTGTGTCAACACCACATCTTTCATGAAGAGAGCAACGATTATTGTCAAATGGGTCAGATTTATGACTCAGTGACTGCACTGCATATGACAACTGTTCTACTGCCCATTCACTTAGCATTGCTCTGATACACGTCACTGAGCCAGATGTTGGTCACTGCTGCATCTATACATGTCATTAGAATCCTATGAGTCAGTGAAAGAGCCACCAGTTTCAATGGTAAAGATTGAAGAAACAGCTTTAGTGACCTCATTGATACTCTGAAACCAGTCACTTGTAAGCACTCGAAGTTTGTCTACTGTAAGATCATTGTCAAAGTTGCCAGGTACTTTATATAGGTTTTAACAAAGGATAACTAATTTTGTGTTTCTCAGGTCAAGAAATTCATTAGGCAGTGACAGGCACTATTTAAAGCAAGGAAAGAGCTATTCATGTGTTTCCGTAAAACACCTGCCTAAAAAGACATTTCAAAGATCCTACTACAGTGGCAAGATGATCAGTAATTTAATAGTGAATAATAATTGAGTCAGTACTAAGCATTGTGTACATGTAATGTTGAAAGGGTACGATTTTCAAATCTGTGCAGGATACTGCAGGTTTTATTTAAATTGCGTTAAACTGACAAGTTTCCATGAAATTTATAAAGCTATCTACTTACACTTCAGTCCTTGTCATACTTACGTGGAATCTCAAGTTCTTTTCTATGCTGTTGAACTTTGATGTCAGAGATGACACTGTTCTAGCATTGCAATATTTTAAATTTAATTGTGCAACCGTCTCACTCAATCATTTGCAATGTGCAGCCGGAACAGATCAATTAGAACATTATTTATCACTGAGCGAAATAAAGAATTTATCATACTGCATGCGGGTTTGGCTTCACTTTGGACGCGGAGTGAAACTTGCGCAAGCAGTGGTTTTCTGATGGAATTCGCTATCATGGAGAAACTAAAATTGTTTGTAAAGATTGCATTACTTTATTTTATATTTGGCAAAGGTGGATATTCATGCAGTGATATATAAAAGGAATAACACTGGTCTACAATCAATTCCAAACATCTCTGACAATGACATTCACGAAATACATTTAATTGGAAATGCGATCAGGTCTATCCCTGCTGAAGCTCTTCAACATGCAACATATGTTCAGGTACTTAAATTGAAAGACCACGAAATCTCAACTGTCTCAGAAGATGCTTTCAAATACAACACAAGATTGGAGACTTCAACTTTGAGTAAAAATCCTCTTATAATCTTCCCATTCTTTTCGGGAATCGGTGGCGTACTAAAAAAATTTGGATTTGCAAAAATGTCTGATAACAAATGAAACTTGGGATTTGGTTGTTCCATATTCTGGATTATATTCCTATTGTCTTTCCATTGTCATATTTTTGTCGAAAAGCACTCCAAGATTTCTGACATGATCAGCAGTTTTGATTTCAACATTGTCAACATTGATTGATGACACTTGCAGTTTCTTCAACTGACCAGGAGCACCAATTAGAAGAAGATCAGTTTTGTTACCATTATTGCACAACTTGTTATTGTGCAAGAAGTCCCTGATTTCTGCAACGCATTTTTCCATTTTCCGTACAGCTTACTCTTGATTTTGAAAGGTTGGCTTGAAAGAAAGAATAAGTTGTTCATCATCCACATGCTTTTGATCATTCACTTGGTTTCTTTGTGCAACCTCAGTTACTGGAGCGATGTATGAATTGAACAAAATTGGACCAAGTTTTGAACCTTGTGCCACCCCATACTTGAGTGGAAGTTTGCTTGATGTTGTGTCATTTATCGTTACAGACTGTGATTGTTCTGAAATATATGACTTGAACAATTTCAGTGCTGAGCTATGCACACCATATCTGTTTTGCAGCCTGTCCAGCAGAATGTCATGATCAATTGTGTCAAATGCAGCTGACAGATCTAGCAATACCAACATTGTCAGCTCTCCTTTGCTCAAATTAAGCATTATATCATTGTGGATCCTTGTTAAGAGAGTTTCTGTACTATGAAACTTTGTAGGCTGATTGCTTTTCAGCATCAAGTTTGTTTCGTGAGAGATGATCAACATACTGTTCGATTACGGCACTTTCAATTAGTTTGCCAAGAAATGAAAGGTTAGGGACAGGTCGATAATTCTTTCTGTTAAGTTCAAGACCAGCCTTCTTTAAAAGTGGTTTTACGAGTGCATGCTTCAGATCAAGAGGCATTTCTCCAAGTGTCAATGACATGTTGACAATTTTTGTCATAACTGGAAGAAATTCATCAATGCAATTAAGCAACAGCCATGTGGGCATGGGATCAAGTTGACAATGTTTGACTGGCATGTCAGTGACAAGATTTTTGACTTCCTCTTGAGATAAGGCTTTAAACTGACCTAGCTTATGATTAATATTAATTTGAGCATCAGTTGTTTTGTTTGATTTGGAGTCCAATTTTGACCTTATCATTTTGATATTTTCGTCTAAGTAATTGTTGAATTCATTTGCCAGGTCTTTTTCATTTGTATGATTGGGTAGAGGCAAGTCTTGCTTCCTGTTGAGGCTGGAATTAAGAACTTTGAAAATTGCTTTTGAGTTTCCCTTTGTGGCTTGAATCTTTGACATGAGATCATGAGACTTGAGTTGATAAAGCGTTTCATTAAATGCGTTTTGTTTTTCTTTGAAGTTTTCACTTTTATGTTGTTCCTAATGTTCAGATACAATATAAAATTCCATCCTGGATCTAAATTCCTGCTTATGGACAACAAGAGTAATAATTGTCAAAATTGAAATAAGGAAGTTGTAATTATTGTTGTATGAAATTGATATCATAAATAAAAAGCTACAAGTGTATTTTTTCAGTTTTCAGTTGTCTATGTTTGATGATTTGATGATGCATGCATGCCATAAATGTTTTAATTTTTCACATCAAAATGAGATTTCCAGGAAATGAATGCCTGATAAGAGCTCTTGTTACTGTTCTATACTCGTTGTCTTCCTGTACACGTATTTTAATTGATGAACACATCTTACAGAGTTCCATGCATTATGGGACACCAAGGTGGGGGCTACCAATAGATATTCTGGGGGGGAGGGGCTTTGAGTTTTCCTCAACAGGAAATTGTAAATATCATGGTAACACCACGCCAAAGTTATTTATCCAGAGTATGGAACATCCTCAAATATACACTCCTGCTCATAAATATGGAATATTTTTTGGAAAAACTTTGTCAAATAAAAGTACATTTTAGAGTGTGAATGTAAGCAAGGTCCATTTTAGCGGTCAAGTCATCTTCTCTAATCACTCTTTGAAAGCCTCAACAACATTTTTTGCACGAATTTCTAATTTTTGGTTCAACGCACCTTACCCTAAAAAAACCCCCTGAATTTCCATATTCGTGCTGCTGTAACTTTTCTTTGGGTTAACGCTGCAACATGCATTTTAAATGACTGCATGTTCTTCCCTTTAACATTCATTGGAAGTAGTTACATGTACCATTGAATCAGACTGTCATGTGCTCCAGCAGAAGTTGCTAAAGTTGTCAATATCAATGGAGAATGTTGAAGTATTCCATATTTATGAGCAATGGTGTATTATGAATTCACCAATCTCCTTCTCCAGCTGAGTGGCATGCATTCAGTTGTGCATATTGATGCATATAGAGGACAGAAATTAGAACAGATGTTCTCTGTCAAACATTAAAATCCACTTTCCGTCTTCTTCCAGAAGATCCCAAAATGAGCCACCCTGGTATCATATGGTGTCAGTGACCTATTTAGGTGCCATGCCCCCCTCCCCTCAGGCCCAAAATTAACATGGAACAGATAGGAAGTGCCGCAGAGCGCCGCCTATTTGCCCTAGATGTTATTGACCCCCCATAGGCCTTTTCTAGATATATGCCCCTGTATGGTATGCTTTAACTGTCCATGTATGCCATAAACTGATTGCTAATGACTTGAGCGCAACCGCCTGACACCATGTTGCTTAATGCCCTGACCAATGAGAATGCACATATAGCTCCACATCAAAGAAAAAGTCTCGTATGACATCTGCACTGTGTACTCCCCAAGTGACCTAATTAAGGATTTTTTTGTTTACATTTGCCAGTTTTCATAATATTATACAAAGCAAACAAAAAAAATTGACGGTAGAGCCAGTATGCTGTCGTACAAGTAGTACACATAAAAAATTTGGGAACAAACAGTTACGTTTTCTGTGAGATTATGCAGTTTTAGTAAATTCTAATGCATTTTTTACTATAATCATGAAATCTTTTGATAGCTAAAGATTTAATGCTTGTGATTTCACATATCAGGATGTCTAATACATAAATATAGGCATACTGGCTATGTCGCATTGCAACTAAATTGGTTTCTAGTCCGAAATTTTAAATTTTATTATTAACTAGGTCGCTTCGCATAGAGCAAACGGTACACAATGTCTGGATTCTCTACACACACCTCAACTGACCAATGGCCACCCAGTCTCAGCATGACATCATGCTTTGACTCATGATGTCATGCTGATACTGGGTGGCCATTTGTTAAAATCATTTCCCATTAATGTTTCATAAGGCAGATCTATAGATATCCAAAGAAACGGTTTTCCATAAATATCCCCGTTTGCTCAAAAGAGAAACACTAGTTTTTCGTCAATTTAGTTAAAATTTTACTTGTGAGATTTTTAAACAGAATGAGTATTATTGTTGCTACACATCGTCTCAATATTGATGGCGTGAAAAATTGTATGATCAGATTATAGTGTTATTACACATTAAATTTTCAAAAAGAATGCGATTTTGTTGTAGACATTTGTGATTCAATGTGTGAGACATCAAAAAGTACTGGGTACTGGACTTAAGTACTCTCAAAAGTACAGGGTACTGGAGTTAAGTACATTGATTAAAAAAGTACTGGGTGCTGTACTGGGTACTGGGAACATTTGGAAAGTACTGTACTGGACTTAAGTACTTTGAAAAGTACTGATTAACAGTCCTGGCTTGGAGTCTGTGAAAATAATTTGAAGGTTACATGGTTATTGGATGGATAATAAATACAGAAGTTGTATTTGTTTAACTGCATGGTTCTAATGCATGCTGCTGCAATAAACATGGCAGTATACACTGATCCTGTCTTCCTGTAATAAAATAATTATTACAAACAGCAACTTGTTGTTGAAATCATTTTAAAGGAGGAAGATATCATACTTTTCCGAAAATACGCTGTATAATACAAATGATTATAGTAATGGCACAACATCATATCATTTTATTCACACATTGTGAAATCATGTATTGGTATCAGAAACCTAATAAATTTCAATTTAACTTGTAAAAGATAATAAATGACACTGTATTTAAGTTCATAGACTCAGACTCAGACTCAGACTCAGATTCAGTTTATTCTGCCTTAAGAAATAATCACAAGTTACATGAAATAAAAGTTAATATTAATAATTAGGCAAAGGAGACCCCTCTAAGGATATAGTTCCGCTATCGAGGGGCCACCTTACAGTGAATGAAAATAAATTAACATCGGATTTACATAGCAATTATAAGTAAATAGACTATTAATAATCATAAAAGATGGTTTAGTAATAGCAATAGTTTCTATTTGTTGAGTGACAGATTTTCTTACATATAAACAATCTTAACAGAGGCTTAGGGTGAATAGTTAGCACAGATAATTCAGTTGAATGATGCCAAAAAGTGGTTAAAAACATTTACCTTAATATTAGACGCATGCAAGATAAAAGTAATTTTGATGATTAGTCATGTCTACAGGACAACTTACCTGACCAGCATGAAGATACTAGTGGCCACAGACATAACAGTTTGGAATATTGCACAAGGTATTATACTGTTCTATGAAAACTTTCTTTATATACAATTTGAAACCTGCAAAACTATGAGTGTATATTTTTTCTTTAAAATTTTGAGTCATTGAATTGAAACATGACGGGAATCTGTACTTCATTGAGTGCTTGGCGAAATCATGTCTCACAGCCGGCAGGCGAAGTTCACGACTTTGTCTGGTGTTGTATTGATGAGGGTTATTGTTGTCCTCCAGCTCAACATAAAAATAAGCAGGCAGTAAATGGTTTTCAAATTTAAAGCAGAATTTTAGGTCTTGCAGTCGTCCAATGTCAGTGAGTTTCAGCAGTTTTAGTTTATGAAACAGAGGTTCAGTATGTGCATTAAATTTACTTTGTGTTATAACCCTAATGGCCTTTTTCTGTAATTTAAGTAATCTACAGGATTTCCACCCCCATATAATATTGCCATAAGTAAAGTGTGGTAGAATTAATGTATTATAAATATTTAAAAGAATGTTGGATGGTACAAAGTTTTTGATCTTATTTAAAATACCTATTGTTTTAGCAGATTTTTTAGCAACAGCATCAGTATGTTTTTTCCAATTCAAATTTTCATCTAGTATTATACCTAAATAATTAAATTCATTGACAAAATCAATTTCATGACTTTCAATGAATAGTTTCGGATAAGATACCTTTCTCTGAGGGGTATGAAAGAGCATTGCCTTTGTTTTAGCTACATTTAGTGAGAGTTTATTAACTTTAAGCCATATATCGATCCTTTTAAGTTCTGTGTTAAGATTATGTTCATCTATTTCATTTGAGTTTAGTGTTGTAAATAGAGAGGTGTCATCTGCATATATGGTCATATAAAATAAATTAGAGCTATGAATGATATCGTTTATATAAATGAGGAAAAACAAAGGTCCCAGGATCGATCCTTGTGGGACACCACAAGTAATTTCTAAAATTGAAGAATTTACATCATCGTATCTAACCTGCTGAGTTCTATTTGTAAAATAGCTCTTGATCAATGAAAGGGCACAATTTTTGATACCATAATAATCGAGTTTGTGAAGTAGTATTTGGTGGTCCAGGGTATCAAAGGCCTTTGAAAGATCTAAGAATACACACAGTGGGATATTGTTTAAATCCATTCCTTTTATAATTTTATCCACAAGTTCTAATGTTGCTAACTCAGTGGAGTGGTGACGTCTGAAGCCATACTGACTAATATACAATAGGTTATTCTGTGAGAAGTATTCATAAAGCTGATTGTACAAGACTTTCTCAAAGACCTTTGACACACTGGACAATACAGAGACTGGTCTGTAGTTACTAAATTCATTTTCGCATCCTTTTTTGAAGATAGGAGTGACCATGGCTACTTTTAGTAAATCTGGAAAATTACCAGTAAGAATACACTGATTGACTAGTGAGGTTAAGGAATCTGCAATTTCATGTTTAATAACCTTTAAAAGTTTGTTAGATATTTTATCCGATCCACTGCTGTTTTTCGGTTTAAGAGAGTCAATAGTTTTCACTATTTCATCACTGCTTACAGTATTAAATTTAAATTCTGAAGTTATCGGTGTTCGGAGATAGTCAGTGAAAGATTTTTCATAAATCGGTTCAATATTTCCAGCCAGCTTAGGGCCAATATCAACAAAGTACTTGTTGAATTCATTTGCAATTGATACTCTATTAGTAATCTTAGATTGATTAATTACAAAATATTCTGGGAAGTTTTTCTTATCATTTGATTTATTTAGGATTTCATTTATAAGAGACCATGTTTTTTAAACACTATTTTGGTAATTTTGAAAACATTTTTGATAGTAGTTTGTTTTGGCAGCTCTTATACACTGTTTCAATATCTTATTGTAGGTTTTAAGATTGGTCTTAATGTTAACGAAATCTGGATCTTGTGCACTAATTGCTTTTAATTTTACATACAATTTATCCCTATATGAAATTGATTTTAAGATTCCTTTGGTAATCCATTTACTCTTTTTGTGCTTGTATTTATTAAATCTCACTGTTTTGATTGGCAAGTGCTTATCTATCATTGATGTTAGGATGCCATTAAATTTTGAGTAACTGACATTAATATTTTCATTCATGATATCATCTAATTTATCTTTAACATCCTGCATTTGCATTTCTACCTTCAGGTTGTTCATTGAATTCACATCTGAACAAAAAATTGAAATGAATTTCTGTTTTGGCGGCACATAATTAAGATAGTCAAGAACAATAAAGTAGGGAAGATGATCTGATATTTGATTTGTTAGCACACCTGCTGTTGTTGATGAATCGATTTCGTTGACTTTAACAAAAAAGTTGTCAATTAACGTTCCATTATTCTGTCCTATCCTTGTCGGCAATGTTATCTTAGGTATATATCCATTTGAAACTAAAGTTTCTAGAAAGTCATTGATATGATTATTTTCCCTAAATTTTAACAAGTCTAAATTAAAGTCTCCTGCCAATACTACATGAGATCTGTTTTGGAATTGAAGAATCAAATTGTTAATTTCATCTATAAATGTGGTTAAATTTTCAACTAATTGTCTTGGAGGTCGGTAGATATTTCCAACTACTAATTTGGTTGTCCCATTTCTACTATTTGGAATTAAAATTTCTAAGAACTGACCATCCCAAAGGTTAGATGTTAAAACTTCCAATATGTTAAACTTAAATTGCTTATCTAAATAAACTGCAACACCACCATGTCGACTGCAAGACTTACCAGAACTGATCAAGTTATAACCCTCCAACTGCAGTAATGACAAGTCACCTCCTGCCGTGAGCCATGATTCCTGCAAACAAATCATACTTATCTTATTATTGTATTCATTATATTTTTCAATGTAAATTTTAAATTGATCATATTTAGCATTTATTGATTGAATGTTCAAGCTTAATAAGGTAAAAGAATTTTGTTTTGACTTAAGTATTTCTATTAGACCTTCATCGTCATAGTAAGAAGAAACCTGAAATATGTCCGGGTCATCAGCATCCCCATGCCGGTCAAGGTTGCTGCATAGATAGAGCTAGCACAATTAAGAATAACATGGCATAACATAACAATTAGTTCCATTATTTCCCTCTCTCAAATTAAGTTGACATTGATATCATCCAGACTTTCATAACGCTTATGAAGAATGGATGTGCGAAAAATTGTATATCGTTTATTGAACTTTGCGTTATGCTGAGTTTCACATCAATGTTGGTATGAAGTCTGATAAGCTTGGTGTCCAAGGAATAGTCATTTTGTTATCACTTTGGTTTTTCTCCTTTGTAAAAGCTGACGGAATCCATGATGGGGTTAACAGATGTCGTTTCAGTAAGTTTACAACACTTTTTTAACTGATTTCCTTCAATACTTTGAATCAAATTCAAACCCAAAACCAAACAGTCATGAATGATCTTCGATTTCAAGATGTTAAGAAGGCCATTGTCCAGCATATTTGGAATAATCTAAAATAGTGAAATTTTTGTCACATACTTCACAGTAATAACAGTCATAGTAAAAGTTTATTGACTTCAAGCATCCAACGTCTTCATAATATTCACTTCCAAACCAAACAACATCATTACACAGAAAAAATCTCACCAGGTATGCATTTATTTCAAGATTAACCAGAAATTCATTTATTTTCAGTTACACTGGGCAAGAAATGATCTATTATAAATCCGATACTCGTAGATCTAAAGTCTGCACCTTACTTGACTCCTCTACTTTATGTATTTCAGCCAAGAAGCCACATGGAACACAAACAGTATGGAAATACGAAGGTGAAGATGTGATGTTCGTCTGTCCCGGATACAAGAAGGCGTCTGCAGCATCTTACAGCATTGATTATGCTTGGTTCAAACAGGGTTATGACTGCTCAAACATGAACGATTCAGCAACGATTGCTTCTTACTATGACCAGGTGGAAGGTAAGGCATTCTCAATGTTGTTGGTCCATTGGGACGTGGGACACATATGGATGGGAGCGTTTTCTTGGTTCCTGACATGGTGATGCATTCGAATCTTATAAATTCCCATTCTGATGTTTTGTGCCTTTTATCAGCAAATTATGACCAGATAGAGAGTTAGGTTCATTTAGAACAAACCACGAACAATTGGGCTTTATCAACACTTGTTCAATAGGTCGTAACAAACAGTTATTAATTACCATCCTGATACTGGTGACTGACTGACTACAAGGTGACTGCTGTTTCATTGCTAGTGCTGTTTCCAGCATTGGCAGAACATAATATGCTGCCATGTGTTGCCACCCAGTAGCTAGTGTGCAATTCCACGAGCTCCAGTGAAACATAATGTGAGGAGCTCACACAACTTTTGTCTGGAAGAAACCATGGCTGTGTGTTGATGGCCTTGTCTACTTCCTTAGCAAATGTGATTGCCAAGTCTGACTCTAGTTTACCTCAATGTTTAATAGAAACTTTGTGAATGTGCAATGAAAATTATGAAATTGGAACTATTTCTTGGCAGCAGCAATGCTGCAACGTACAAAACTAACTTAGTGCCGGGTGGCAGCAGCATGCAGTTCTCATTTTCACCAGACTGGGTGACTGAGAAATTATCATTTTGGCATGCCAGTCACCATGGTGTTCATTGGGACATTGGACACTGGGTCGGCTACATCGGGACACACTTTATATGACAGAATGCACATGAAGGTGTCCAAGTCAACTGAATGGCATGCAACCGTAAAAGTATGTATACAGGCTACAGTTGACATTATGAATTTACCATGCTTCCATTGCTTTGTGACCAAATTTATAGCAGAGCACATTGTGTTACATGTACTTACATTGATGACCACACCCAGTACAGTCTCTGTCAAATGTTTCGAACAGCTGAAAGTTATTTTTCGGCACTGCAATGTGTTTCGCTCTGTACATAGTCTTAGGTACTTCTTATACTTAATATATAGTGCACATAGAGTGCTAAAATAGTTCCTTTATTTATGTCCCAATGTGCCCTGAGATCGGGGCACATTATGACAATTGTGGTCATGCCACAGTTGGCTGTTTGGTTGCAAAAGTTTAGGTGCAATCTAATATCTTACGACTTGGATTTAGGCTTGATGAATGCAGTATTTTCGACATTGAACAAAATTTTTATGTGTGCGAAACGTCTCAATGTGTCCAGGTGTGGTAGTTGAGAGTGTCCCAGTACAGTGTGTCCTTTGGACACATTTTCCCAGGAAAGACTGTCCTCTGGACACAATATCCCGGAAAGGAGTGTCCCTGGACAGTTTTTCCCAGGATATTCTGTCCAGTGGAATTGGTTCCTTAGTTGCGGTAGTCCACTTTAGGGATTAATGTCCCACAGAAAAAGGAAAATAATGTCTATGTCCTGGTTGCAAATGTTCCACCAAAATAACCAGGATAACATATCCTAGGTATGGAAGTCCTGGACATTATATCCTAAGTTAAGCAGTCCTGGACCGAATATACCAATCATAATTGTCCAATGAAGGACAATTATTCCTGGTGTTTGTAGTCCTGGACACAATATTATCCTGGTTCTGGATGTAACAAAATGTCCTAAAGTTACAGGACTAGTTTGTGTGTTTAACACCTCTGCAGCACCTAATTGGGCTGTATCGATCCTTTACAGGACAAATATTCCTAGTTTTGCTGGTCCTGGTCACAATACCCTAGCTATGGATGTCCAGGACACTATGTCCTGGTAACACAGGTCCTTCATAAGACCAATATTTCCTGGTTTTACAAGTCCCGGACATTTACTTTCCACTTTTACAAGTCCTGAATGGACTATCCTAATAAAATAAGTCATTTACCGAACTTTTTTTCCGATAACTCATAGGCCTTGACACTGTCCAGTGGACATTGGTTCCTAAGTTATGGTTGTCCACTTTAGGGATTTTAATGTCCCTTGGTTGCCATTCATTAATCACCAGTAAGGCCTTCCAAAAAAACCTTATTGTATTATTATAATAAAAAGTTGATGTCCCTACCATAGGGTGGACCATCCACATCCAGCTAGTAATTCCAAGTGATAAGTATTTTTGCATTCTTCGCCACATTTTGAACTCTATGAATACCTCAAAAATAAATACAATATATTCATACCTTGTAATTGTCAAAGCATACTCTCCTAATGTTCATTTTCACATTCAGTGACAACCTTTCAGGGTATGTCTTTGTAGACAGATATTGTCTGTCATGGAGAAGATCAATCATATGCCAAGTAAATAACGACTGGAACTGAGACTCAGACTGAAATCAAAGATTAGCAACCTAAATATTCATTGTAGCATGACCGTAATCATTGCTATATCAATAACATAAAATAGTCAGAGGAAGGACTTGAACCTGCGATGTTCTGACTGGAAGTCTGATCACAAGACCACTATGCTATGGGGGAAGGCTGCCTAAGTTAGTGATCCCAAGCTTGGTCTTTTGATTACATTACATCAGTTCTATTAATAGCTACAGTCATAAATACAGGGTGGACAGTAATGAATGTCCTAGGTAGAAAGGTCCAGGGCAAATAGAACTAGTAAAAATGGTCCTGGACTATTTATGCTAGTATGATATACATGTCCCAGACAAATAGACCTGGGATAAGATGTCCGGGACAAATGGAACCAGGATAAATTGTCCTGGACAAATGGATCCAGGATCAGATGACCAGGACAGCTAGATCTAGAATCAGTTGACATGCGCAATGAATACTATATGTGTGTAGTTACTAATGTCCAGTGATTGTCCACCTAGACATCTGACACCAGGTAAAAATGTCCTGGACATTAGAATCCAGGTTCAAATGTCCTGGACAAATATTACTGGTCCATGCAAAAAAATGTCCTTCACATTTGAACCCAGAGAGGACATTATAAACCAAGCAACGTGTGTCCACTGGACACTCATTCCTCAGTTTAAAGTGTCCCAGGACACTGGTTATTGGAGGACAATTATTCCTTTCACACCGGTTTCCCTGTCTCCCCAGAATTCTTCTCATAGAATGAACTGATTTATTCACGTGACTGATCATCCTACAGAGTGTTTGGAAAAATAAGACAATTTCAATAAGCTTTAAAAATATAAAGGGGACTTAGAAGGAATTTCCTGAAAAGTTTGAAGACTGGTTGGAATATGTTGAATTTTTTAAAAAAGAAAAACTGTTTGCTTCTGCTAAACCAGAAAGTAGTCAATAAGGAAAAATATTCAAGAACTTGAATATTTTTACTATTTTAAATCAGGTCTGATGAATTTAACTGGTAAGTTAAACTTGGAAATTTTTTTTAAACAGAAACTTACAGGCAATACTCTGCACAACCAGAACGAATAATTATCGACAAGTCTGGGCAACTGATAATGAAAAATTTGAAGAAAACGGATGAACACACCTACACTTGTATATTTATGCGCATGGAGGAATACATAGGGACTGTTGATCTTAAGATCAAAGGTATGTTTCGATTTAATTAATTTTTAGCATTACCAGGACCCTGTCAACATGTTAAAAATAGAGGCCAACATCGCCGTTAGAGATTACTAATAAGACAATGGCCAGAATATTTGACAGAATCTCCAAATTTCGCAGAGAAATGCGGAAAAAGAGAATAATTGCAAAAAATTTACTCTCTCAGAGAATAACATTTATGCATAAGAGAATCTCAGGAAAGCTTTGTAATAAATTGTCTAAGAGTTTTTCTCAAAGAAATATACTATTGATGATAAAAAAGGTTTATGATTTTTTACTAATTTTTGCTGCTGTTATGTCAACGATTCCTGTGACTGTCTGTTTGCAACCTTGGAAGCATTTCTGAAATCGTCTTACACATTTTTATATCTCTCTCAAATATATTCTCACTTCTCTCAAACTTTCGCTATTGTCTTTGAGATTTTCTGAAAGTATACGATTACAGTGGTCCCTACATTATAAGACCGCCCCTTCTGCACTCACTAAGCGGTTCCTCATGGGAATATGGTCTCTCGAGGGGTGCAAAATGCACTAAAAATACCATTTAGTGGGGTGGAGGGCGTCACATAAGGCAAGTTGGCCTTATAACGGTTGTCTTATAACGCAGGTACCACTGTATATTCAATAGTTTCATCCTTCATAACTGTATGCTTCTCAAAGCAAAAAATATAATTGCAGATATCGAGAAACCAAAACTCACTGGTATTTCAAATGTGTTTGCCGAAAACGACATCGCAAATGTAGAATGCAGAGTCCCAAAGATGTACCCAACTTCAGGTATGGACAATATTTTTTTCAATGGTCAGTCATAAAGATTTTAAAAAAGCGAAAAGTATAAGTGATATTTTATTTTATTTGTGAAGTTGTAAGCCCCTGAAGCTCAGTCAGTATAGTATACCCAGGTTAAATAAAGTTAGTCCGGTCTGTTAAGGTTTGGATCGTTACTTGCCGGAACAAAGCACCAAATTTGGCACATAGGTACTTTTTGACATGCTCTTTCATCCTAGAAGGGGTGCAACGATGTACGACCATCAGGACGGCGGCCATCTTGAATTCAAAATGGCCGCCGTCAAAATCCAAGCCAAGAAGGTTTTAGGATTCCATGAAGCTTCAGAAACATCACAATGGACTGTAATTTGGTAGAATGATGCTAAATAATATGTTTTGTCATGCTAAGTCATGCATTTAATAAAAAAAGTCGTGAAAGTGTAAAAAAATATGCGATAATACCCGAATAATTGTTAATTTTTGCCACCGTAATGATTATTGTTATTGAGTGTGTTTGAATCACAATTCTGAGCACCATTCTGTTTTAAGAGCTTTACACAGCATTAGGGAATACATACATTCCATAGGAGGGCCTGTAATTTATTTTTTTGTGAAAATGATAATCAAATGACCGCTGTTTTATATCTAATCTATATCTACCAAACTTGCCAGAAGCCGCTCTGCTCTAAAACACTTTATCTTTTTAAATATCCAATGACCATTGGTCACATTCAGAAAGAAATACAAACACATCTTATGGACACTAGAAGACATCAAACATTGTACAATTGAATTATGTATAAACTCATACAACAAGCTAATATTTAAAATAAAGAAAGCAGCTGAGTGAGATTGTAATTTAAAGTAGAAAGAGAGACAAGTCAGCCTTTGAAACTTATAAAGCATCTCTTTTATTCAATGCTAAACCTATATATATATATTACATTCTTCACATCTGTTGTCCTGGTGATTTAACATAGTCATCTACAATAGCACATCGAAGAAAAGGAGAGTCCAGCTTCACAACATTTGCATTTCTGTCGCAGCAAAGGACTGGATTTGAATCCACATTTCAACAGTTCTTGGCATGCACTAGCAGCTTCTGGTTCATCTGTCCAGGGTGGCATCCAAGATCAACCATCTTTTTTTCTATCCATAAATCTCAGGTGATGGGGCTGACATAACTGATTTGAGGTTTTATGTTCACATTCTTGTCTGATACACTGCCCTGTGTGTATGCTGAAGAAGTGTTGCCTGAAATTTTAGGACATTTATTAATTTTGTAGAATTTCATAGATGTACTATGAATACAACAAAAAATTACCTGTGTTTGAGGAATATTTCCATGGACACAGCATTCTTTGCAAAGAGGTCCTTCCGAAGATTGTTGACTGTCTTTTAATAGTGAAATTGTCATAAAGAAGACAAGCTTCTTTGTCGCTGAATGTTTTAGGGACTTGCTCAAGATGTTGGAAGGGAGTCAGACTTTGCTCACATACTGGCTGCTCCCCTTGCTTCCATTGCCAATTCTTCATTGCGACAAGGTTTCATGCCAGATGTGTGGAAACATTCTAACACTGTGCCACTACCCAAGTCAATGCCTGCTAGATCTATAGAAACTGATCTCAGACCGATTTCAATTACATCAGTAGCAGCTAAAGTGGTTGAATACTTCCCTGTTAAATCCATGTACAACTTGGTGGAAGAATCTCTTGACAGGAATCAGTTTGGTGGTGTGCGAGAGTCATCTACAGCAATGGCCTTGTTGAAGATCCTACACAACGTCGCAAACCATACTGACTATGCCTCGAATACAGTGAGAATGCTTCTGTGTAACTTTTCAAAAGCGTTTGATCTTGTAGATCACTCGATACTGGTTAAGAAACTTCATGATCTGGGTGTGCACGAGTCCTTGACCAGGTGGACTGCCCATTTTCTCCACAATAGGTCACAAAATGTCAAAGTTGGATCCTACAAATCGGATGTGTTGACCATGAATACAGGTTGTCCTCAGGGAACACTGTTGGGCCCATTAGCCTTCATTACTTACATTAATGACTTGCGCCTACCGGATTCAGTTATGTCTGTGAAATATGTTGATGATACCACCATCTTACATTCCTCGTCTAACGTCACTGGTGAAAGTGAGTCTCTACAGGAAGTAATTGAATATCTGAATTCATGGGCGTCGCTGAACAAAATGCGTTTCAATATCAGTAAAACAAAGGAGATCGTCTTCAACTTCTCAAGACAAGACACGTCACCCCCAAAACTGACTCTTGGAGATATTGAGATAGAGCAAGTGCATGAAGCGAAGATTCTGGGAGTGATAGTGAGATCAGACTTGAAGTGGAATTCGCATGTGTCGTCAATCATAAAAAAGGCCAACAAACGCTTATATCTACTGCGCCTTTGCAAAAGAGCAGGTATGAAGACGAATGATCTCATCACAATTATATATACCAGTCTGGTAAGATCTGTACTGGAATACTGCTCTGTTGTCTGGCACACGTCACTCCCACAATACTTGCATCACGACATCGAACGCATACAGAAACGAGCATTGGCAACGATTTTTCCTGACAAACAAAATGTCTATGCCCTAAACACTGCAAATTTGGGCACTTTGTATGATCGCCGTGAAAACCAGTGCAAGAAACTGTTTAGATCGATGCTACAAGGCAATCACAAACTCAGTGATCTTATTCCCCCAGCCAGGAGCGTTCAACATGACCTGCGTCATTCAGTGCCTTATAATTTGAGTCAGCCAAAGACTAAAAGACTATCCAACAGTTTTGTGCAGTACTGTTTTAGACACTTTATGTGATACCGTTGGACTCTGGCTTTTTTATCATTTTATCATGCTTTTTTTTGTTTGTTTTTTTTTGTCTTTTAAAATTATATATATATATATATATTTATTATATTTTTAACCTTATGTACATATTTATATACACATTTCACATAATTCAACAATGTAATTGCCTCTTTTACATATGTTGCAATAAAATATACGTTACCTAGAAATTGTCTCGAAAGCTTCAGTGATGGACGGAATTGTTTTCCAAGTTTCCCAGGCTGACCTTTTCCCTTTGCCACAGAACTGTGAGGGTGTGTCGTAACCACTTAATGCATGAAAGGACGGTACTGCGATACTTTTGTCCTCACTAAGATGGTAATATATGTTATCGATGTTCAATTCTTTCAGGACTTTCCGACACCAAAAGCTATGTTCAATTCAGGAAACGTGCCTGGAGCTGGTGGAAACTGCCAACCAGGATGATGACCACATCTGTGTCTACTGCCCGCACAAGAACAGTCCTTTTTCTTTTTGGAGAGCATCAGTAATGTGGAGGCATATTTGCATGATTATTACCACAAGCTCACTCTTTTTTGATGGCAAATACAACACTCCATTTGACGATAATGACGACAGCAAAAGATGATTCTCATATCTGAAAAAATCCTCCAGATTTCCATCTCTGAACTAACCGGCAATATAGAGGTGACCAAATAGGCTGAGAGCAGAGACTTGCTGCTTTGTCTTTGTGTTGGTTTTCACAAGACCACTTTTAAAAAGTGGGACGTTGTTCCGCTTCATTGGTGTTAGAATATTTGATTTTCTGTCCAAGATAACCCTTATGATGTATGCTTCCCATTCTTCTTTCCCCCATCTCTTTCACTGAAATGACTGTGTTGATGACATCATCTAATGCACAGTCTTTTGTATCCAAACAATCAGTTCAGGACCTCTGAAAGAATTGCCCATTGCCTCTATCATGTCATGCATTGCAAGAACTTGTATTTGGAATCTGTTCTGATGTGCCATACTCTCCTGGTGTTGCATTTGGTCAACTGACAGTGTTCTTCTGCCAAGACAGTTGGTCTCAAATGCCTCCAACAGACGTGCCTGCTCTGACCCTGCTACCATCCATCTAAGGAAAGCCTCTGGATTCTGGGTATGACCAGCTGCACCACCCGATCCTTTGACAAGGGCATTGTTTTGCTCATGGCCTTGGTCAATAGCAATGCAAGAAAATGTTTTGCAGTCTTTGGAAAAACTCAACATTGTGGAAATTGCACTCATGTTGTCTGCTAATGATTTCATATCACACAAATTAAAGGGCAACAATCAAGTATAATTGGTCTTGTCCAGAGAAAAAAAAAGTGAATCGACATAGAGACAGAAATAACTGCTCCTTCTGAGCACACACCAAGGTTAAGATCAACCTCTCCAGTTCACCAATCATAATCCAATAGTGGAATGTTGCATGGGCTCTTTTCAATCATTCTCTTCCACCAATCCTGAAATGTAATTTCTTCTGCTTCAACATGACGTTGAATGTGACTTCATGCGCATGTCTAGTTTTCGTCAAATGTGCTGCTCAGAGAAAGGAATCAGCAGTACTACGGGACGCTGCTCCACTGTCAGCTAAAGCTGTTGTCCAACCAGAACCATCTAGCAGATCCCCCGTTACATGCCATTGTGCCATTTCAAGGTGGAGTCCACCAAACATGAAAATGATTCGCTCTTCTCCGTGAATTTCAAGGAACTTCCATTGGATATTCTTAGCTATGGCAAACAAAGGCTGGTTCTGAGCTATAACGCATAATCTGTTCAGGATTCAAATGCTGTGCGGCATTAATTATGATTGCTTAACCATCGTAAGTGTTACTGCTTTCTCAGTGAAAAGTGAAGAAGGGAATTTAGGACATATGGGTCAACTGGATTGGGTAACCTTAGTGCGTGATAACTTACCAAAGTAATGTTGTCACCTGGTTCAATTTTGTCATTATGCAAGACAGAAGACCTATTGCGTTCTGTGTCAAGGTACATGTATCCTCAACTTCAAGGGCATCATCAAACATTCTTGCTGTATCTTGCAATTGTCTGTGTGGAACCAAAGACTATCAGTGCTGCAATACACTGTGGACACTGTTGTGTAACTTTCAAAAGAAATATTGACTTCTGTTAATTAGCATCAATTTGTACCAGGATTATAAACTTTTGGAACTGGAACATGGTGATGCCAGTGCCATGAAATGATGCATCAGCAGTTGTGGATGATGGATTATGGTCAATGTTGCACAGGGCTCCGACTGTGTTCAGCCTGTTTCGAAGATGAGGGGACAAACAGTGCCGCTCTTGTTGTACTGCTTGCAGACGGCCGATGACAATCGTTCCTGTATTTCAATAACTTTGTGGTAACTGATGCAAAGGCCCAGATCATCAAGTGAATTTACCAGTTTCTTGCTTCATGATTGAGTATGCACCTTCAGACCAATACGTATATATATAGGCCTTGACTTCACATGTCTTGACACAGTTCCTGCTTGTTTGCTTTTTTTGATGTGGAATAATATAAGCTAAGCAATGATGTTTCTTGGCTTTGTATTGTTTCACTGTTTAGCATATTTGGTCCATTGAATAACAGGGATATTAATGCTGTCAAGGAGGCAGGGATGGACTCCTGTAGACAGCTTGCAGAAAAGTCGCGATCAAACCTTACATTTCCATGCCAAAATATCCTTGCTCAATAACTTGGCCAATTGGTTATTTCCTTGGCTTCCAGCTCGAAGTTTCTGTCATTTCATGAACTTTAGGAGTTCCTGTAAGTTTTGTTGAAAGACTATCAATGTGTTTTTATGCTGTCCGATTGTCCCTGGCATTGTCCAGAGTATCTGTCAAGGAGTTGCTGCTTCAAACGAGATTTATTTGCTGTACTGGCCTTAAATTCTCATTGCAGCAAATTAATTAGGTCAAGCTTGATAATTGTTACTTAATTAGACATAAAAACAACAACAAGATTCCTATTATATTGTAATTCAAACTTATTTTCATTTGATTCACCTAAATGAGGAGACTACCAAACAAATACCAAGAAGTCTGTGTCACACAGTTCAGATTTGTGAAATATGATATTAACGGTAGTAACTTTTCACAATGATATGTCGCCAATATGCAAATAAATGGCCAAGTTATCTATTACTAAAATGAAGATCATATCTGGAAATACCATTCTGCCAAATTTTAGAGTGGTACCACCCCTCATATTTACAATATGAATATTTTCTCCAAAATTTTGCGGAAATTTTAATTTTTTGTGCCTTCCATGCTATTATGTCAAGTTAATTATAATTAGTGGTAAAATGTCTATATATTATTATAGTACATACTGCCACGTACTTGTGGTAAAAATTTCATATTGATATCTTGCTCCAAACAGGAGTTATAGGCCTTTTTCATAAATGTCTGAAAGAAAGCCAATTTAACGTCGGCCATTTTGAATCCAAGATGGCCGCCAACCAAGTCATTATTCATCGTGGCACCCCTTCTAGGATGAAAGAGCACATTTCAAAGTACCTATGTGCCAAATTTGGTGCTTTGTTCCGGCAAGTAACGATATGGCCAAAAATTGGCCTTAACAGACCAGACTAAGTACCTAAACCTAAACATCGATATACATGTATATGCATGTTAGTACATATTTGTATAGATGCCTTTTTTATCGTTCCAGGTTTCCTTAAAGTGACATACAATGACAAGCTCATGAAATCCCTAGAATTGGTTGAAGGAGGCAGATTACAACCTGTGGAGGTCAGGGTAGTGGTTGAAGCGAACGTTGAGAATAATGTAACCTGTACAGCGGTTCAGAATGTTTCTGGCACGGCGAAACAACTCTCCACTTCCGAGCAGATCACAGTACATTGTGAGTAGAAACGATTAACACGTGACTCATGACTCAAGGGTCAGGACTCAAGAAGTTGTATTTTGTCATGAAATCATGAAATGCAATGTATGTACTCTGTGATGTTTGATGGCTATACAGAATACGCAACATGAAATACATTAGATGAGTAGATGAGTAGGAAGACATACCTAAGTCATCTATTTGCCGCTAACGAGGTGCCCACTTATAATTGTTAGAGAGAGGCTCAGGCAAGGAGAAGCAATTGCACCAAACAATAGTAGTGGTATTAACTTAATGAAGTGTTTTCCTGTTCATTTTTCTCAATAACGAAACATTTAAGTATTGTCATACATCTAAGTATAATTTGTTATCCCATGTCTAGCCAACTTTTGTCCCTCATACTGAGCTTTTCCCTGGTCAATACAGATTGAGAGAGGGAAATACAACAGAAAGAAACAGGGATATATTTAGTTCAACCAATCAAATTCCTTTGGCTAATTAGCCAGCAGGGATATACTGAAAGATAATGAGATCAACAGGGATATACTGGAACTGACCAATCAAAAGACAACAGTGACCCTATATATCATGCTTATTAGCATGTAGATACCAGCATATTTGCTGATTGTTGTGATTTAAGGCAATTAAGTGCTGCCAATTAAGAGTATTGATTTTTTTTTTGTAGCACAGCTGCATTCACATTGAGTGCTTCAAAACTGTTTTACATTGATATAAAATTAAAGTATTTAAAAAAAAGACATGGGATAAAAAGGTTATAGCATGGGTTGCGGCAGTATATCCCTGGTATAGTCACCCTCGACCCCGTATATCCCTCGACCCTTCGGGTCTCGGGATATACTGGATCTTGGGTGACTATACCAGGGATATACTGCCTCCACCCATGGTATAACCTCATAGTATACCATTGCACTGGGCTCAAAAGTGCTGTGCTAAACTACTGTCCACTGGAAGCTGAAATTGTCAACTCACACAGCTTCGGTATACTGTATTTTGTAGAATAGTGATGAATTTAAAATGAGCCTCCAATTTAGTTGTTGAACTGTTATCAGATTCCACCACTTCTCTGGGTGGATTCCACATGAACTTGGACTTTTCTTGCAAATTCAGACCCGTATCACACCAGAGTGATATCATCCCCATCCAATAGTCCCATGGAATTCTCTAATGTCACATTGAGCTGTGAAATCACAAGACAAGGGAACCCAAAAGTGATAGTAAAGTACACATGGCTGAAAGATGGAAGAGAAACATACAGTGGTCAGAACATCATATTGAGGTAAGTTATTACTGAGAGAGTAACTTTCTAGAAGTGCCCTAATTTATTATGATGCTACACTTAGGTATACTGCAAATTTATTCTAAACTGCCGTTGAACCTGTGATAGTAACCTTTTACCAATGGGCTTGTAAGATTTGTTGATCTTTTTTATTTCTATGTTTCCGTCTTTGCTTTTATAGAAGAGTAACAGAAGAAAATTCTGGATCCTACCAGTGTCTGATCACCAATAATCCAAACTTGTCTACTCTCACAAATTCTTCTGAGGGATTCCTATTGGATGTTACACCTCTTACATGTGAGCACAATTGACTATTTAGCTATAACATATCGGTATAAATATAATGGAGATCACATTTAATAAGTTGTCATTGTAGCTTTTGGGAAACAGATGCCTACACAAGTCACAATGACCATCTTTATTTACCTGAATAAAAAAACCAAAAAAAAAACAAACAACAAAAACAAACAAACAAAAAAAACATTCATTGGGTTGTGGGATGTCTTTCTGGCATTTTACCTAATAAAATTAGATTGTATCATCAGACATTGTGCAAATTAAAAGCATTTTCGAAATTGGATGATAAAATTTATGAGTGCAGATGGTTTCCAAAACCCTGTTCCATAAAATGTAAATGTGAAGGTTTAGAATGATATGGGTTTGATCGATATATATATATTTTTTACTTTAATGGAAGTTTCTTTGGGCACATACGAGGGGTTTTCCAAAAGTTCTGTCGAACTTGCCATAACTTATGCAATATTCAATACAGAAACATGATATTTGGTTCAGATAATATTGAAGCAATTTGCAAATGATCCTCAAAAAATCAGATCAAAGAAGCAAAAATAAATGGTTAAATTGTTACCATGGAAACCAGAAGTCACGAAATGCGGCCCAGGGCACTTTTAGAGACACATATTCATAATATGATGATGCCAAAGAGCATAGCGAGACCACAGGACATTCAGATATTACTTTGTGGTATTTTAGATATTTATTTGTTGTGCTTAGATAGATAGATAGATAGAAAGTTTTATCTCCCAAATTTCAAAGACTCCTAGCTGTTAAGGTGACTCAATCGTGGTAGTTATATCAGACAGATTTAAAAAAAAGATTTTCACAGACACCTGTCCATTCCAAGAGTTTAAAAAAAAATCACTAACTGGTTTTAGTTGCCATGGTAACACCAATATAATTTTCCATTCATGGAGTCGACGAGTCGTATGGCTTCAAATATTTAATATGAAAGATTTTTGTTACAGGCTACTGAAGAAATTATTACATACATTAGTCACTAAAAACAGCCAAACTGTCTTTTTATGCATGTAAAGTTGTAAATCTAAACATTAAATTTTTCCAAAAACTTGGGTTTTGCATAATGTCAAGTTGGTGGCATATCAAGTTACAAAAGATATTTTTTTGCATTGCTTTTAGCCGAAATTAACTTTGAAGAAAATGAATAGATTTTTTTTCTAATTTGCCTACCATATAAGCAAATCATACACCTTCAAAAACTTGAAAATAAAATTATTTCACAGAGTCATTTTTCGCAACAGCCGTATCCTAGCAATTTTTTTTTTATGAAGCAGATATTCCAGACATTGTTTTCAATACACTATAACAAAACAACCCAAGTCAGGGTCACTGAGTAACAATATCACAAGCTGTTGTGTGAATTAATATCACTCGAGCCCGCAGGGCGAGAGTGATATTAATTCACACAACAGCGAGTGATATTGTACGAAGTGCCCTGACGCGTGGTTGTATTGTTTTTATCACCTGGTTTACCTCAAATTTTCAGTTATAAAGTGGGACTATTTTCTGCCATTACAAAAATGTGACGTCACCATGGAGCAACAATGGACATGACGTCACAATCCCATTATTCTTGCCCTTGTTTGGTTTGTGACATCGTCAGGCAGCTGAAATGCTGGTGATGTCATAACCATTGTTACAAAATATCGCCCTTGAAGGGTGGTATTTTTTACAATATCATAGGCCCTGATATTTTGACTGTAAACAGTGACATTCACAGCCAACCAGGTGATAAAGGCCCTGAAGCAGTTGTGACGTTATGTGACGTTATGTGACGTTATGTCACTTCACTTGTTAGATCTCTTTTTGATCCACAAAGAGACTGGGTCTGTTCATGACGCCACCTGCTATGTGTTGCCATGACGTCATATATATGGCCTGCTCCTGATGACGTCACACCATTGTGCGTTCATTAGACAAGTCGTCATAATCACGGTGCCACTTTTTGACAGCTTGCCCCATCCCCAAGATTTGCCTAGTATATCCCTGTGTGAGTACAGCTCCTACTATATTAAGACCTGCCGGTCTCAGGCGCTTCGCGCCTGAGACCTGTGGTCTCTAATATCTTGTCAAAAATTAAATTTTTACCAGGGATACAGAACAAGAAACCTATTAAGAATAATCCCTAACATTTCCCAAATTCTTAAAATAATAAACTTGACACTGGGTACATTTCCTATAATCTTATATCCCTTAAAAAATCAATGCCTCAAAGTCCTCATATTGAGATCACTGTTGGTGTTTTGCAGACTTTTTGCACTTTACGATGGTTTTCCATAAGTTCTGTCCAACCTATCGTTACTTTTACTAGATTTTATACAGAAACATGATATTTGGGTCAGTTGATATTGAAGTAATTTGCAAATGATCCCCAAAAAATCAGATCATAGAAGTAAAAATAAATTGTTGATTAGTTGCTATGGAAACCATAAGTCATGAAATGCGGCTGAGATCTTGTCAACAGACACATACTTGATATTTCTTGTCAACATGACAAATCAGAGCTTATTATTGTTGGTGATTTCAATTTTCATATGAACAAACCGGGTGCTAGCAATACAAAGAAATTTAATGAAGTGCTAGAGATGTTTGATCTGATCCAGCATATTCAAGGTCCCACGCATGTTGCAGGCAATACTCTGGATTTGGTGATCACAAGGCGGTCCTGCCCCCTGGTGTCTAGTTGTAGTATCGATGAACTTCTCTCTGACCATCATTCCATTCTAATTGATCTCAATCTGAATAGGAGCAAGCGACCGCGAAAGAGAGTTAAATATCGGAAGACCAGGAACATGAACCTGGACTCTTTCAAGCTGGATTTAAGGCATTTCTTCTCTACAAAACTAGATAAACTGGGCGATGATCATGCTAAAGAATGTCTTCTTGATGAGTTGATTACAACTTATGATGAATCCAAGACTGTACTAGATAAACATGCCCCGGAAGCAGAAAAAATTATTACTGTCAGAGCACCTACACCATGGAATACTGAGGATATAAAGACTTTTAAGGCAGCAAAACGTAAAGCTGAGAAAAAATGGCGAAAAACCAAGAAGGAATCTGATTTACTTATCTTCAAAGAAAAAAGGAACAACTTCAACAGTCGGCTCAAGCTCTTGAAGAAGAATGATCTGGCAGAAAAAATTAGGAAAAACAAAGGAAACTCAAAGGCTCTTTTCAAAATTGTGAATAATGCGCTGCACAAGAAACAGGATCTTCCCCTACCCACTGGCAGAGATGACAAAACACTTGCGTCTGAATTCTCCGATTACTTTGATAAAAAAATCGAGAAAATTAGAAATAAACTCGATCAGGCGAATGCAATACCTACTCAAATTCCAAATACGTTCAAAGGTACGCCCCTCTCCTCTTTTAGTAATTTGACAACTGAGGACGTTCGTAGGATAATAAAAGACATGGAGCCTAAGCACTCGAAACTTGACCGGGTTCCGACCTGGATGATTAAAGAATGCCTGGATGAGTTTCTTCCACTGATTACTCGCATTGTGAATGTATCCCTCGAAAGTGGTATTATGCCAAACTCCCTCAAACATGCTGTAATTAGACCCTTGTTAAAGAAAATGGGCTTGGAGCTTGAACTGAAAAATTATAGGCCGGTCTCGAATCTAAAATATCTGAGTAAAGTGGTTGAAGGCGCTGTTATTAAGCAATACATTGAGCATCTGACCAAAAATGGCCTGCATGACCCGAGGCAATCGGCTTATAGACCTTTTCATAGAACTGAGACTCTTCTCACAAAAATCCACAACGATATGATGCTGAACCTAAACAATGGGGAGGTGACTCTGCTTGTACTTCTGGACTTGTCTGCTGCTTTTGATACAATCGATCATGGCATTCTTTCGAATCGTCTGAAAAATATGCATGGTGTCAGTGGCACTGCTTTGAATTGGTTTAAGTCTTATCTCTCACATCGACCCCAAGCTGTGACAATAAATAACGCTGACTCGGACTGGAAAGCTCTGAAGTATGGGGTTCCACAGGGTTCAAAACTTGGTCCAATTCTATTCGACTCCTATATTGCGCCACTAAGTGATGTGGCGTGCAAACACAATATTAAAGATCAGAAATATGCTGATGATGAGCAATTGATGATAGCTTTCAAGCCGGATAGTAATAGCATGGCCGGAGCAAAGACCAACATGGAGAATTGCATAAAGGACATACGCCAATTCTTGCAAGAAAATAAACTCTGTAATAATGGTGAGAAGACAGAGGTTATACTTATAGGCTCCAAGATCAACCTAGGTAAACTGGATTTGAACAGGATAAATGTTGATGATGTTGAGATAAGGATTGCAGATAGTGTCAAGAATTTAGGGGTTATTTTTGATAAACATCTGACCATGGAGAGGCAAATTTCGAAAATGTGTCAGGCTGCATATCTGAATATCCGAAATATTTCAAGAATCCGTGACTCCTTAAATAAAGGGGACACTAAGACAATAGTGAATGCACTGGTGACACCGCATCTTGACTATGGCAATAGCCTGCTCTACGGAGTTGCATCCAAACATATTAACAGGCTCCAAGTTGCTCAGAATTCAGCTGCTTGACTGATTGAAAGGTTGAAAAAGAGTGATCACATTACTAACGTGAGGAAAAACCTGCATTGGCTTCCTATTCCTGCTAGGATACAGTACAAAATTCTGACGACTACCTGGAAAAGTCTAAACAACCAATCCCCGTTGTATCTCAGTGAGCTAATTCATCGGAAATCGTCTTTGTTAAAACTTAGGAACTCAGAAAAAGGGCTCCTTGACGTACCTAATATTAGGCTGAACAATAACTGGGGTTCCAGGGCTTTCATGATGTCTGGCCCGACTCTCTGGAACAAATTGCCTGATGAATTGATACAGAAACGAACACTTGTGTCTTTCAAAAGGAGTCTTAAGACTCATTTATTCAATAGATACTACAATTAACAGGTTACTTAAGCGTCGGTGAGCAAACTCGGTTTGGAACTGGCGCTATACAAACCTATTATTATCATTATCATTATTACAAGAGATACAGAATAGAATATATTCAAAATATTCATAGCTATTTCACAAGTCCCTAGACTTACGACTGGAACCCTGTAAATACATTATTTCATACTTTCTAACCATGTCTAAATAAGAAATCTCAGTCTTCGTGTTAAGGTCGGTTTTGGCATTGTCCAGTCTTCTTTTCTTAGGTGTTCCGATCTGCGTTCTCTTCATTCAGAAAAAAATTATACAAGCTTCACTTGGTTCTGTCACTCATACAGTCTTCCCTGTATGTATGACAAAAGGTTCTTACTTTCTCTGCTAGTTTTTATCCAATTAAATTGAAAAAATACAACAGGTATATGTATGACGTCGTTCATACCCAAAAAATCGCTCATCTCATAAAATATGAAAAAGTACATAAGGGAAGGCAAAGTAACTGGGATGTGACAATAACACCATTTTCCGTTGTTATTAATGATTTTACAATTAACTGATTGTATTTCAAGAAAAAAATTATAAATATACTCTAATTCAATAAGTCAAGACAGAGATAATGCAAGCAGGTATTCAATTAGTTTTTAGTTTGAACTACAAAGTCTGGGCCGCATTTCATGACTTCTGGTTTCCATGGCAACAGATTAGGCATTTATTTTTATTTTTATGCCCTGATTTTTGGGTGTTATTTGTGAATAACGTCAGTGTCATCTGAACCAAAAATCATGTTTCTACAGCAAATCTAGCAAAAGTTATGACAAGTTGGACAGAACTTTGGGAAAACCCCTCGTATACAAACTTACAAAATAATCATAATCACTATATAATTCTGTTTGCTTTCCAACAGGTCTGCCTCAACTTGATTTCAAATCCATTGCATTGGATAGCGAATCCTTGATGATCTCTTGGCGTCCAACGTATTCCTCCGAATGCAGAACCCACCGTCCTGATGTGGAACTAATCATGCAGGTGCAAGGAGGAAATGAGACCCCCTTCCAGTATCCATATACTCTAAGAGCATCTGAGGTGAGATTCATACCTTCATTTTCATGTGTTTTTTTTTTCATTCCTGCTCTTCCTCTTCTAGTTCGGTAATTAATCTGGTGACTAACTCCTATTTATTATCTTCTTCATATTCGTTTTATGATCGATTCTTTTCTTCCACATCTTTTCCTCAATTCTTCATTCTTCTTAATCGTTTTATTCCTTAAATTCTGCATCACCCTTCTCACTTTCCATGCTTCTTCTTTTCTTTCCAGCATATTTCTTCTTTACGTCACTCTTCTTCTTTCTTGTTTTTTTTTCCTTATTCTTCCTTCTCATTTTCTTTCTTCCTCTTCTTCCTCTTCGGTAATTTCTCTCTCCTCCATATTTTCATTCATGTATTTTCTTTATTTCTGAATAACTTCTTTTTGTTCCTTATTTCTTTCTTCACTGAAAAAGCGGTTTGTGTAAACCTGACAAATTGAACGTTATCTGGTGTCCGTCCAAAATTTTGTGCATTTCAGACAAGATTTGCATGTGAAGAATACAAGGAAATTGTCAATTTTGATCAATGTTTTGCAGGATTTGATCAATGAAAATTAAAAAATACACATACCTTTGGTGGGAATTTACACCAGATAGTGTTAATTGTATCCGTTTCATACAAACTTTATTTCAATGTGTCAGAACTTTGTGCCATACTCTCTTTATCATCCATAAAAGATTAAATCGTTATCACTCTCAGGGCTGTCATATCAATATTTCTTAAAAATACCTAACATTGTGTTTCAGAAACATCTTGTTATCAACAGACATTTTGACACAAGCATAAACTACCAAATCTGTCTTATCTTCAAGATCTATCCGGATCACAGATATTGTAAGTTCATGACCACTGAATTCATATAACTAGTTCAAACTTTAGTTATTTTAGGCCTTTTTAAAAGAAACAAAATAGTATAAATTCCGAAAACTTATTATTGCCATTTATTTTTGTTGTGAGTTCAAACTAATTCCTCAGAGCTCTGTTGAAGTTTATTCAGAGTTGCATATTGCAGATGATACCTTCGTCCCTGCAATTGTGACGAACAGATAACTAGAAAAATATTTCGAAATATGAGTCTCTCAACAAAACCGCTACTTACTTTGCATTATAGTAAATTTATGTAATAAATATATTTTTCTGTGATGTGAAACTATCTCTTCCGCCAGAATCACGGTGTGCGGACTCTCACAAGTCTTGAGCCCGGGTCTATAGGTTTGCTAGCAAGCAGTTTTAAATCGAAGGTATTATTTATTAGAGAGGAATAATTTTTTAATGTTGGATTAAATGTACATCTTGCAGGTCGATCGACAAAACAGATTGGCTGGACTACCATAATCCTTGGCTCCCTGCTTGGCATAATCGTAACAACTGCCTGTGCGGTCTCCTTTATTATGTACAAGAGATTGAAGACTGTACAAAGTGTGCAGTCACCAACTGAGCGTCCAAAACTTGACAGCCCTGCAATTTCATCAGAAGAAAGTAATCTGTATTGCGAAATAGACTATGAAGTGTTGAGACCTCGCTCTCACCTGATGGCCTATGATGCTTATCATCAACCACATGTTGACATGTCAGTCAAAGATTTGAGAATTGAACCCCCTACTCATTCGGAGCAGCCTGCAATATACGCTTCGGAGCAATCACACACTTACATGGGCATTACAACCAATTGTGTACCAGGAAAGCAACACACTTATGTTGGCTTGTCAGCCAAGGACCAATCAGAAGAACCTTCAAGCCCATGCGGAGAAGATGGACAATACACAAGCTTGTGTGGACGTGCTCGAAATGCCACTCGTCTATACGGGCACATCAGAAGATCCAGAAGCTTACGTGGAGATGTCAGAAATGCTTCCACTTCATTTGAAGGTGTCAGAAGAAATGCAACCTTATAATCGCCATGCTCATTTTTTGAAGTCAGAAATACGAAACTTGAAAAAGAAGAAAGTAGCTTGAAGCATTTGCTGCAGAATCTAGTCAATGTTATATACCCTTCCCTAAACTTATGCTGGAGGAACATTGGTTTCATGTGCTCCTATATATATATATATATATGTGTAGCAACAAGAGATTGGGCTTTGTCATGAAGCATTTAACCATGGCAAATGGAGCTAGCCTTGCTATTAAATATACATCTTATTTGTAAGTGAAAGTTTAAACTTCTGTTCTCGACACACAATATAAAATTCTCAGTCTTTTTCTCAGTTTTTGTTGAGCTTTCTCACTTTGCTGTGTACAATAGTGTTGTACAAGTGAGAAAGCTGGTGTCTCCCATTTAAAAGTTTAAACTTTAACATATGGATTACAACCAACACAGATGAATTTACATAAACATATCTGATTTGTCTTGTATTGTTTTTTTTTAATCTTCCACATTTTGTAAGGGTTTTGTCATGTTTGTGGAGAATTTGGTCTTGGTTTGTTTATCATTAGTCATATGAATACAGTACAACCCATAGTAAAGTAAGAAAATTTCCTGTCAGACGTCTTCGGTTTACCTATTTAGCCCTCCTTTCTCCTCTCCTCCCCAAATCTCCGTACAACTACCCTTGACTCCTTACCACAACCTTATCCCATATTAAGAATTCTATTAAAACAGCTGTCAATGAATTGCAATTAGCAATGGGGCACAATATCAACAAAATCAAACACAATGGGGGTGATGGAGTTTTAATTGGTGTTGGCTGAAAGTGAACTAAATGTGATTTTGAAAGGTAGTTTAAAGAAGGAAAATGTAAGAAGAAATTTGGGGGGGGGGGGGGAGTTAAAAGGTGTGAAAGGGTAAAATAATGGCTGATTCTTCCTTCCTGCTGGGGTAATCTTATTTTATTTTGAATTTAACTGTATATGTGTCTCCTTGCCTTACAAGCAGTATAGCTCTGTTTTGTAAACAGCATCAAGTAATACAAGTTGTGTAGTATTTAGCATCATAATCTTTATTTTTGTCTGTTATGTTTCCTGAAGCATTAGGCCATTTTTAAAATATTGTTCCTTGTTTTGTTTTGCATCAGTCATTTTATTAAGCAGACGGTCTATATTAAATAATTGTATAGCATTCTCATATTCTGTTGTATGACTCGCCTCTGCCATGTTTTTTAGGTATTGGCCTCATAGTATTGTTTATGTCTATGTTTCCTTAACCCCTTCCTGCAGCTTCATTAAGCCATGTAAAGTTTTGCATCTAGCTGTATGTTTTGTTCAGAAATGGACTGTTTTGTTTACAGGGTGAGGAAGTAATTTTTTCAAAATTTTACATATTCAAACTTCTTAAAATGACTGCCAGTCAAAACGGCCATAAACCAGAACGGCTATTCATATATCTACAAACAATAGCTAAACGGCGATGATCAAAGTCCAAAACTGCGATGACGATTTTAGTTTAAAAATCAACTTAGAAAAGTATCTTTCAACAAAAAAAACGTCTGATATTTGTTACTTAGTAGCAAGAAAGTTCACATCCATGATATTTGTTACTTTGTAGGACAATAACATAACATTTTTTTGAGATTGGGCAGTTTCAATAAATTCTAGTGCATTTTTTACCGGAATCGCCAAATCTTTTTTGCTGAATATTTAATGCTTGTAATTTCACATCCGGATGTCTAACACATAAATACTGCATACTGGCTATGTTATATTGTAATTTAATTGGTTTATCGTCCAAAATTTAAGATTTTATGATTGACTAGGTTGCCTGGCAAGTTAGCATAGAGCAAACGGTATGCAGTGTTTATTTTAATGTACCATCTCCTAAGTACTTTGTAGCATCACCCAATTCTCACATGTAGTCCACAGAGATAGTGTCATGTTAACTCCACTCATCATTTTCTTTATCTTTCAATGTATACATGTTCCTCAATAAATTTATTTACATAAACATTTGTCTCTGAAGTCATGATTGCATAGAATGCTCTTTATACTGCTCCTGGAGGTTAACGTTGCGCACAAAACAATATTTTGATATGTGATTTGAATCTGTAATGTTTCGTCAATCAAGGATGGTGTATTGCATACAAATTAAGGAAGTTTGATCATGTACCAATTAATGATTGTGGTTTAAAACATAGGCTGTGTAGCAGCAAACCTTCAGCGAAAAAAAAAACAACATTTAAAAAGGACACCATTACACCATAAAAGTGATGTGAACCAAATTGCATGTAGTATTTGCAATAGTGGCCCGATCTTGGTCTGAAATGATCTATAGGCCCCGCCATATGCCCGCCTGCATGCCAAGGTATATTGAACGATGGAAAGGCCTTACTAGACCAATGTACATATAGTATGGACCACTTTCATGCATAAACAAGGAATAAGTTGTGAGGTATGGGTCCGAATATTTGAAAAAGCATTAAGAATAATAATCAAGCAGACCAACAAAAGGCACTAAAATATTATATAGGTGATATAATAAATAATATATATAATAAATTTAATATTTTTTGTCAATATTCCAAGATGTATAGAACATCCATGAATCAGACCCACAAAAGGCACAAATTAATCATATAGGTGACATGTGTAACATATTTCATCCATGTACATGCAATTGTGGCCAAGTTTTGGCCAGAAATGCAAAAAAAAGGATGTTAATACATTTTTCGCAATATTCCAAAAAGTATGGAATATCAATCAATCAGACCATGAAAAGGCACAACTAGACTGTATTGGCTACTACATGTGTAAAAAAATTTCATCCACGTACATGTATTAGGGGTTGAGTCCTAGCCCGGATACGAAAAAATTATTTTTATCAATATTTGAAAAAGTAGGCCTACAAACTGTCCATCGATGAGACCATCAAAAGGCACCATAGAGGCGACTTGTGTACCAAATTTCATCCATGTGCATGCAATAGGGGCTGAGTCCTAGCCCAGAAACGAAAAAAATAATTTTTTTATATTTTGATCAATATTTAAAAAATTACAAAAGTTCCATCAATCAAACCATCAAAATGCACAACTACACCATATAGGCTACATGTGTACCAAATTTCATCCATATACATTCAATAGAGGCTGAGTACTGGCCCGAAACTATCCGCCCGCCGCCCGGACGCCCGACCGCCCAAACGCCCGAACTTCGTTCACTGAAGGTAAAAATTGTACCCAATGTAATATATTTATTATAGATGTTCTACATGCTTTGTACCTTGAACTAACTCTATTGCTCATTCTTTATTTGTGACCAATAAATATGCTTTTATTCTCAGTCTTGGTGATATTGGGAAGGGTACCAAATTAGCAAAGATGAAGCCAATCAGTGTAACTGTCTGACATACCGCCAGGACCACAAGTTGATTTCTTTACTGATGGTCAATCAGACAGTGAAACTGATTAGTTACAGATATCAGTATTAGGGCAAAATTGAAGCCCTACTGATATCAGTGTAACTACTGGCAGACAGGATGATCACCTGTTGATTATGAAAACTGACTGATGGTCAGTAGGTCAAAGAAAATTATACATTACAGATGTCAGGATGACCAATGGTTGGTATGTATACTGACAGTCAGTAAACACTGAAATTGACCAGTTGCAGACATCAACAACTGGCCACAATTGTCGGGATGACCTAAAATTGGTGTCTCTACTGACGGTCAGTAAGACCATCAAAATGATAAGCGACAGACGTCTGCTGAAGGGCAAAAAACAAGTCCTGACGTCAGCACTGTCAGTAGTACAGTAGAAATTTCTAAAAGTGGCTCGTCATTTAAAGTCTAGCCTTAGCTATCAATCCATAGCCATTCCAAGCTAAACCAAGCTACACTTATCCATATCTAGCCATAGCTATCCACAATTACTATTGTTTAAACAAGGGTAAAGAGATTCCAGTGTATACAAAAGAATAGAAATGGATAGTTATGGATAGATATGGATTAGACTAGTAATGAATAGCTACAGACAGCTAAGTTAGCCACATTTAGAAATTTGTACTGTACCCTATTTCTAGTGCCTGTTTTTAGCTCAAATTTCAGGCAGATAATGAAACTAACATTATTGAAAATCAATAGTTCCCAAGGCATTTTATGATAAATTGCCATGGAATTTGGATGATGAAATTCGGGAAATGTTGCTCACCCTACCAAAAAATCTGCTCGCTGTACGCCTATGGCTTTTGCAGACAGTCCCTCACTTGAAGGACAATTAACATTTAATTTTTTGTTCCCTGTCTCTTCCACTGTGCCTCCTTAGATACCATGTGCCTTGTTATTAAGAGCATTGTTTTGTTCTCATAAATCCAAAAATCATTGGAATATATATTTTTTTGTTACGAGAGGCTTCTCCATTTTTAGTGGATCTCAGTATAGGCCGTAAATTCACATCGCGATATAAACTTGCCTTTTCCACATAATTACCTTGGGGGTAACATGTTAGACTGCCAATTTTAACCAAATAACAAATTTCGAAAATTTGCCAGATATTTGTATTCTAATTGCAGAATGATATTGAGGTGACATCAATAGCAAAATGTTAATATCAATATGATCAAGATATAAATGTCCTTTATTGTAAAATCGCCAATAACGGTCAGGTAGGTCAGCCAATTGGCTTACTTGCATGAATACCATAATACTCTAGAAGACAATACAAGCTTATGCAACTCGATTTTGGAGATTGCAGAAGCATAACCTGTTTGTAAATAACATACAGATTATTATGCACATGCGAAAGTTGACCTTGTGCATCTCACTTATTTGATAATGTTGTGGTATGCAAATAATTTTCCATATTCCAGCATTTGCATATTATGAAGAAATACATTTCTGGTCGGAGCCTATTCCAAAATCACATGACAAATTCCAATAAACATGCATCAGTAGCAGTGACCACTAACAGTTACATATATTCATTGTTTATTTCTTCACGTGTAAGCTTATGGCAGTCAGACATACAATGAAAATTAAAAGATTCTTAATCTTTTAGGACAAACAACACACAATAATAACTGAATTTTAGAATTCTTCACAATCAACTATCAAATTTGATAGAACCTGTGACAAATGTAGCATTGTTTTGATTTGTCATCTGGCAGTATTAAAAATGTTTGTCAATGACCAATAGTAGTAACACCACAGCGGTGGGGTCATGGCCGCCACATTCCAGGAAATTCCTGGAACTCACCTGTAATTTGGTGCTTTGTAGTCATATTGACCCCTGTTGACCAGGTCACCCCTATCAAAATGGGCGCGCTGTAGTCAATTACCTGTCCGGAAGTGGCTGTTGATGGCAATTAATGATGGGTGATACTAATTAATTAGGTAATTAAGTAATTAATATTGACCAAACTTCCTGGCACACCCTGTTAAATGAGGCGCTTTGAGGTCAAACACCTGTCCGGAAGTAGTTTTGCAGTCATAATTACAGATTAAGCACTAATTACAGGTGGGTTCCAGGAAAAAAAAATTTCTAGGAAGTGCCTGACGTCATCCACCTGCCCGGAACTTGTTTTTGTGGTCAATAATTACGGGGTGATTAGTACACCTTGCAAAGCTGACCTATATTATGTCTTGCCATAAGAAGAGAAAAACCAAGGCGGATGAAACTGGTTTAGCTGCCCAAGTGTTATGGAATGTTGAGTATGTCATTTCTTTTCCCAAAAAGAGAAAAGAAGTGGTTGCCATGGTTACAATGTCTGCTAGTCTAGAGTTTTTGAATCTGCTACATGGGTGTGCCTTTTTGAGACACTGTGTTTGTCCTAGATTTTTTCTAAGTAGAATTCCAAAGGAGAGTGATGTATTACTCAATGTTACACAAACACTTTTATTAGGACAAAAACACAACAACAAACGAGGCATTTGAAGTAGAAAAAACGTTTGTAGTTTATTCAGTACAAAGGAATGAAATTATACCATACACTTAGAAACAATTAATTTATACAGATTGTACATATACATCAACAAAATTCACGTTCATTATAATACATTAAGTGTTACACAACGATACAGTACATCAGTCATACCAGAAGTATACGTACTACTTAGTGAAAGTCTAATATACATCAACACATCAAAGTAGAATCTCTAATCGGCTATGTAACCAAATGGTATAGTGTCAAAGCCGTTAAGCACCACCCTTTTGTCAAACGTGCACTTTACAGTTTTTATCAAGTCAGCATTGCAAATGACTCCATCAAATTTCGAGCGCACGAATTGCGTTTGGGGATTCAAAGACACGCTTTTCAATTCTCCAAAAACGAGATCTTTTACAGCCTGAAAATGGACTTTTCTACTGTTCTGAAAGTTTAAAGTAACGCCTTTAAATTTTGTAACTTCGGTATCGTCATTACACCTGTATGCATAAGATTTTGGTCCAGTGCTAGCAAAGCATGTGATATGAATTCCCGGCGGCAGTTCGTTAGTCAGCTCTCCTAGACCGTCACCCATCTCAGGGTAGACATCGTATTGATAATTACCTTCAGAGTCATTAATTTTCCTGGTGACAAAAATGATGCTGTCCGTATCACAGTACAAAATTCTTTTTCCCACAGACTTTATATGCTTTAATAGCTCAAGCCTAGCCCAACATGTTGTAAACGCTGCCAGAATTTCATTCGCAACAAAACTTTCTTCCTCAAAGGAACGCGCATTTTCATACTCAACACCCAAAATATCTTCGTTGACGACATGAAAACATTTCATGACATGTTGGGAATTGTTTTGGAGTTTTTCCAATTCCACGGTACTGGTCAAAAACTTTGTTTGTGGTTTGTTTGACCTTTGACCTAGCTTTCCCCAAAAACTATTGAGGCAGATCTTTGCGATGCTTCTGAGGGCAGGATTTTTAGAAATTTTGTCTTTGTCTAGACTGACCCCTATTTTTTCTTCAAATTGTCTTACATACAAATCTTTGTCATCTTCAAATGACACCCAATCAGGCCACCCACTGGCCTCGGTCTTTATTTTGATGAAAGTGTCCACTTGTTCCGAAAATAACCCTCCGCTTTTTGTTTGTCGGTCATACTGTGATGACTGAGGATAATGGTACACCTCATGAATTTTGAGTATTCTGTACCCCTGTTCAATTGCTGCCATCAGTTCCTGTGTGCACCAACATCCAGTTATCTGTCTGGCTCGATCATTATGTTCACAAGGGGCCTGATTTTCCTCAAAACAACACGTTCGACAGAGAGGAAAGGTCAATTTACCGCCTGACCGCACAGGAAGAACCGGACAGTATTCATTTGTTGGCGGTAACACCGTACAGTGTGCAATTCCAAAGTAGCTTACGAGAGATTGGTCAAATTCTCTTGTTATAATTTCTGGATGTCCAACAGGCATCCTGGCATACTTGTTTATGTAAGGGTACAAGCTGCACACATCAGCATAGTGAATTTCTTCATTGTCAAGGCACTCGTGAAACATTGTGAAGACAGAGGTCCTCCCACCATAGAAACAATCCCTAATGCTCATTCTGAGTGGAATATCTAACTCATCAACAAATTTTTTCAGTCGGGGATTTGCCTGAATTATTTTGTGGAATTTGCATTCATACATTTCTATTACTCTGTACCCACCCAGACGCAATTCTGCCGTTCTGTTGACAGTCATTTTGTTAAGGTCTTCCATTGTGTACCCAGACCTTGGGTCACGCGTATTCTGATTTGGGAAGCAGGAAGTGCAACCATGATATCTGCACCTGTGGAATTCATATATCGTTCGAGTTTGCTCATCGTAGCCATCTAAATTATATCGTTTCCCGTCTAAGATTAACGTCTGTTCCCCTCTATTTCTAGCATGTCTAATTTGCCTCCCTAACTTTTTACTCTCCCATTCTAGAAATGCGATTGATATTCTGGAATGGTTGCTGTTACGCACATATCCTTGTGCAGGGACCTGAGCGATGTTAGATGCAACAAATGAACTGGAAATTATGTTATCAGGTTCAATTCTTTCACCATCCAGCCACCATTTTCCCGATTTGTAACTCGCTCGTCCTTGACCTTGGTTTTCGGTGACTACATCGTGGTACTCTTCAATATAATTCACTCTGAAAACCTGCATGCACGCCGATGCTATGGTGATGTGGGCAAAACAATCTACATAACCCAGAACTTCGCCATCTTCATCGGTGATCTTTGTTATGTCCATGAAAATCTGTCTGAATCTGGCACAGGCTAGTCTCAAAATTGTAACATCCAATTTACAATAAGCCCTCATTTCACTTTGTAAATTGAATATTTTGCCCTCCTGTCTGGAAAGCCATTCCTTGAATTGTTCTTTCTCATCCGAATTCATGGAATCTCTAGGATACATTTCCAGAGATGGGAAGGGTCCACTGTAATTTTGATATTCTCTTGTGTTAAGTTTGTGGGGAAACTCGCCTTTGCGGAGTTCGTCGATGTCACCACTCAGCTCAGATTCAGGCCTTAACCCCAGTGCCTTTGGTAGCTTTTTAAGAGCCATACCTATAAAACTCAGACTGTCAATGAACTTTATGTCAAGTCCCTGACCAATACGCATGGACATCAACTTGCTACCAGCAAAAACACACTCCGGCGTAATGCGAGCCTCTGTCAAACAGTAATTTAAAATAAAGGAAAAATCGAATCCACGGCCATTGTGCGCTAGGCAATGGAAAGATTTATGCATGGGTGTCAGTAAGAATGAGCAAAAATCATAAATTGCATCAAGTCCTGAAAATATTTTTTCTCTAACCCTACAGTCTGGAACTAAACATTCATATTCATTCCTTTCCTCATCAGACATATCCATACAATGTCTACACATAACTCGACACGACCTACATTTTGCCCCCTCTACAAGAGGGTCGTTCTTGCAAAGGTCACACATCGTTTGGCTAACAACAAAGTTCACCTGGTGTACATTTCTTCCACAGTTTGACATCTTGCATTTTGTGCATTTCCTGCACGGAATGCATCTATCAGTGGGTGAGCACTTTTCACAATTTGTGTAGAGCCGCGAATACCCTGATTCGCACTCATAAATGGAATCCTGCATTGTCTCAAAATCAAAGAAAAGGAATTTTCCTGAAGTGGCCTTAGGAGTTTTTCTTCTCAGATAACATAAATGATCTTGGTCAACAAAAATTCGTGGCAGCATTTACATTCATATTGCCCACACCTGTGATCAGCCAGAGACTGTTTTTTTAGATCAACCACCCTTCGACATTTCTTACATTTGTGTCTTGCATCACAGAGTGAAATATTCGACCTACTTTGAATTTCTTTATGTCTGTCATGGCAAGATTGACTCTGACATGTCATGTTGCAATCTGGGCAAATAATGCTACTGCCCTTTTTGCACTGGTCATTTTTGCACACAAAGCAACGAGAGACAAGACAGGGGTGATCTTTTCGGATGGACGAATAAGTTTCAAAACAGGTCATGCAAATAGTGTCTTTTGGAAACATTGCCTTGGGATTCACCACAGCATGAAAATGATTCTGTGTATAATATAGGAATATGACACGGTTGTCTTCTCTGTCACTGCATTGAGTTACACACGGTTTTACAGATCCTTCAACAAACTGAATTACAACAATTTTCACATCTAGAGCTTTTTCAAACTCAGCCAACTGATCCACTCGCACGGCGGCATTGATCGGCAACCCCGTACGTCTTTGCAGGTTTTCGGCCAGGGTCCTCAGAGATCGCTGCCCTCTTCCAGATTGCCTGGATTTTTTAATGAGATTTTTATAATCAGTCCGTCTCATTCCATCCAATTTAGCCATGCATACAACTATACTCTTAGCAGCACAGATAAATTCATTATCTACACACACAATCTCAACAATTGCCTTTTTGTTAAATACAGAACTGTGCGCGGTGTTATCTAGATGAGGCAAAAGTGGAAGTGCCCTACCGCTTTTCTTCCTGTTTCCCGAATTTTGCTGAGTAGCGGAAACGGTTGCTGGCCCAGCCCGAGATTGGGTAGAATGGGCAGAAGGTCGTGGTCTGGATTGGGTTAGTACTCTACGATTCTGCGTGGGTCCACCACCCTTGCTCAGTTTCATTAGTCCAATGTGTATCTGGAGAGAGTCATCCACCACCAAGCTTTCATTCGAATTTAAGACCTTAGAAACGCGTTCCATGATGCCCTCTCCAGATAGGTTTCGAACATCTTACAGGTGAATGAATACCTCTTCCCTCAGCTGACCGTGACTGATGCATAGTTGGGCTTTGTCTGACTTGTCATAATTCGCTGAGGCCAAATCGACAACATCCTGGAACATCTGTGTCAAATTCCCCTTTATGTCCATCAATTTTTCGCCTAGAAATGACAAATAGATTGAGGATAGAATGACAATTATACGCAAACAGTGACCTTCATTTTGTTTTGTTGATCAATTTTGCATTAATGTAAAATTACCTGCTTTCGAGTTGTCAAACTTAATTTCATAGGTCTTTTCCACCACACCCCTTCTCCAGGTTCTAGAATCTCTGGCTTGAATGATCTGGTAGGGTCTGTCCTCCTTTAAAGAGAGCACGAAATATAACACCATTAGATTTTCGCTGTGTAAATAAAAAAAGTCCAAAAAAAATGTCTGAAAAAAAATTTTCGAAAAAATAATTTTCCGAAAAAAAATTGTGGGAAAAAAAAAAATTTGGAAAAAAAAATTTTCGGAAATTTTTTTTCGGAAAACAAAATTTTTTTTCAGGAAAAAGATTTCTTCGGAACAAATAATTTTTCAAAAAATAATTTTCAGAAAAAATATATTATTAACCTAATGAGTATTCTATGCTATGGCATTATCATATTACTTATCATGAACAAAGATTTAACAAGAACCAGACTGTAAGGGATGCGAAGGAACAACATTACTAGAAAACCGTGTATTACTTACTTGAACATTCTGGTTCCCTTCGCCGCTCTGATCACCAGGAGTGGGAGGAGTGTTGTGTTGACCATCCGGGTGTCTTTCGACCCGATCATTACTTTGGCCGCTGGGTAGTTGAGTGACCGGATGACCTCCTGGTTGAGTTGGTTTGAGATTGTTTTGGTTATCAGCTCCACCATCATTTTTTCTGACTACTCGTTTTTTTGAACCCATGGCAGATTTCTGAAGACAAGAAAATACCTGTTACATTGTGTTTTTTTTCTTCCCAATCCATTTGTTTATGTACTTATGCAATTCTAAGATGTGAAAAAATAGTAAACCCACATTCTGATTTTTAGTTTCACGGTCCGCCTCACTCGCCGGTCTTTTCCTGCTTTTAGTGCTGAGATCCAGAGGTTGGTCATTTGACGGTGGCCCTCTAGCCGCTGTCCGGCCTATCTGCTTGTTGCTTCTGACGGATAAGTCCAGCGGATTGTCTTGCTCCATTTGGGTTTTTAATTGACACTTAATCCTCCCGTGTATACTACTCATGTGCACATACTCCTTCTTCGTGTGTATCTATGGTTTTGTAACTCTGCTTCTTTTATAGTTACACAGTGCAGCCACAGGAAGTGATGTCATTTTGGCAATACCCCTCCCCACCCCAACCCACCCACCAGCTCTCCGCATTAGTGAATGAAAAAGGTTTTAAGGTGTCGTTTATCATGGTATAATTTCCTTCACCAAGGTGAGAGGTCAGTTTTTCTGTTGCATAAGTTGATGAATCATTATCAAAATAAACATTTGTGACCTGCTCCACCAAAATGGGTTCAAAGTCGGCCTGCTATCATATTCAGCTGTGAAAATGGCTGTGTTCTAATTGAATTTGGCTTTAAAATGATGTTTCATTTGTCTTGATATCTCCACCCAATCCAAAGATATGGCACATCGAACATTGATGATACGAAACATTGAACTTCGAGAAAATGGCATTTGAATTTCCCGCCATTACAATAAAAGAACTAGGAAAATCAAGAATGATGCCCAATTCAGATAGTTTAAAAGCAGTTTTTGGTTAATATGGTCTTATATAATAAAAGAAAATTACTTTTGTTAAAACGTGGTACCAACAGCTAAAAATCATCAAAATGTGACTTTTTGACACATTTTGCTAATTTCTGGAAAATACAGATTGCCTACTTTGAACTCATTTTGGTGGAGCAGGTCACATTTTTCAGTAGAGTGAAGAATGAGGAAACTGCCACCAAGAAGAGTAAAGCTATAGTCACAAATTGATTATTTGACTTGGGAATTTTAAATCTTGTATTCATTTCTAGGACATCTTCATTGTCCCTGTTGTTATTTACACTCTCTGTAGGAGATAGCTCAATCACAATTTCACAACTCTCGTGAGCATCACCATCAACGTCATAATCATTAGTTGCCGAATTGTCCCTCATTTCACTGGGTGCCATATTTCTGAATTATAGTGTACCGTGCAGCCCTCTAGATGTAGCATTGACCTAATCCACTAACTATCTGAGCACAGGCTTCTCGATAAATGTATTATATAAGGTGTTCGGTACTAGTAGTGAAACGTTTAAGGAGGTAAAGTCAACCATCAGATGCAAAATTACTGAACATAAAGCCCCTATCCGTAATATCAACACATCTGGGTACCATAATGCATTTTGGGGTACAAATGCGGGATGTGAAACAGTACATACCCTTTCTTTTATACTAGAAGGCGTTAACAAAAATACTGGAGGTAGAACAGAAACCAACTCCCATGTTTAAAGAAAGATCTTCCATTTCCAAAATAGCTTGTGCAATGTTGAGCAATAAGTCACCTTTCAAGACTTCCACTAAGAACAAATTGAAACTGGAACACATCTTTCATTGCACTTTTTCATTCAAAAAAAGAAAGGAAAAATGCTTAAAAAGGATCCAGGACACTTGCCACTGAAAAACAACTCCAGACATGTAAAAACCTAGAGACAAGCACACATTTGCACCAAGGTTTTTCTAGCCCCCTTTGAGAATAGAAGACCTCATTATTCTTAGAAATGACAAAAAATCACATGTGGAACCATGTGTGCCTTGTACTGATAGCAATGATTCATAGTCTGGGAATTTTTGAGAGTCAACCCACATGAACAAACAACACGTGTTGAAATTAACCAAAATTGTATGAAGTCAGTAGGGAGCACAAAGAAAGGGTAGGTATGGTTTTACATCCCCAATTTGTGCCCCAAATGTGTGTTATAGCAACTTTTGATATTACGGACAGGGTTTTATTTTCAGTAACTTTACATCCAATGGTTTATTTTATGTCCTTAAACTTTTCACTACTAGCTTTCTTTAAATATGGGAATTGGTTTTCTGTTTTACCTCCAATATTTTGTAAAACGTCTTCTCGCGCAAAAGAAAGGGTATATACGGTTTTACATCCCGCATTTGTGCCCCAAACACGCATTATAGTACCTTTTGATATTACGGACAGGGTTCTACGTTCAGTAATGTTGCATCTAATGGTTTATTTCACCATTAGTACCAAATGCCTTAAATAATACATGACACGGTGGAAAGGAGTCCGCAATAATATGACCGGTACTTCCTAGCTGTGTCATGACAAGTAGACTAACATTGCAGCCCTCAAATAAGAGTTCTTGTTTGAATGTATTGTGTTTGTTATAAGGGGTCCCTTTCAGGGGCCCCTTTCAGGGGCCCCTATTTTTTTTGCAGATTTGCCCCCCTACCCCCTAGCCCCCTCTAAGGGGGGAAGATCCCCTAATACAAAGGGGGGGGGAATAGGGGAGGATGGGCAGGGGATGGGATATATCTTTCTTAATAATGAAAGAAGTTCAAGACAGGTCAGTAGTGATAAGGTCTTTCACCCTCGTTTCTTTTACAATCAGAAAAGGATTGACTGGTCTGCAACTTTCTTGTTTTTAGAATGTAACTAAACTGAACACTTTTACAAAGTCACACATTTCCTTCAACTTACAGAGAAATGAAAAGGACCGTTTTGTACCAGTTTGAATAAATTGGTACTTTTCATACGCAACCGTACTTAAGTTAAATTTAGCATATAAGTAATATAATGTCCTTACCATTTTCAATGATATGAACCATTAAAGTGAATAGAAATTCAACGCTTTGTAAAAAAAAAAGAAGGAATGAAAAAGCATATGCCAACGAGAACTTTAAAATTTGATAAGCACAAATTTAAAAAAACAAAATGGATAACCAAGGCAATTTTAAATTCAATTGCCTTCCGTGACAAACTGTATCTTACGTTAAAGAAAACACCAGTATCATCAACCCTTTACAATCAATTTAAAACCAATCTCAACACTTATAATAATATTTTGAAAAAGACAAACCGTGCTGCTAAAAAACTATACTATCACAGCCAGTTCGAGCAGTTCAAAAATGACATAAAGAACACATGGAAAACTATTAAAGAAATAGTCAATCGAACGAAAAATAAACACAAAGTAATTGAAATATTTAAAATCAATGGTAAAAGTGTGGCGGACAAAGCAACAATTGCTAATGCTTTCAATAAATTTTTTACTGAAGTAGCCTCTTCCTTGACATCAGGTAGTGCACTTCCCCCGTCACTTGATTTTAGAAAATATTTATTACCTCCCATAAATTCAACTTTTCAGTTTAGAGAAGTTTCAATTAATGAGTTAGATGGTATGATTAACAAAATGAAATCTAAAACCAGCTTTGGATGTGATAATATTTCCTCAATCCTACTGAAAAAAATCAAGGGTACAATTATTGAACCTCTACTGTCACATAGGACTTGAGAATATTTAAAAATTTAAGTCATAAAATTTATTCTTTTATATTAAAGTAAGCAAGTGTGAATTATTGTAAATGTTTCTATTTGTTTTGAACAATAAAATCTTTTTAGTTTTTATTCACATGAGGGAAACTGGCCAAGGTTAGCAAGTTTTGGCAAACTCTGAAATTGACCTGACCTTACCTAGTTTGAGGCTGATGTCGAGGGTGGCACAAATACATATTAATTGGGGCCAGGAGTTGTAAAAGTTGGCAAATTGAATGCTTTAGAGCAGTCGACTACTCCGAGCCCTGAAACCAGCAGGCCAGATGCAAGGTCCTGAAGCTAGGTGCCAACTGAGACATCAGACTCAGGTAGGAATTTTATAATTGAAGTAAATTAAATTAAATTAATAGAATGACTTGGTTATAACATCAGTTTCCCAATTGTTACATCTAAATATTAAAATTAAATCAATTTGTTTGTTTTACATCATTTTAGTTAGCATAGTAGTCAAAAATAATTGAAATAGAAGCAAAGATCTCAAAGACATAAGGGTGCCTCTCGCATCCCCAAATTGAGAGCAACATCAATTAATACAAAGTAAATTTCTTATGTCAAATGGTGGAGAAAAAAGGGAGTTAAATGTTTTTGACTTTTGATTATGAATATTGTAAAATGACATGATTTTTGACTTACATCAAAATTAATATAAGAAAGCACTAATGATGAAGGATCCTCTATGTGTAATTGAATAGTATTTATACAGTAGTATAACTAAGATTGAAAGAAAAACAACATGATGTATTTCAGTTGAGAATATTTTATTGATTTATTGATCAAAAAGTAAGATAATAATAGAACATAAATATGTATTACAAGAAGTGTTATAAGTGTGGTAAAGTCAGTCATTTAATCAAGAATTGTGCATATAAAAGTACAAAGAATGAAACAATTATTCATGAAGAAGGTTATGAGATAACTGTTAAATTTGTAAAAAGTGCACAAAGTACTTCATTTCTGATCAAAATTGAAAAAGATGAAATTCTATTATTTGGCAAGTATGTAACTATTCAGTAAAGAGAATAGTATACAATTTAAGCAATAGATGTAAAAGAAAGTAAATTCATATCAAATTCATAAAATATGTATGGTGATGACAATTCTTATAAATTTGCATTGGCACAACAATTTGGACCTAATTTGGCAAAGAATGCACTTCCTGAGCAACACATAATAACAGCTAATTCTGCATGTCGCATCAATGAAAATGACATACATCCATCAATTGTACCTATTTACAGAGCAATATGCATACAAGATGTTCAAGTCAGTAATTTATCTATACTTCTTCATAATATTCTTGAATGTAAAAGTATACGTGAATCTAGAGTACATACAGTGTATAAACAAGTCTATCAAACATTAACTAATAAGAAAATTGAAGATGATGTATTTGACATTTTACCACCTGATGATACAAGTATATGGTATGATGATTTTGTAAAGGATAAAAATATTAATACAGATACAAAATTACAGGCTGATTATGACAAATATTGTTTGTTCCAAGCTGAGAAAATAATAAAAATATGTCAAGATTTTAATCTCAATATACCTAGCCAAAGTATTGTAGATATTTCTAGAAAATTAGAGTCTGTTGGGTTAAATAGAAAGGAAAAATTATCAGGCAGAGATTCATTTTCATTAAGAGATGAAATTAGTCGGGGTGATGAAGATTTAACTGATGAATTCAGTTCTGAAGATGAAAGTAATGTTGTGCAGTTAAAGAGTGGATCGGACATTGAACATTTTTTAAATCAATATGATCCTACAAGTCAAAAATCAGTGAAACCTAAAACTACAATTTTTCAGGAATCAAGATCTGTAAGTTTTAATAGTAATGCAAATGCAGAAAAGCCAAAAAATGATAAAGCCAATAGTTCTAAGATTGATTCAGAGAAGCTGAAACAAGCAGAAGAAATTAGACCACCACCAACAGTTCCTGACTTTCTTGAGATTGAATGTAAAGATATGCATTTTGATGATTCTTATAGCAAACAGAAAATTGAATTTGGAAAACCACTACCATTTGCAAGTAGCTCATATCCACATGATTGTCGAAATTTGAGTAAGACTAACCCTTTTCATTCAACACAAATGAGTCCAAATATCAGATTGATTGATTTTCTGCCAGATAAATATGATTGTAATAAGTTAGAGTGTGACCCAGAAATTCATTTACTAAATTTCCGATCATATTTATCTGCACAATTAGGTGTAGATAATTTAGATGATATTGAGATACCACAGAAATATTTAGGGTATTTTCGTCGTTGTCTTCAAGGTGAAAGTGCAATTTGGTTTCCTTATCAGGAAAAATTTACAGATTTACCTTCATTGGAACAAGCCTTTCTTAAACAATTTTGTCCTCATCTTAAATCGCAATTGTCAGCTGCTCAATGTTTTGCAAATCTTAAATATGATCCTAAATCTAAGTTGAGTACATTTGTAAGTAAAATTATTAGGCTCAACAAAATGCTGAAATATGAAGATAATACATTAAGAGATAAATTCTTTACATCCATTCCAGCAGAAATAAGAAGATTAGCAAGGTTTTATAATCCCCAGACATTTAAAGAATGGGTAGATGCTGTAACTAAAGTTCAAGAAGATCAAAGCCCTTCTGAGAAACATTCAGTGGCCACAATAAGTGGTAATGAATTAAATGATACTATGCAAGACATTTCCTTAAGTATGCATAATCTGAAGAAGGAAGTTAATAATATGTCAAATAAATGGAATAATGCAGATTATCAGACAAGAGATAGTAATTTCAGAACTAGAAATTATGGAAGGACCTTTTCTAATAATAGGTCTCAGTATTTTCAGAAAAGAAGTTTCCAGCCTGAACCATGTTCCAACTATCAGACCAGAAGGAATGGGAGGAGCCATCAAGGACCTAATCTACAACCAAACTTCAATTACAGACGTGGACAAGTGAATGGTTACTTCACAGGTCAACAAGATCCAACACAGTCACACAACAGATCCATGGTAAGGTGTTTTTGCTGTTCTAAGCTTGGGCACTATCAATTTGAATGTAGGTTTAATCATAAAGGTAGTCAACAAAGACAACCTAATAATCAATGACATAAAACAGTCTCTGCAAAATGTAATAAAGGTATTAAAACTTGTCAAAAAAATAAAACTTGTCATAAATGTATCAAAACTTGTCAAAATGCTAAAAAGTTAAAAGTGGCTATGGTTATGGATGTTGGAGTACAAACTGACAGTGTGGCAAATCAAATTGATATAAATGATGTAATTACCAAGGTTCAGAATAGAATAGAAGACATAGAGAAATCTTTCAGTGATAAATTTGATAAATTTCAAAAATATATGGTTGCAAGTGAGATTTATAATAAACCAGAAATAAATTCTGAAAATTTAGAGACAGTAGGAACAACATTTGAATCTGAAGAATTACTTGTTCAACTAAAACCTAGTGATAAGGTAAAAACATGTGGAAAAATTAAGCTAAGTCCTAAAAATACATTGCAAGGAGCATTAGTTAATGGTGATCAGATAAACCTCATTGTAGACAGTGGTTCAAGTAAAACATTGATTTCAGAAGCTATAGTTAATGAAAATCCAATTTTGTCAAAACTACCTAGAAAAAGTACAACAGAATTGAAACTTTGTGTCGGAAATGACAATGTAATATGGTCAAAAGAAAGAATAGTGATAAACTTAAAAATACAACAATATCAATTTCAAATACCTTTTCAAATAGTGCCTAGTTTAACAAAAAGATTTAGTATTATTGGTGATGATTTATTGAGTGAGATTAATGCTGTAATATATTTGGGAAGTAAAATAATGAAATTTGACATAAAGCCTGTAAATTTAATAGCATTAAATGACTTTTGCATAAAACTAGGATCAAGCATTATAATTAAGCCAGATTTGAATGAAACTAATTTTGAATTACCTGCACATAATGTGAAATACAATTCATGTTATCATGGTTTAAAAATTAGATCTCATGGTGAACATGCATCTTTGACACTTGAAAATAAATCTTCTACTGACATTTTCATAAATCAAGGATATACCATTGTTAAAATAGATCATAATTATATTGATTTAACTACTACTAGTGCCATTAAAAATTACAGTTATGCAACTGTGAAAATCCCAGACTCAAACAGTGATGAACATAGCGATACATTGAAAAATAATCATGATACTGATGTGCAAAAATTTACCTTTGATTATGATACTGACATTAAACAACAAGAAATATCTGTTTTAGATAATGAACATTCACTTAAATATCAACGTTCTGAAAATAACAATGAAATTGACAATTCTAAAAATCAATGTTGCAAATCCTTACAAGAAAGTAACTTATCAACTGATCAGCAAAAAATAGTTGCAAAATTGAATTGTGAACAAAAATTTAGATATTTAGAGAGAAAAGGTCAATATCCATGGTTAAAATCAGATGATCCAAGGTTATATCAAGATATTGATGAGATTATTGATCAAAATTTACAGTTGACAGATACTATGTTTAATGAATCTGAAATTGCTCAGTTAAGAGAAATGGTCAAAAAGTATTCAAGTGCTTACAGTTTATTTGGTGAAGTGGGTCAATTTAAGCGTAAAGTCAGAATGGTTTTTAGAAGTCACGAACCATTTGCAAAAAGAGCATATCCCGTACCACTTAAGCACCGTGAAGCCACAGAACAGGAAATTTTGAGATTGAAAAGCTTAGGTATTCTAGAAGATGCTGAGGATGTCATTGATATTTCAGCAGCCTTTCCAGTCCTGAAATCAGATGGAAAATCAATTAGAATTGTCATAGATCTTCGTTTGTTAAATGAATATACAATTAAAGATAGTTACAAGATGATGCATTTTGACTTAATACTTAAATATATGTCTGACGAGAAGCCTAGAGTAATAAGCATTTTTGACATAACTACTGCTTACTATTCTTTAAGAGTAGATGATGAATCTAAGTGTCATTTAGGTGTTGCTATTGGTCCAAATGTCTATACTTTAGGACGATTACCTCAAGGGGCGACAAATTCTGCCCAGACTTTCACTAGACACTTAGATTTAGCTCTTAGAAGGCATCCGGCATGGAATAAAAACATTTTCGCCTATGTAGATGATTTATTGGTCCTATCTAAAGACACTAAGTCTCATTTGAAGATATTGCAAGAATTACATGAAATATTAGAAGAAGAAGGAATAAAATTATCTTTAGCAAAATGTAATTATGCTTGTAAAAGAGTTGTAATCTTAGGACACGAGTTTGAGGTCAGAGATGACGGTATAGTAATTAAACCATTAAAGAAGAGAACTGAAGCCATAGCTAAATTGGAAATTCCTAAGACAAAAAAGGAGCTCAGGTCTTTTTTAGGGGCCTGTAATTATTTAAGTCGTTTTTTAAAAAATTTTCGGCAGTCAGCGGCGATTTTGTATCAATTAACAAGTAAAAAGGTCAAATTTGAATTCACACAAGAGCATATTGAAGCATTTAACAAAGTGAAAAAGCTTGTAGCTAGTGCTGAAGTATTGCATTTACCAGATCCAAATGCCACAAAGGTTCTATTTTGCGATAGCAGCAAGCTTGGTTTTGGTGCTGTGCTTTATGACCGGACTAAAAATAATGATCTTAAGCCAATTGCTTATTGTTCTAAAAGTTACGGTTCTAAGAAATTTAATAGTAGTCTTCATCATGAGTGCTATGCATTAACGAATGCAATTCTAAGTCTAAAATTCTTTTTACATGGACAAAACATAGAATGTTACACAGATAATAAAGCATTAGCACAATTAGCAAAAGGGGATAAATCTTTGCAAGATAATGGTATATTGTTAAGATTATTTGAAAAAATAATGGGCTTTAACTATACTGTAATACATGTCAAAAATGATAGTTGTAAAGAAATAATGGTAGCTGATACCTTGTCTAGATTAAAGACACAAAAAGATGAAGAATCTCCAGATGTAATCAAAGCAATAGCGTATCCTAGTAAGTATTTACAGTTCATGCCACTTGACAATGAAGAACAAGTATTAATAAATGCAGAAGATAATGATTTAGATGAAGTATGTCTTTATAATTTACGCAGGGATGTAAAAGCTCCAGTCAGATATGGAATAAATGATCAAGATAATCAAGTAGACAAAGAAAGTGAGAGTGAAGAAGAATTAGAAATGCAATCAGATGAAATGAAGACAGAAGTTAAAGAAACATCTAAAAGCACTGATAAAACAACAGAACTTCAGAAGTTAGTTGAAGAAACTGATATTCCAGCCTATTTTCAAACCCCACTTAGAGCCTTATTTCAGAAACTTCAATCAGAGGATGTTATAATTAAAAATTTTCCAAGACAATTAGATTTGAATGGATTCATAAATGACATATTAGAATGTTGTAATGATTTCACTGCGGAACCAATAGATAAATATCAATTAATCTGTGCACAAAGGGAATCGAAAAATCTGCGTGATATTTACAAATTTTTGAAGCACGATAATTTGGGAGGAAGTAGGAATTTAATGAGGCAGGTACAAGTATTATGTGAAAATCATTGTCTTGTGGATGATGTACTTTGCAAAATTAGTGAAGACAATATTACTAAACGAATCAAAGTCAGACCAGTAATTCCCACAGTACAAATGGCATTAAAGCTAATCAATGATGTATACTCATCAAAGGCTTTTAATCACACTGCAATAAATAGTACATATAGGATTCTGAATAATAAATATTGCATAAAAAATTTAATGGATTTAATCACTAAGTTTGTTAAGTGTTATGTAGAATGTAACCTAGCAAAACGTGTACAAAAACCAGCTAGTCAGGATGATTTTTATTCAATGATGCCTAGAGCTAATGAAGTAATGGAATGCATTTATATTGACATAAAGAAATTTTACAAAAATGATGACGGATATTCCTATCTTTTGGTCGCAGTAGATGCAAAAAGTAAGTATATTTTTGCAGAAGGCCTCAGGAACCGGACAGCTTGTGAAATCATAGAAGCCTTGTTAAAAATATTCTGTAATTTTGGGTTTCCAAAGAAAATTTTCAGTGATTTAGAAAGTAGTATAAATTCAGCTATATTTAAAGCATTTTTGAGTTTCTTAAATGTTGAAATAAGTTTTAGTTGTTCTGCAGGTCATCAGCAAATTGCACTAGTTGAGAGAGGAATCCTCCGAATTGTTCAAAGAATAGTACACATTCTTGCGTTAAAGGAAAAATTCTGGTTGGAATTAAGCCGCTTAGCGACCCTCAGTGCGAACTCATTAATACAGAAATGCGGTTACAGTAGTTTTGAATTAATGCATGGGAGACCACCAAGATCATTAAGGTCAATATCAAATTTTGAAGTTGATTTCAATCTCGCAGCAGATGAAAATGAGTACCTAGATAATCTTAAAGAGAGGTTTAAAGATGCACATCAAATCAGCTCAGATGTTGAGATCGCCCAGAAACAATTAGATATAGCAAAGCACAGAGGAAAGGTCACTAAATTGAAAAATTAGAAGTCCTTGATCTTGTGTATTTGCATGCAGTCAGATCAGCTAATTACATGAACACAAAAGCCATCAAATTATGTCATAACCATGTAGGCCCGTTAACTGTTGAAAAAATCATTTCTGACAGAGTGTATTACCTAAGAACACTAGACAACCGTAAAATTGAAATGCCATTCCATTCAAACAGAATAGAAAAGGCTGAGTTACTTGTAGGACAAACTTCAGTAGGTAATCTTCCTTCATTAATATCAGAAATTAAAATTCAAGGTATTAAAGGCAAGGAACAACTAGTGAAGAAACTAGAAGAAACTGAAAGAAGCATCATTGAATCAAATAGAATCCAAGATGAATCTAATGATAATGTTGCTATCATAAGTATCACTAACACAAAGGTAAATAAAGAAGATTGTTGTATCATAAGTAAATATAAAACTGAACCATTAACTGCTATAATTGAAAAGTTACGTTGGTCAAACGCTGAACCTTACGCCCTAGTTCATACAGAAGGTCAGAAGTTAAAGAGTTGGAATCATTTAAGTCAATTTCCAGATGAAGTTCAAGACAAAATAATGAGTGCTAAACTCAGAACAATTGGTTCACTAAGGAAATATAAGCGAATGCTTAACTTAAAAATGGATGAATAAAAATACCAAAGTTAAAACACTGTTAGGTGAGGAAGAAAACGTAAACTTGATTTTCATAGCATGAATCTATTGAAGTACAAGCCTAATATGGTTTGTAACAAAATGGGGAAAAGCTAATGTAAAGTTAAGTATAACCCTAGGCACATAATTGGTAGAAAGTGAAATAATTCCTAAGTATCACATGACATGATATAAAGCAATAATAATTGCAAAATGACAAAGTGGAAAATAAAAATTCCCATAAACCAAAATGGGTAAATCAAATGATCAAATAATCTAAGTGCACTAATATTTGATTAAAGTATAAACTAAAATGTAAGTACTGAGGTACTTTATAATATGAAAATCTTCAATTAAATGTTGAAGTCCAAAGTCAATTAAATGTTGAAGTCCAAAGTCACCAGAGTAAACCTTCTAAGTGTAGAAGATGAACATGTAAAGTTGAAATGTGAGTGACAGATATAAGTTATACTGTGGTAAAAATAAACCGTAAGTTTTTATAAATTGTGAAAAGTAAAATTGAAAATGTAAAGTTAAATCAAAATTAGATAAATATCTAATTAAATGAATTAATGAAAATTATTAGTTGTATTGATGTTGTAAGGCAACACAGATCGGCCGATCGAATACTGATTGACAGACTGACATGACATTAAGTTTTTTTTTAAGGGGTACGAAGACAGATAGACAGACAGACAGATAGACAGACTAAGTCCTTACAGCAAAGTTAGAAAATCACAAAGTCTCAAAACTCAGTTAAATAGAACTAAGTGTAAAACTGCTAAGCAGAAAACAGAAACTGCTACATATTAGCAAAGAAATAAAATCTTAGAAGCAACGCAGAAAGAAATTTTTAAATGCAAGAAATTTCCAGAAGCTGCGTCATTTACCCAGTTTTGAACAAAGACCTAGTATGTCGATAATAAAAACTTGATAACTAACAGATGTTGTTCAGTACATTAAATTGAAACACTAGCCAAAGTACTCAAGTAGTTTGGTAAACAGGGTAGGAAAAATTCAACAGCCCTGAAGCACACCCATTTGTACTAAGTTAACCCCATAAAAATTAACATGGTTATCTAAATACCTACATATCACTTACAAAAACTGCTGACACAGTGAAGTTGAACAAGTACAAAGATAACTAAGAGTAGAAAAATAATTTGAACTTGTGACAAACACCATAATAAAATTTTTGGTGCAACGAGTAAAGTTCAAGGGAACTGACCGAGTTTTTGGCCAAAGAATGTGAGTCATAACATTACATGCCAGTACATGAACCAATAACCAGTACAACCACCTACAGTAAAAATAGTTAGCCCAATTTGGCTAACAAGCCACAAAGTAATCCAGCAGCCTAACTCCTTAGCCACATTCTTAACTATGAAACAAGAAAGATACTTACCAGAGACAAGTTGACAGCAGGGTTGGGTACAAATGCGATAAAAAACATTTAAATGCAAATGCAAATGTTTCGGAATGGACCAAATGCAAATGCAAATGTAAATGCCTTCCAAGCAAAAAGCATTTAAATGCAAATGCAAATGTTTCAGAATGATTCAAATGCAAATGCAAATGCAAATGTGCTATTTTCAAAAGCATTTAAATGCAAATGCAAATACATTTGCAAATGCATTTGATGTTTTTCAAATGTTTAGCTTGTGTAATTTAAAAAAAGTTATTTTAATCATGATAAGAGAGATTTTGGTTTCACAATGTATCAAAATACTAATGCAGAATTTGTTGTAACACTTATGTAGATTGTAGATAACATGAAAATAACTTTTATTTTATAAACCTTTTAATTTAACTTGGTATGACCAGGTTTACACATTGTTCTTTCGGGAAGCAATTCTCTTCATCCTTCAATCAAAGGCCAATTATAATATGTTATATATTCAGATTGCTTTTATTATCAAACAAAATAAGACATATTTTCTGAAAAAGTGATAACAAGCAATAGTTGATGTCATTGAAATAGCAATAAATATTGTCCATAAAGTTATTAGGTTCAAATGAATAACAATAAGACAGCAAATTTATCCAAAGAAATCAATCAATAAAGCAATCAATCAATCAAACAATCAGTCAATAACGTAGTCAAAAGCGTAATTAAAACTTCAAATATTTGTGATATACTACAGTATGTGCAAAGACAGCAAAGAAAAAGTATTGTTTATTGCAATTGACACACATATGTGTAGAATAAACAACTGCATTTTATTCTGCAATTTACTACTTTTTCATATCTTAGAGCATGGTCACACATGGCTAATGTTATTGTTTTATTTTGTGTCGATGTAAAATAAAATTTTGGTCTTTATTCCTTATTGCATATAACTGATGTAGGATTTTCCCCTGATTTGATTTGCTTCAGTGTTCAATAACTGCTCACCCATGACATTGCATTCACAGCTTCATGGCTCAGTGATTAGGAAAACCCCCAAAATTAATAATAGCCATGCAATTGGAAGTGAGCACATTTACACAGTAATAATATTTTCCAAAGTATTGCATACTGACAGGCTAAAAAGGATGAGATAGTTACCTAAAAAAATATTTATATTAATGAGATGTAGTTTTTCCCCTGATAATTTTTTGCTTCAGTATTCAGTAACCACTCACCCATGACATTGCATTCACAGCTTCATGGCTCAATGATTTGGTAAAACCCCCAAAATTAACAATAGTCATGCAATTGGCAGTAAGTGCATTTACACAGAAATTATATTTTCTAACTGTTGCAATATTGCATATTGACAAAAAAAGATCAGATAGCTACAAAAAAAAAGATTAGATAGCTACTTAATAGAATATAAATAACTATTTGCTTCAGTATTCAGTAATCAGTCACCCATGACATTGCATTCACAGCTTCATGGCTCAATAATTAGGAAAACCCCAAAATAATAATCCTGCAATTGGCAGTGAATTTATTCAGCAACTACATAATCAAACTATTGCATATTGATTTTAAAAAGAGTCAATTACTCCTCATTTCATATGAAATGATGTATTTAGTAACAGAATAATCATACAACTGTAATCTTCAAAAGTCCTTTAATAGCTACAATTAATTTACAGTTAGCCTATTTCATATATTTCAATGTATTTTAAATTAATAATATACCCAATCATAGTCTTTGTTTTATTGTTGTTTTTTGCCAATCCTGTGAATTGGTAATTGGTACATGTTCATATCAAAGTATAGTATTTCTATTTCTAAAATATGTCACAGTTCAATATTTCTTGCTAATTTGTGAAAATAACCTATGCATTTGACAAAACATTTGTCAAATGCAAATGCTTTTTACTCAAATGCAAATGCAAATGCAAATGTTTTCATTTCTAAAAATGCAAATGCAAATGCAAATGCAAATGTTTAGCATTCAAATGCAAATGCAAATGCAAATACATTTGCATTTTTCTAAAAGCATTTAAATGCGGATTCAAATGCGACATTTGCAAATGCAAATGCAAATGCATTTGCATTTGTACCCAACCCTGGTTGACAGTAGCCCAAACATTCAAAGACATTGCCAGTGGTCAGCATTCATCAAGAAGGTCGACATACAGCAACTTCAAAAGTTGTCACAACGTGAAGAAAGTGACTGTCGTGTCACAACTGCAACAAGAATGAATAAGGTGAGTATTATGAAAAAAATGAGTTGATTTCAAGATAAGTAATTAAAGTATCTATTATATGAAAAGTGTAAAATTTGAAACTTGAAGCAAGTAAACATGCCAGAAAATAACTTATTTTCAAACTAAGTTGGTAGATTATTAAGCTATCAAGCAGTAAACTTTAAGAATGGCAGACATGATAAAATTTAAAATAATAATTTTGTTATCTGTAGTGCCAGCTATTAGAGGTCTATGCTGTAATTGCAATCATAAGGGACAAATATTGGACTGTAACAATGTTTGCCTCAAAGGCAAATTATGCTCAATTGACAATCATATTACACAACTAAATTTTGAAAATAATAACTTAGCTAACAGACCAAATTTTGTTTTTCCATATATGCCACATGTGAGAATCTTAAAATTGGGACAGAATAACCTATCACATGAAGTGCCAAGAACTATTTTCACAAGTTTTTATAACTTAAATGAACTTAATTTAGAAGGAAATGTATTTCATACCGTCAAGTTTTCAATTCCTAGAAAACATAACTTAAGTAAGATAACAGGTTTAGAAGCTGATAGTATTGACAAAAGTAACTTTAACAAATTACCAAATTTACAAGAAATTGAGATTACATGAAAAAGTGATACATTTTGTCAAAATATAGGAAATATTGATAAGCTAAGACTAAGGCTTAATAACATAACAGAATTAAATCTTAACAATTTTATAAGTTTGCAAGAAATCAATTCTCTTGAATTGGTTCTAACAAAAGTAAAGCAACTAAAGTATGAAGATTTCCAAAATTTCAATAATTTAAAAGAATTGGTACTGGATACACCCGAGTTGACAGACATTATTGGTTACATTTTTAACAACATGAGTTTGTTAACCAAAATCATAATTAAAGCCCCAAATTTAAAACATTATCCAGAAGATCTGTTCAAACATCTGAGTGAAAATATTACATCTAAAATCAGTGACATTGAATTTTGTCCAGTTATAAGCATAAAGGAAAATTTATTTTTAGGACTCAATTCACTCAAAACCATTAAATTGTGTGGTTTCAAAAGCAAGATAGATTTAAAAATACCAATTGAAAATATCTATAAAGAAATTTCATTTTCAGATGCATATCTAAATGATAAAGTAGGACCAAAACAGTCATTCATGATCAGGCCAATAAAGAATAATAAGTATGTGACTAATATGAATTTAAAAATTCATGCAGAATCAATAAATCTTATAAATATGAATATTGAAAATTTTGATTGGATTAAAAATTTTAATAGAAGTTCAATTAGGCATTTGAATTTGGCATATAACAAATTACAGGTAGTAGACAGATTTCAGTATTATAACCTAAACAATTTGCAGAGTCTAAACTTAACTCACAATAAAATAAGATATATGGCATTTAACACATTTGAACACATGACTAAATTAGAAAAACTGGATATTTCACATAATCGGTTGAAGTCTGTTGATTTGAGCATGTTTAATACAAGGAGTATAGAAATTTTGAATTTGGCAAGCAATCAAATTGTTACAGTAAAGCCTGAATTTCGACGCATGACTATTTCACATTTTAATTTGACAAATAACTATATTAAGAGTGTAGATAACTTATTTGGTGGAAATCAAATTATCAAAATTCTCTTGTTAAACGGTAACAACATAACAGCTGTCCCAAAAATGATTCCAAAGGCATTAGTTAAATTTGATCTTACAGAAAATCCTATAAGTTGCTTTTGTAAATCAATTGAACATATAAATGATCAATCTATCGCCGTAACAAAGGTTTTAGAATCAGTGAAATGTAAAATTAAGACCAATAAGGTCATAAATATCCTAGATGCAGTCAGAATTTGCGCTAAAACCAAAACAATAGGTTTAAGCCTGTTATTTACATTTATACTATTATTTTTATTGCTTATTGTGGTAATTACTTGCAAAAGGAAACACTTAATTAAGTGTAAAAAGTTATTATTTGGTTAATTGTTTACATGTTATTACTTTAATTAAGCCACGATTGTAGAACACAGCCACCAATTCAAGAGGGTACAAAAAGGTAAGTCTGAACAAAGCATATTGCAAAATAGTAAATTGTTTATAACTTATCAATATTGATCAGAATGATCAAAAATTATGGCGCAGTAAAAAGGTTATTTAAAATTTCCAGACATTCTACCACGCATCAAGAACATGCCTGGGGAAATATCACATTTTTATTAAGTTATCATAACTGGAAAGACTTTTGCTTGTTTTTAAAACCAATTCAGAAGCAAAATCATCTTTTGGCGTGAATTTTAACATGATTAATGTTCAAATGACATTATAATGCTTATTTGATGACTTTATGGTCAATTTTTAAAGTTACAGTCATAAGGATCTGCTTATTTTAACAAAATATACAGTACAAAATTTTTCAGAAAATTTGCTGTGAAAATTTTTTCTGCAAAAATTTTAGGAGCATCACGATGTTTTAAATCATATTTTAAGCAAAACAGCATTTATACCACATGGTTGCGTACAATACACAATTTTACTGTAAAGATCAAAATTTACTAGCTAATTTTAGCACTCAATTAAGCATGATGATCTTAACCGTTGCGGTTTATTATACTATTCATACCAGTGAACGAAATGAAGCAGCAAAATATGATCATCATGTTTGTTAATGATAATTTGGTGACTGTTTGTTGATCGAGGCGCTTTGGTTATTCATTCGGTCATATGTTGCAAATAAGCGCTAATTACAGATAACATTTGTGCTTTCTCAACAAACAGGAACTTTTGAATTGCAAGAACATTGAAAAATATAGCAATTCAAAACATATTTAAGTGCATGTGGCATTGACAGTAGGTTAAAAACCAAGTTAACTTAGATATGAGCATGCATAAATAATACATACTAATCGCTCAATCATTAACTCACCTGGTAGATATGACGTTGCATGAGGACAATCGACCGATGATGTCTAGTTGATAACCACTGATGACTTATTTTGTTGATCACAACGTATGATTATTGATGATGAACCAGCATGATGATGTATACATGCTGAAACAAAACATTGACAAGAACCTTTATTTAAAGGAAAATAACGATTTGCAGAGACAAAAATGAATTTTATGATGATATTATGATATTGATTATTGATTTGGTACAATGATACCTGAGATATATTGAACAACTTATAGTTCATACATTTATGATATTTGAATAATATGGTATATTATTTGCATGATATGGTATATTACATGTTGATTTTATGTTGATATAATGTTGATATTATTATTAGTCAATTGGAGATATTTTGCATTAATTTACCAATTGCTGAATAGATGACTTGAAAGCATGATCAAGTCAAATAATGCATGATTGATAATTTGCATGATCAAAGATGACACATAAATGTCATTAAAGTTATTATGTTATGATACAAATCAATTATATTACATATATGTGAAATTTGATGATATTTTATGCGTGATATTGACTGATATTGGCTGACATTCAAAGTGATAAATTAGTCAGAAATTAACAGGCTTAATTAGGCCTACACTATTTCAAATTGAAACTTACCTTCCTGGGTAACAGTGACAACTGTCCGCAGCTGTCAATTATGATGGTAAGCGGACAGTCACCTGAAATTTAAATTAGACAAGAATGAAAATACAGCCAGAATATGTCACTAAATAATATGCATAAATTGGTATGTACATAAAAATTTGCATGATTAGTGTCGCAACTTGACATATGCATGAGTTTTAAAATTTTAAGGATTTTGCTGTAAATTCGTCATATATTCAATTTTTAAAGTTACTGAAAAATACATTTGACAACAAAATTGTCATTGAAATATTAACTTCCACTAACTGGGGTTATACAAGATATAATGTAATTAATACAATTGAAATGAATTTCAAAATTCAAAAATGATATGTGGAATTATATCACATATATATATTCTGTGAACTATAGGCCTAGTACATATATATGACATTTCGCATATTTTGTAGTTCATATTTTGTGCCACTTATTCTAATTAACTTTCAGTCCAAGTCAAGCCATTGAAGAGGCAAGTCATCACTTAATTTTGCAGATATATATAAATGCATGAATTTTGAAATTATATGTTGTTATGTACATCATCAAATAGGTCATGAATATTAATTTAGATGGACATTGATATGACATAATTGATACTTACATGACAATACATGAACTTTTCTAAGTCATGTGATGACCCAGATGAACTTTGATGGACTTCAAGACATTTTAGAGGTTGATTGATTGAGTCATGAAACACAGAGCTGGCCCAAAATTTTTGTGACATTGAACATTTTCACGTGCATCTGGAAGTAAAATAAACATTGACTTAAGTTGGAGTTAGCCAAGTGCCAAAATCGACAAACTGGGAGTCAAAGTCACACCCAGAACATGGATTATTTACATAGACATTTAGCATAAACATTGCATTGAACATTATCTGTAATTCACAGAGAAAATGTGTTGCTATTATGAATTAATTTGACATTTTTATGACGTGAATTTCATGCAAATCACAAATTATGATCACACCAGAGGAACTTTAAATGACATTGTGCTAATCAGTGATCATGATTTCCCAACATTGATTGGAATTTATGGTAAACTGCCAATCTGCAAGACAAGAAATATGACATTTATAAATAATTCACTTACTTGGTAATGCAGTTTGCAGCAAATGCATTGCAGTTCAACTTGGATCCAGGCCAACTGCAGTTGTCAAGTGGTGTCATCATGGTCCAGGTCTACATCATGGTCCAGGGCATCTGATGTCAAGGTCACGTGACGCCATCCAAGGTCCATATGAACCGAGGTCCCAAGATGATGTGCTTCATGAAGTTCAGTCTGACAGATGAACACAGTGCTACTGACAGTGAACAAACTTGACTGGATGTGATGCCAGAATATTCAAGAAACCAGCTAAGAGCCATTTGTTCGGCCGCAGATCCTTCTTCTTTGGTATTCCTTGGACAAAGTGAATTCCTGAAGCCCGCACGTCCACTTTATTGGGCTCACCAAAAAACACACAAGCACTGTATTATCGCCCGTCGCAAAATAATCCTCCGGTTGCCACCCAGTTTCTGGAAACCATCGTCCACTTGGCAAAGTCAAGGACCTTAAAACGTGTTCTACAGCTCATTGGAATGTCAAATTCACATGAACTATCAGCAGATCAAGTCGCAAATCGATTGGAATGACAAAAATTGTCAAAATTCCGGCAGCGTATGAAGCCATTTCGCCCGCATTGCAGAGACGCCAGAGCTGCTTGGTCAAAGTCCATGTCTAAATATGGTCGTGAAACAAATCCCCACACGTTCTGGAAATGAAGACTGACTTGTTTTTTCCTTGTGAATGGAGTAAGACCAGCAAGAAGACTGAAAACAGCCACGTCACACGATCACGCTTCATTCACGTGTTGACGAGGGTGCACTCAATTTGCTGTGTGTTGTAACCAGAGTGACCGGCGTAGCGTCCGTAAAAAGAAGGTCGAAATGACGAAGCACGGACGTCGTCCTTGACTGTATCCTAAAGAAATGGTTTGTAGAAGGGACGAATCATCCATATGTATCGTTTTGCAAGCTTAGAATCACAAACAAATGCACGAGATTTGATTGAAAAGTCCGACGTTTGATTCAACTTCAAAATGCAACAAATCAAAAACGCCCTTCTCTTGACTGTTTGTGGAATGACAATGTGACCATGACAATGTTCAAAATCGATTTGACTGTTAGTGCAGCCCTCGATTAGTGTGAAATAGATCAAGAACAGTCTATTGACACGCAGTGGATCACAATAACACTCCCACTAACTATCTACAGTGCCTGTAGATGACAACTTGGTTAATACACAGAATGAGTGAGCTGTGACTGTCAGAGCTGTCAAAATTGACAAAAATGACAATTTCAAGAATTTAACAGTAAAAAGGCAATCAAACCTGATTGGACAGTATGTTGAGCATTGAATTGGTTCTACATATTATACAGTGATGAATTTTTGCAAAGATTGACTATTCTCGCAATGACTCAATTTGACGACTCGCCCTCAAGAAGCAACTCGTCGAAAATTTCAAGTGTGCCCTAATTTTGCTCAAAAATTTTTTTTGCTCTGTGGGTCATGACAAATCATTTAATCATTTAATGTCAACTTGAAACATGAAGAAAGAAGACACGTGCTGTGAATTATTTAATTATGATAATTGACAATTTAATCATGGTGATATATATGTCTCTAATATCACTGATTATGATTTTTATTGACTTTAATGGAGCGGAATCCATTGAATATTAACTATATGACTTGCCGGCTTTTGATAACTTGACTGATATTGTGTTATTATGTGATTTGATGATATTATGAATTAATAGTGGTGACATGAATTGAATCATTTGATGATGTGAGCTTATTATTTTGAAAATTGATGATATTTGATTATGATTTTGCATGTATATATTTGCGAGCACACATGCTTGAAAGTTAGAAGTTATATTTCTGTTATTTGGATCAGATTTAGTATTGACATTTGATTTAACATTAAAATTGATATTTAATTGACAATTTATTTTTAGCTAGCTGTTGGTAATTGATTATTCTAGGTCAACAATATTTGTGTATTATTTGAATTTTGATTTTTTTATCGGAATGTAATCAACATATTAATCATTGTATTGTGACTGAGATTACATTAAATTGATATTATGAATTTGGAAATTTAGAGTGACACAGTCACAGTTACTTATGCTATTTGGTATTTGATTTAATTAGGTCTTCAGAATATTTAAAAGTTGTTTGAAGCAATTAAGTTATGATACAGTAAAATAAAATTTTAATAATGACTTTATAAAATTTTATTTTAGTTGCCGTTTCGGGTATGTCACATAGGACTTGAGAATATTTAAAAATTTAAGTCATAAAATTTATTCTTTTATATTAAAGTAAGCAAGTGTGAATTATTGTAAATGTTTCTATTTGTTTTGAACAATAAAATCTTTTTAGTTTTTATTCACATGAGGGAAACTGGCCAAGGTTAGCAAGTTTTGGCAAACTCTGAAATTGACCTGACCTTACCTAGTTTGAGGCTGATGTCGAGGGTGGCACAAATACATATTAATTGGGGCCAGGAGTTGTAAAAGTTGGCAAATTGAATGCTTTAGAGCAGTCGACTACTCCGAGCCCTGAAACCAGCAGGCCAGATGCAAGGTCCTGAAGCTAGGTGCCAACTGAGACATCAGACTCAGGTAGGAATTTTATAATTGAAGTAAATTAAATTAAATTAATAGAATGACTTAGTTATAACATCAGTTTCCCAATTGTTACATCTAAATATTAAAATTAAATCAATTTGTTTGTTTTACATCATTTTAGTTAGCATAGTAGTCAAAAATAATTGAAATAGAAGCAAAGATCTCAAAGACATAAGGGTGCCTCTCGCATCCCCAAATTGAGAGCAACATCAATTAATACAAAGTAAATTTCTTATGTCAAACTACTTATAATAATTAATCAGACACTTAACACTGGAATATTTCCAGACAAATTAAAAATAGCCAAAATAACACCGGTTTATAAAAAGGGTCCTGAATCAGATGTAAAAAATTACAGACCTATATCTGTGTTACCTACCATTTCCAAAATATTTGAAAAGGTTCTCTTTGTTCGAATGCATGATTACTTTAAAAGCAAAAATCTTTACTATGTTAGCCAATATGGTTTCAGAGAACTTCATTCTACAGAACTTGCTACCTTAGAATTAACTGATCGTGTTGTGAATGAAATGGATTCAGGAAATGTACCACTAACAGTTTTTATGGATTTATCAAAAGCATTTGATACTATTAATCATGAAATTCTCCTTGAAAAACTTCATTATTATGGTTTCAGTGGCACCTCATGGGCCCTCCTGTCCAGTTACCTCAGTAATCGAATGCAATATGTCGAATATCAAAACTTTTCCTCCTCTCATTTAAATATTTCTACTGGTGTCCCACAGGGTTCAATCTTGGGTCCATTGCTGTTCCTTATCTATATAAATGATGTTTTCAGATCAAGCAGTTTTTTCAAATTCATTGTATACGCAGACGATACCACTTTATTTGTTTCTCTTGATTCTTCTCAAGACAATGTCCAGATTTTGAATACTGAATTAGCAAATGTATTGTCTTGGCTTAAAGTTAATAAGCTATCTTTGAATGTAGATAAAACAAAATGTATGATTTTCCACACACCGGGTAAAGTTATCAATCGCCCAGCTTTATTTATTGATGATAAAATCCTGGAATATATTAGTACCTTTAATTTTCTAGGTATAACTATTAATGAGCATCTCAAGTGGAATGATCACCTTGATAACATAAGCAAAAAAATAGCTAAGTGTACTTGTATATTGAATAGATTGAAGAAATTCCTTCCCCGGGACACATTGAAAACTATATATTGTTCCCTTATTAATTCTCATCTGAATTATGGAATTCTATGCTGGGGTTACAAAGCAAATTCCATATTTAAATTACAAAAAAGGGCAATTCGAGCTGTAGCCAATAGTAGATATAATGCCCACACACAGCCCTTATTCAAAAAGTTGCGTTTGCTTACTGTTTATGATATTTTAAAAGTAAAATTATATAAGTTTTTTTTATAGATTAATAAATAATCAAATTCCCAAATATTTTTTAGTGACAAATATCTTAATAAAACCACAGAATGATTATCCATACAATACACGAAATAAGAATTTTAGATTACCACGTCTATATCATGCCTATGCCGAAAATAGTGTCAGATACCAGCTACCCAAGTTATTAAATAGTACTTCAAATTCTATTCTGGAAAAGGTCACAACTCATAGTGAGTTTGGCTTCTCCTTGTATATCAAAAATTCATTGATCCATCAATACCAGGAACAATGTTCCATACAAAATTGCTTTATATGTCAATCCTCAAATATATAGTTTCATCCCTTTTCTTTTGCTGACCATTTCACTTCATCCCATCGACCCTCATACCATTTTCATTCATCCCCCTTCACCTTCATTTATCATTTCACCCATCAACACTTATTTCTAAGAAAATTTTGATTTCAATTCATTTGACATTATGTATGACTTGTGGTAATTAATTAAAAGTGTAATCTTGTTTTTCTTTTTTCTAATAGGTGGCATTTATGGTAGCGCCATGTTCATGGCAAAGTAAATGTCTCCTGACATCAAAATAATTGGACTATGTTTTTTTATTCATTGTAACTGTATATTCATGTCAAATAAATATTTCTGTCTGTCTGTCTGTCTGTCTGTCTTTGTAAAAATGTTCAGTTTGAAAGAACTTACGTAAACTAAAAGTGAACATTTTTCAGTCACTTTGTATAACTGTTAACTTTCATTACACTCTTTCAAGATTAAAGTGAACAAATTACTTTCACTTGAAAAAAGTATCGGATAAATATATAGATTCCAAACCGGAATGTAACAGGCAATGTAAGTAGAGACAACACAGGTTTTCACCTCATATAAGTTTAAAAAATTTAATGAAAAAACAGTTATGCAATCAAATGATATTGGGTATTGCGAGGAATACATCAATGAACAATTCAGCAATCACAAAATAAACGAATTCAGCAATAACAATTACAACGGAATATATAGGTATTTATAGATTGTTCACATATAGATTGTCCGCACGTTTGAGTCCGTAGTTTTTGTTTCTTAGGCTAGGATGCCCATAGGTGCACAGTAATCACAACCCGCCCGCTGTGCTTCATTGTTGTGGGTTGCGAAGCAGGGGCTGAGAATGTTGTAGAAAGCGGGCCATGTTGGCTTGAGAGCCCTCAGCACGAGGACGAGGTCATCAGCCTCCTGTGCATTGAGACGCAGAGCCCTCTTCGACGCACGCCGTTCTTTCTTTGGGTCGTTCGAGGGCCTGAAAAATGCCCTGACGTCCAGGTCGTCGCCGTATTGGGAATTGAGGCCCATGTACACCAACCCGCCAATATGTCTTTCGACAGCGCCAGAGATGGGGCCCCCGTCGTGCATGATGGCCCGGAATTCTTGTAGCCTGTGATCGAGTCCGGCCACCTGCATTGCGTCCAATTGTAACGAATGTCGATCATCGCAGAAGAGGCGGATGTGGCCGTCCCTCTCCTTCCCTTCTGTCAGTTTTAGGGAAACCGCCCCCATGCGTAGTACAACGGTCGCAAATTTTTGCCCAAACCCAAGACGAAACGCCGCCAAGGGACTCGGCGACATGAACAGTTGATATTTTTCGTCGGGGATGTCCCTGGCTACGGGTTCGGGGGCGGGAGGAGCCTCGTACTCCGTCTGGAGGTCGTTTTCATCATCCAGATCCGGGTCGGGAGTTCCTGCCCCTCCTGGAACCAGTAGGCTGACGATGGCCCTGGTTGAGGAGAGGTCTCCTGAGTCTCCAGGGACTCCTAGGTCTCCTGGCACTACTTTTTAGGCCTTGGCGTTGTTTTCATTTTCGCCACCTGATAAAATAAAAATAAAAATTTTGTCAATACAAATTTGTTACCACGTATAAAAAAAAGACCTGCCAAGCGCGTGAATACAGGACGGGTGGCTATACGGGTGGACGGGTGGATGGTTAGGGCTTTACGTCCTGAATTTATGCACTTAGTTAATTTGGACAGGAAAAGGACGTCGGTATCAATACAAGACGTAAAACCCTACTCATCCATCCAACCATCAATCCAATTTATAATAGAACCCAGTCTAACTTAGAGAATCTTATCATTTTGTATCATTCAGTGAGCGAGAATATTCATCAAGAAAATGGTACAAATTACGCGCAAAAAGATTTTCTTTAACCATTGTTGTGAAACTTTCTTCAAAATACCCCTCCTATAACAGATATACTTGTTTTCAAAAAAATTGTAATTAAACGTTACCGTTTTTCTTAACACACTACATATAATCATCATGATCTATATGATACTCAACAACTACTCAACTGATGCAACTTAAATAATAAAAGTAGTACTATCTTACCTTAATAGTGGATGATGCGGGTGGTGGTTGTGATGATGATGATGATGATGATGATGATGATGAGGACGGTGTTGGCTCCTCGTCTATGACGACAACGTCATTCCGTCTTTTCGGCATCTTGTTGAAGTTGTAGTGTTGTAGTGTTGTAGCTGTAGAATGTTCTTGTGGTTGTAGTAGAATGACTTGGTAGTCTAGAATGTTGGTTAAATAGAGAGGGTGGCCAAGCAGGCCGATCCAGTTTTTACCCGCTTTGCTATGTTTAAGCAAAACATTTTTGCAATCCACTTTTTTCGTTTTTGTGTAGTTGTGCATGACATGATCACATGGTTGGAAAATCCCCAGCAACTCACAATTTCACCCATATCCTCTTTTTCTGTGATTTATTTACCCCCTTTGTAACTCGAATAGGGTGTGCTCTTTTTCCAGGTGGGCGTAGTTTGGTTTTTATGAGTGCTTTCGTTATTCTTTTCTTGCCCTGTGTCGTGACAGAGTGTGGGCCAGACAAATTAATGTGTTTTCCAACATAGTTGTCCTCATTTTTCTTCCCTTTTGCTGTCTGGGTCCCATGATCTCCTTGACCTTCAAGTTGTTTGTTCACTCTTTTTGCCTCTGCCTTAAAAAAAACTTGAAATGGTCAGGGCACACAGAGAAAATATCTTCCAAAATATCAAAAGTTACTGGAGTTCTCTGCCACTTACGAAAAATCCTCCCTCTTGAAATTCTGAAAATGATTTACAACTCCTTGATCAATCCTCATCTTCAATATGGTATTTTATGCTGGGGCACCAAAGCCAAAAGAATCACTAAGTTACAAAAGAAAGCAATTCGAATAATTACAAACTCAAAATTTAATGCGCATACCCAACCTTTATTTAAAAAACAGAACATCCTGACAATAGGTGACCTATACAAATCAAAGCTACTCAGGTTTTACTTCAGATTAGCCCATGAAAAACTCCCACAATATTTCTCATCTTTCCAAATAATCAGACAGCGTGACACTCATCATAGACTCACCCGAAATAACGCTTTTTTAACTTTGAGAGTAAATCACAACTTTGCCGAACACTGCATAAGATACCAACTACCAAGACTGCTAAATGAAACTCCCAACAATATATTAGAAAAAATATATACTCATAGTGAACTTGGTTTCAAACTATATGTGAAAAAATTCCTAATCAATAACTATCAAGAAATCTGCCACCTAACTCATTGCTATGTCTGTAATCGGCGATAGTTTTTGAAAAACAATTTTTTAATTTTTTTATTATTTCTATTTATTTATTTATTTATTTTTTTTTTTTCAACATAAGCTTATATATTTCGATACTTGGCTTTATATTTGTTTGCATTCACCATGTCCCCTTCATTCAATCACATATCCCCAACCCCCCCCCCCCCTCATCTCATTTACTCATTTTGCTCATTGCACTCAGTTGAAAAGATGAGATTTCTTTTTTTCCCCACTGATCTGTTTGTGTTCAAACCCTAAACGTGCCTTATATGAACTGTACATGTGATTTATTTTCTTATGCTATGGAATGTAGGGTGGGTCCTCATGTTAGCGCCTTTGTTTAGGCTTAATGAGGCCCTCCTGGCCTGTAACTTTATTTATCATTACAATCTGTTATCTGTTATACTTACATATATATATATATATTTGATACATGTATGCTTATTTCTTAATCTGTATAGTTATGTGGTCGAATAAAAGAAATATCTATCTATCTATCTTATGTGAACCGTCTACCTCCTCTGTCTGCACCGGTTCATTATTATTCTGCTCCATTTGAGTAGTAGTAGAAGTAGTAGCACGAGGGCACTGTGGCCATGGCGGACTGATGATATTGTCGTTTTGCCGTAATTGGACTTGATACTCATCTTTAATCTCTGATTGCTTTTTTTCACAGGTTTTAATTCGGTCCATCAACCGATTATATTTTTCTGTTGAAAGTAACACATGCTCTTGGGATGCCATTTTAGCCACCAGCAGAAATCTATTTAGTCAACTGAGAAACGGATGCTTTAAGCATTAACTGTACAACTTTGTGATGCTCAACACACAGCTTTTGTCTACGTCTGTTCTTGATTCTCTTAGACCCAAGATCTCGAATGACCTTTGAGTGGGTGCGCAGTTTATTTAAGTAATGGTCAGTTATGGTAATATTCTGGTGCAATATGTTAATGGCTACTTCACCCAAAAATGTAATAAAATTTGAAGCGGCTGTTTTCAAAACACTCCTGCACACCGTTGGCTCAGCGTCTATCAGAAGTTTGACCAATTGTAAATTTTTCTTTGAATGTGACATAGTTATCCACTAGTTGGTGTAGAAAATTTTCGTGATTTGATACGGCAGAATGTCTGTTCGCAACTGATATTTTTCAGGATTACGAGGATTTATATCTACATAGAGATATCCAAACTGTCTGGCACAGGCTTTTTGATACGCGTACAGAAAAAACTTTCTTCTAACAGAGCCGGGGAACATCTGAGTTGCCAGTACACCTATCTGTTGCGGGTTTCTGATATTTTTAAAGAGAAACATTCCTTGCACGGTCAGAGAAATGTCTCTTAGGCATTTTGCCCCCTGATAAAAGAGATTTTGCAGTAGTAATATACAGGAAAGGGCCTTGTGGTGTACATAGACGGTAAAGTATTCCGTCACATCCGGGCAATCCCCCAATTGCGTCATTAAATCATCTAAGATTAATAATCGAGGTTTATTATCCGCGGTAAATTCGTCCACCTCTTCCTTGCTGGGAATTCTGTTTATAAACTTAATGTTCCGAATAGTAGTCTCAAGTTCTTCGTACAATGGAGTCCACACGCCGTAGGCGTACAAAATTTCAACGGGCTCAGGATTGAACGTTTTAGCCCTATTTCTTATTAAATCGGCGACCAAATAACTTTTTCCAGAAAACGAAGCTCCAGTTACCAGAAGCGAAATCGGTGATTTAAACGGTATAAAGCAATCTTGCCCGGAGACAGAAACGATATCATCTGTTGCGCCACGGTTCCCCTCCATTCCGCTTTTTTTTTGGTTTCCCCTATATATAAATGGAAAAAATTAATTGATAATTACATTTCTTGATGCCTCTATTTCGAGAACTGTAGGAAATTCTGCATAGACAAGCGCTGTGACTGACTTACTGAGAGCCGTGGTAAAATTACCTTGCACACGAACATTAGCGCCACGTTTCATTTGTAGGAAATTGCTGTCCCCGGGCCCAGCTCCGTACAAAGGAAATGCAAATATTCCATATCCATTACTAAAATCTTCCGGCCGAAGGCCAAAATCAAAGGTATTGGTATCCCGGGCCCCGATGCTATCATATAGGGCGCAGAAAGGACCCGCTATCTCTCTGCCATAATTGTCAGAAGGTGCCCCTATAGTAAGTGGTCGTCCTGGAACGCTAACACCGTCGGCCATGACTTGTATTTCGCTCAAACCGAAAAGCTCCATCTTAAACGGATTCTTTTGTTGGTGGCCTGCAAATGCCTCGCCATCAACGAAAGAAACCAAGACCTTAGTCGGACATTGTCCGTTGAATAAATTGTCAAGGTTGAACTGTCGAGCCCCGGTATTTAAGTTGAAAGAGAGCATTTCAACTCTCGTGTAGGGGTAAAGGGCATTCCCTTTTTGCAAAGCATCGGAATGTCCAGTTATTATCCCCGGATGAACTTTGACATAACAAGCCTTAAACACTATATCTTCTATAATCAGTTTCACTTTTGCAGTGTCATCTTCATGTAACACAACAAATTTGATATCAACCGGTGTATTATTCAATATCAAACGATTCGTTTGGAAAAAATCCTCCAACAGAGGACCTTCCAGTTGAACGGTTTTACTCTCTTGGTGTTTCTTTCGTCCGATCACATTCCCCACATTAAGCTTCATTTCCAATTCAGCTTGCTTACTGGGATCAGGATTAGGGTCCCATGAGTCTTTATAATAACCTTTGGCCTGTAGGTTGTACACTTTTGAGGAAACTGTAGACTTGAGCAAAGTCTGTAAATAGGCCTTATAACCATAGGCGTTATTCGACACGGATACCGTCTTGCCAGAAATTTTGAGCTCGCACTGGGAAAATAGAGTGTGCAGAATTAAATTTATCGGACGGCAAACCTTGTTATACTTGTCCGGTAATGCCGTGCCGTCCTCTTTAACAAGTTTCAATTTCATACTTAGTCTGCTTCTTTTTAGGTCAAGGTAATCTGCGCTGTCACCACCCAGGTTAAAATGAATTGGCGCATCTTGGCTAGAAATGCTATTCGTTGGTCTGTACTCCACAAACATCGACTTTTCCACCCCGCCCTGTATTACTGGGCTTTCGAACAGGTTCAACTGCGGAACAGTGTCTATAATGGCGTCTTCATGTGCACTTTCGTTAGACATTCTCTTGTATGTTATATAAAATTTATAATCTTACGCAATGTTTGTTTTTTTTTTTGTCGGATCAGATATCACCGATGAGCTCAAGTCGTTATCCAATCACTTTTTTGAAAAAACGTCGTTGTATTTTTTTACTTTCTTGCCCTTGGATGCGCCACCACCGGAAGATGCTTTCCTTTTAGTTGCCTTTCGGGAAATGCCGGGTTTTTGCCTCCGCCATCCTTTAATATTTTTCAGCTCGGATTCAGCCTGCTCCAGGGTGGTCTCAGCTGGTGACGTCATCTCTATTTTTACAATCTTCTCCGAGGATGTTGCTAGTTTTTTTGGAACTTTCAATCTCCCAACAGTTGTCAGGGCAATGGCTTCATCGTTGATGGAGATTCCACCTCTGATTGGGTATGATTTATCCGATTTTTTCTTGTTTTTACCGCGTGACTGGACCTGATTCAGAAAGTAATCACTCCATTGCTTAGTGTCCGGTACATACGTTGTGAATGGCATTTTCTTTTTTTTTTGCTTAAAAGTCTTTCTCTTTCCTTAGTATAAGTGTTGCGTGAGTGACGACCTCGGGATCGAATGAGTGTCCCTCCATCATGACCGGCTTAATAACTACGTCAAGCCTGTCAAGCGTTTGCACCCTGACCGGGATCATCTGGCAATTGTCACATGATTGCCTCACGGCATCATCTCGATGAGTACCTTGTGAGTAAACGCGTCTGAGAAGCGTACTCTCCTCCCCATCGCATATAGTTCCACTGACTTGTGACAGATGAATGTCGAACAAGCAATTAATCAGGGAGAGGTGTGTTCTTATTGCTTTTACTCCCACGCGAACATCCTTCAGTCCTATACTCCATCTCCCTTCCAGGTGTATTGGACCACTTAATACGCAGGTGAACTGTGTTGGAGTGTTATTCGGAAAAAAAATTAAGGAGTCCTCGCTCGATAAAACAATTCCTCGCTCCAACGATGCCATCGGGCTCAATCAGCGACGTTTTTTTCTTTTAGTTTTTGTCACACCTTTCTTGTCTTCCGCTCCTCCTGATTGGTAATTCTTAACCTCGGATACTGGGAGCCAGGAATTGAACTTGTCACCAATACCTCTTTTTTTCTTTTGCCCGCTTTCCTGCTCTTGATAACTTTTTCTACTTTGTACACTCGCCGGTCATACTCCGGCACTTTCAAGGGCTGATGCGAGTAGAATGACCCTCTCTCTTTATCGCCCAGACCGTGGACAAGGAGATACCTCGGTGGATGTGAAGCGATTCTGTGAGAAATTTTGAATTTTTCTTCCGAAAAGCTTTCGTGATAGGATCTTGAAAAGGGCCCCTTTCTGAACGCTTTCCTAACCAAGTCTCCAACTTTAAATGAAAATATAGGCATTTGTTGAGCCATTTTATTCACATGAGGCATGTTTATTCGCATGTAAAGTTCAAGGTCATTCTCTTTCGTTACACTGACCGGAGCGACCCCTGTTGAGCCGTGCACAGAATGGTTGTAGGAAAAAGCGATGTCTTGGAGGGTGTCAATATATCTAAACGTTTGACGATCATACATGAACTTATACAATTTCTGCTTTAATGTTCTTATTAACCTCTCGCAGTAGTTGGCTTTTGTAACAGAAAATGTGCTGAAGTGATGAACGTCCTCGTCCGCCAAATACTTTAGGACATATTTATTGTAAAATTCTTTTCCTCTGTCCGTTCTTATTCTGAGAGGCTGGCGGTTGTCCGCTTTAAAAATATCTGCAAAGGCGGATTTAACTTCGATCCCTTTTTTCGTTTTCAATGGCCTGACCCAGCAATACCGGGATAGCAAATCAACAGCTATTAAAATAAAGTTTACGCCGTCGTTGAACTCCCTTACACCACTCATATCTGCCAAATCCGCATCCCACTGCATGTCCAATGACGAAACGATAATTTTTTCTCTAGGAAACGATTTTCTACTCAGTTGATGAACCGAATCTGTATCTTCATAACTGATCCACTGTTTGACTTTGGCTCTCGTCAAAGCCTTGGGTTTGTCGGCTCTGTGTTTGACATAGGCCCATAATTTACCGACCCCCGCAAAACTGGCGGGTGACCTCGGGTCATAATACACGTCTTTGAGATACTTGTCAACAGCAGTATCCATCTCGTTTCTTTCTGTCATAAAAAAAAAACAGAGCTCTGCTCCCTGACAATCTCAGATGGAACTGAACAATTTTTTGGTCTACACGGAATTTATAAATGAGACAAAGAATAACAAAAAATTGATTTGAAGCTAAATACCAACTTTAATGACAGGAAATTTTCTAGCAATTCACACGATTGGGACATCAATATTACACAAATATGTAGGTATATTTTGTACACACATTAATACATTTCAAAAAAGCAAGTCAAATGCATTTTTCGGAATATAAATAGAGTCAAAATCTGGGGAAACGTATAAGTCTCCGTGGTACGAGTCGTGCAGGCTTCTGTGCCGATACCAAATATCGGCCACATCCATCCAGTTGTCACAAAGCTCGAACACCGGGCAGCTGATAAATTTCAAGCAGATGCTAAAGTACATGCCCTCAAAACTAAAGGTGGGGTACTGTTTGTTCGTCGTCCAAACGGGGAATAGACAGTGTCCTGCTTCAGAGAGCGGTAGCGAGTAGAAATGGTTATATTCGATATCCACGTTGGTGACCGTCTTCAAATTTTCCACAAGGTAGTCTAAAAAGTCTCCCCTGCTCGACTTGTCATAAGGTTTGGCCGAGCATATAAAGACGATTCCCGGACAATCGGTGGAAGTTTCTTCCTCGTCTCCAACATCTCCGCCAACACACAACTCGAAGCGTGCTTCATTAAAATACGGACCGAAACTGCAGTTCACTAATGGTGACGAAGTAATCAAGTCAAAGTAGGCTCCGGTAAAAACTGTCTTCCACTGGCATTCCTTGTATCCTTGAACCAGTTCGGAAAATCGCCTCAGCACAGCGACGTGCTCATCCACTTTGTAGGGGGGGCTAATATCGTCTTTTAAAGTATGGGGTAGTTTCACTCGGGCTAATTTTTCAATATCCCCTTGGCTTCCCTTCACCTCTCTTTTAAACAGAAGTGGCAGCAAATTCTTCTCCTGACATTTAAAGTCGATGGCGCTTCTGCTGGTACAGTTTTCCTTACCGCAAGCCTCTTGAAACACGAGATCAGTGTTTTTCGTCGGACTGGCCATAATTGTATACGTTAAAAGCTAAAATCCGAATAAACGTTCAGCTCGGAATCAAAAACAACAAAACTCTGTGTTAGCTGTTTCCAACAAAGATGGCGTCTGATACTCCTATGACTGGCAGAATTTTGTGGCTGATGCAAGTAGGTCAAATCCCTCTAGTACAGAGCATGCGCGCCGTATCTCAAAACACACTGGTAAAATAGTCTGTATTTATCCATCGTATGAACCATCCAGCAGTCAGCCTCGTTGAAAATAACATCTTTTGCCAAGATAGAACTGATGCGGTTCTCCAGTGCAAATATCCATGGGGTATGGTCAAGCAGAAAATCCTTACACTTACAACTGACGGTGTGATCAAAGCAGGTGGGCACTGTAGTTGAAACCGAGTCTAAAATTTCGTTAAAACTCTTTACAAGTTCGTTCCAGTTAGGTAGTGATTTGTCAAGTTCTCTCTCTAGAGTGTCGAAATGAAATCCGGCGGTAAATAGAATAAAATCATCGATACGTGTATATTCCATGGTTTTAGGGTCACCAAAAGTGTGTCATTCGCTGATGCTGGAATCAGGGACAATGAACTGCGATAGCAACACTTGTATGAGATATTTCTTTAGCATCATTGTCACGAAACAAGTTCCGGGCAGGGTGATATCGGGTAAATTAGCTTCGTGGGCTAATGAGGTAATTTCCCTATCCAGATCTTCGATCCACCGGAAGCACGTTTGCACAGCATCTCCGCAGGCGCATGCGCTGTCAGCGTGACAACAGTTTGGTAAGTCCCGTTTAATTATTCTGTTCAGAATGTGAAGAGAGGTGTACATCAGTTCGAAAATGTAGGAAAGTCTTGGACAACCGTTTTCTAGCTCCGAGCGAAGCATGTCCCTATACATTAATAAGGAATATCCGAGATTTTGTGATACCATTGCCTGTGCCATGTCTTCTTCTTAATCCACTGTTGTACGTTCGATGTGTTCATTCACCCCCACCACAGGACATCTTTGCATTCCAGCATGACAACATGATCCTTCAAGCTCTCGTATTTTGTGTATTCGGGATTAGTCTCAAAGTCATCCCTGCACCCTGTGAATGAATTAAAGACTCGGTTACTGCAATCTTTCAGAATATAGTTGTCATCGACGGAGGTGACATCAACACCGGTAACAATGGGGTAAAACGTGATAGGCTGGACATGTGTGTCTCCCTCCGCTTGCGTGCCGTCTGACTTACTCACGCGTTGGTAAACCGACCATGTAAATTGTAATAATGATGGCGGAGGTCCTCCCCTGAGGTATAATGGACCATCAACGTCATCCTCCTCAAGATCATTACACCCATCAGTGCAGATTTTTGTAATGGAGCCGTAGTATTCCGAAAAATGTGGGATATCCCTCCAATCCTGCTCGCAAAAAACTTTGACGTGATAGGCCTTCTCCGGTAGGTAACACAATGCATTCTCGAGACAGAATTCCGAGTAGGCCAAATAGGCCTCGTGGAAATTGGAATATTTCTCAGGTGAACAATATTGAAATTTTACACAATTTGTTTCCTGGCCCATGGTCGATATGCAATCCACATTCGAGAGTATATACCATTTAAACCGGTAAGTTTCGTTTGGCATGTAGTGAGCCATTATAGTTTTCAAATGTTTCTCCCTCCTTGCCTGATCTGTATGCCTTCTACAGTGGAGTGGTGAGTAAGTCTAATTTCACTTACACTATACCCTCAACAATGACACCGTACTCGGTGGCTGATGACCAGAGCTCACTCTACTGGACACATTCACAACTTCTGGACCTGCGGTGAGGTTAAAAAAAAACAACAACAACCATCATCAACCATCGGATGATTCATAGTCTGGGTGTGCAATGATGTATAGATTCAGGAGGTAAAACTATACATCGGTGTAAAACTAGCGAACGTCACTCATGCGCAATGGTGTAGACGGTGTATAAATGCGTGACATAAAACCTTGGGTTTGTTGTAAAACCCTGGATGTAAAACCCCATCCTTTCTAAAGCATCTTGAAAGTTGTCCCAGTTATCCTAAAAGTGTTTGTGTAACATTGAGTAATAAATCACTCTCCTTTGGAATTCTACTAAGAAAAAATCTAGGACAAAAACAGTCTCAATAAGGCACACCCACTCCAAAAAATCTAGGCTGGTAGACATTGTATCCATGGTAACCAGTTCTTTCTCTTTTTTTGGAAAAGAAATGCCATATTGTGCATTCCATAACACTTTGGTAACTAAACCAGTTTAATCTGCATTGCGGATTTCTTTTTTATTTCTTCTTTTGATGAGAGACCACAAAACAAGTTAGTTCAGTCAAAAGCTTGTACCAGGAAATTTGTGAAAATGTTTTTTGATAAAAGCAATTTGACTGATTCTAATACATTATCATTCATCAGGACCAGAACAAAGATTGACAACTTCCTTATAGGTCAAACCAACATGTCACATTATCGGGTTAAATTATTCTGTTTTATTTCTGCCAATTACATCTGGTTAATATTCAGTTTGGCATTGTGAAAGTGAAGAAATATTTTCAGATATGTGTTAATCCTTACTGAAAAAAAAAGAAGCAAAAAACAAAGTGTTTATAATATTTGTTATTAGAAAAACCCACTGACAACACAGCAGCCGCAGAGAGGGGGAGGGGTTTGGGGTTCAAAGTTTCAAACCTGCCTCCCCCTTGGGCCTCGTTAATATTAATGTAAAAAAGAAAATCACAACAATTTCACCACATTTAAACTCTGTCATTTTCTGGATCCGCCCCATAAAAAGAGATGCAGCAATATCAACCCCATGGGCCTGTTGATTTCAATGTAAGCAAGTCAGGTTCGGAGAATGTATTGTTATCACTTTGGTCAATTGCTGTCCATCCGCTTGGCGGGTGTCCGGGCAGGTGTCCGGGCGGGTGTCCGGGCGGGTGTCCGGGCGGGTGTCCGGGCGGGTGTCCGGGCGGGTGTCCGGGCGGGTGTCCGGGCGGGTGTCCGGGCGGGTGTCCGGGCGGGTGTCCGGGCAGGTGTCCGGGCAGGTGTCCGGGCGGTCAGGCGGCCAGTGATGTGACTAACGCATTAGTAATGGATTGCGTTACATAATATTATTACTAAAGTGGGTAACTTAGTAATATAACATATTATTACTAAAGTGGGTAACTTAGTAATATAACGCATTACATGAAAAAATAAAGTAGTATGATTCTAGTTTTGGGTTCGTTACTTTCACGTTACTTTGAAGGCCCATCTTACCTGTGTGGCAAATTGTGCCGCAGGTTTTCAGCGGTTAGCAGGAGTCATGGAAATCCCATATGAAGGATTTTGGTCAGAATCTGTCCACTCTTGCATAGATATTTCTTCGCTGATTACACCGAAAATCAGATTTTTTATTCAACTAATTTATTTTTTTGTGAGGTGAACTTTTCCCTAGTCCTAATTTAAACACTATGATTAGTCCTGGAATAAATTAGTCTCAGTTTATGTAAAGTTGCTGCTACCCTCAGTGATTCATGCTGAACAGCGGACGTGTGGCTCCACCTATAATCAAAGGATGGTGCAGTTCCCACCAGACTGCTGACTGGGGGCTCCATGTCCTGTATTTATGCACTTGAGGGCTTGTAGAGTTATTTCAAAAGCTGTCTGTGCTCTTTCTTGTTAATGACAAATAGAGAGTTCTATACTTTTTACCTTCAGCGAACGAAGCTCGAAGAAGGTATTGTAATCACTTGGGTAAAAATGCTGTCCGTCCGCCGGGCGGGCGGGCGGTCGGGCGGGCGGGCGGTCGGGCGGCGGGCGGATAGATCGTTTCCGGCCCGGCACTCGGCCTCTTTTGAATGTATGGGATGAAATTTGGTACACATCTAGCCTGTATGGTCTAGTTGTGCCTTTTGATGGTCTGATGAATAGATCTTAAATACTTTTTGAAATAATTAACAAAATATAAAAATAATTTTTTTTTTGTTTCCGGGCCAAGGCTCGGTCACTATTGCATTTGCATGGATGAAATTTGGTACACACGTGGCCGATATGGTCTAGTTGTGCCTTTTGATGGTCTCATTGACAGATATTCTATACTTTCTGAAAAAATGAGAAAAGACATAAAAACAGATTTTTTTTGTTTTTTGGGCTAAGACTTGCTCACTATTGCATGTACATGGATAAACTTTGGTACACATATGGTCAATATGGTCTAGTTGTGCCTTTTGAAAGGTCTGATGGAAAATATTATATATAATTTTTCAAATATTGAAAAAAACATTAAAATTATTATTTTTGTTTCTGGCCCAACATCTGGTCACTATTCCATATACATGGTTGAAGTTTGGTACACATATGGCTTGTATGGTCTAGTTGTGCCTTTTCATGGTCTGACAGATGGCTATTCTATAGTTTTTGTAATATTGAGAAAAAATATTTAAAAGAATTTTTTTATGTCGGAGCCAACACTTCCCCACTATTGCATATACAGTAATGCATTTTTGTAAACAAATCACCTATGCGATTAATTTAGCAGTGCTTTTTGATGCGTATAACACCTGAATCATTGGAAAAATAGAGATAATGGAAGGCCACTACTCGACCGCTATTGCATACCTATAAGCAATTTCGGGAACGCACCAATTTTATGATATTATTGTAATCTTCTAAAGGTGTTATTCGCTGAAGGTTTGCTGCTGCGCAGCCTATGTTTAAATACTTTGCTGTAGATTCTGAGGTTATTTAATAAATCCACTTGGACCTGTTCTTGTAATAATTCAAACTAAATGCGACGCAATAATCTACAGTAATAAGTAATACATAATGTGTAATATAATTACTTTTTATAAATTTTCAAAGTAATATGTAACGGATCATATTACATTTTTAAAAAGTAATATGTAATATGTAACTAGTTACTATGACTGAGTAACGAGCACAACGCTGAGGGCGGCTGGCAGTTGATAGTTTCTGAGCCAGGACTCAGTACCTATTGCATGTGCACATGGATGAAAGTTGGTACACACATTGCCTACATGGTCTAGTTATGTCTTTTGATGGTCCGACTGGTAGATATTTTATACTTTAAAAAAAAAAATTAACTTTTTAGTTTCTGGGCCAGGATTCAGTTACTGTATGTACATGGATGAAACTTGTACATATATCGTCTATATGGCCTAGTTGGGCCTTGTGATGGTCTGATTGATGGATATTCTATACTTTTTTAGTTATTGAGAAAAACAAAAATAATATTTTTTATTTGTTATCGGGCCAGGACCTGGCCTCTATTATATGTACATGCATGAAATTTGGAAGACAAATTGCCTATATGGCCTAGTTGTGCCTTTTGATGGTCTAATTGATGGATATTTTAATTTTCGAATTATTGAGAAAAATATAAATATATATATATTTTTTGTTTCTGGCCCATGAATCAATCACCTACTATTGTATGTAAATGGATGAAATTCAGTAAGCATGTTGCCTATATGGTCTGGTTGTGCTTGTTGACGGTCTGATTGGTGGCTTGTGAATTCTTCTTGAAATAGTAAAAAAATAGGGAAAGACATAAATTTAAAAATATTTTTGGTTTCCGCCACCAAACTCAGAACCTATACCTGGTACAGGCCTGCAACTGCACTGTGATGTGTATAAATTAGTCTATTTGTGCCTTTTTATGGTTTTACACACCTTGGGCAGCAGGCAGGTGGCCAGATGGTTGGCCAGCCGGTGTATCATTTCGCGAGACTCCAATTAATGCATATATACCAGCAAGTTGGTGCACACAACATCTTTATTTTGTGATTGTGTCTTTCACTGGTCTGATTGATACATTTTCAATAATTCTTAAAATATTGAGAAAAAATTCATGAAAGAATGGAAAGGAATTATATTCTTGTCTTTCTCATACCTCAGCTAGGATGCTGAAATATTTTTGCTGTTGGCTGAAGGTTTGCTGCTGCGTAGCTTATGTTTTTGCTAGTACAATGTTTCCCTGAGGCAGTTGCATATGTGGTCTTCAATGTTCAGTCCAAACTCCGGTAAACTCGAAAAAAAATTTCCGAACAGAACTGCTTTTTGAAAATACAAAATGGTTTTCCAAAAATTCCATGTTAGTTTTTGCATTGAAGTTGGTTTTACAAGAAAACATTTTGTACCTAATAAAAGGCCAATTTTGTCTTGACATTGTATAGAGAGCTCCACTACACTCTAAACCCACATAGTTTGAAGGGGACCAACTTTGTAAGACGTCATTGGATCGCGAGGACATAAATTTTGGCCACCTAAACAGAAATATGTGATGTCCAAAAAACCATGAAAACCAACTCTAAAATTCATTATTTGAAGACAGCCAGCTGCAGCCAGCCCCAGCCACTAATTTGGTCAGCCAGCCATCATCAGTAAGTTACCCAGTTGAGCAGCTAGCCAGCTGATTTTTTGTCAGCCAGCTTATTTTCAAATTTTAAGTAGGGTCACATGTCTAATGATAGGTGTGGGCTGCACTGTGCCTTATGGACAGATAAATTTACCATCCTTGCTGGATGTATTTACCAACAGGGTTAACGGATTTAGATGCCCTGACCTTCCATGTTTGTTGCCATGGTTTAAGCAAACGTATTTCAATATTTTTCGACTGCTGATGATAGTATGGAATATACCTCTTCTTAGTCTTCTAATGGACTAATGTTTATTTTTGTATATATTACTATTTTCCTAGAAATATAGTTTTAGGCAAAAATGGACAGATTTACCCTCATTGACTCTATACAAGTGATACTCTCAAATAGTTTAAGTAAAACACAGAAATTGTCATGTAAGCTATTTGATATAATTGGTAACATTGTGTTTAAGCCCATGCATACATCATCTTTATCAATATTTCCTTATTCTATTCTAAATTTAGTTGTATCATTAATTTAAATCACCACAACAGCAACATATAGCCATGGATGATGGATGTATGAAAATTTGCTTCTGAATGATTCATGCTGAAGTTTCATTATCAGCATGGCTAATTTGGATAATATTGGTTTTCTTGGAACAGTGATTGTTTCACTACATTTGGTTTTCATCGATGTTCGAGCTGTAGAGGAATGTCGGTATAGTAAGTTTTCAATGTTAATTTTTAAAAATTTTGTATTGTTTCACTACCATTTTATGAAATGTCAGTAAGAAGTCAAAAGGACTGGTTTGCATTCAGGTTGTCATGCATAAAATTAGTGACTGCTACTGGTTCAGACACCCTGTCTGCTATACTTTAGCATGACATATATAGTTTTACAGGCGACTAGAAGATGTCTTGGGCTGCTACAGTTGGGGACACAATTATTCACACAGCTTACTGCTGTGTGAGCAAATGTGTTTTATTCAAGATGTATAGTGATTTCACATTTAATTCATTCCTCCAATTGCATATCACTCTTAAACGTCACAAACATCAGCATTTCTCTGCTTTAAGCTCTGGATGCAGAAAAGTGTAGTTTCAAGTTTCAAGTTTCAAGTTTATTGGACCAAATGTACAAATGGCAGGCTGACACCTGAAAGGTGTATTTGCCTTTTAACCTTTGATACAAAAGTTTCAACACTATGATTATTACACATATAACATGATTTGAAAAAAAAAAACGAGAAAAATTATATGTTAAATAGCACATTTTAACAATAAGAGAGAGTGGATGAGGGATGGCGCTTAAACTCCTTGCGTTACATTCCCATAATTATTAGATACAAACAGGAAAATATCCTCAAAATTATTATTGAATTATTAACAATTTGACAACCGGCATGAGAAAGATCAATCAAAGTACTTTTTAAAAACAATATTGTAAATAGATCTAGAATAGTATCTGCTATTATCATGAGCCTGATATCTGAAACGCAGTGCAGCGTCGTGTCGGACCAAGGATAACTTTGTCCCCCTCACAGCATACAGGAGAACTGGGGTCACCCATGGCCAGGCAAGACTTGCCAACATTTCTCGCATCACTGCTTATTGAGAAAATATAGTTTTGTTCTTCTTTTAAAAGTGTGAATACTACAGTTGTGATCCACAACATCATCTAAATCATTCCATTCTTTCACACCTTGAAATTTTATACTTTTTTGACTTGCAGTTAGCCTACATCTAGGAGTTCTCAATTTGAATTTCTGTCTGGTATTTCTCATTGAAGTTGTGACATTATGTTGAAACATATTATTGAATATACTAGGAAGCAGCCCTTTTATAAATTTAAACATAAACAGACTCACTTTAAGACTATATATGCTGGATATGTTCAAGATCTTTAGTTGTTTGAATATTGGAGCTGTTTCAGCTCTAAATGCACTGGATGTTATTACCCTGACTATGCGTTTTTGTAGTTTTGCTAAAGATTGTAAATGCGTTTCCGCAGCCTTTCCCCACACTTCTATACAATATGTGTAATGTGGATATATGAAGCTGTAATATAATGTTACCAATAATGGTTGTGTAAGAGTTTTCCGAGCTTTAGTTAGAATTCCCACTCCCCTTGCTATTTTAGTCTTCAACATTGTAATATGCTTATCCCACTTCAGTTTAGAATCAAGAATAACACCAATAAATTTTGTCTGTTCACAATATTCGATTGTTTTGGAGTATATTTCGACATCTTTTGTCCTGGTATAAGTCCTTCTCGGAGAGCTAAAAATCATGAAATGAGTTTTTTCAACATTTAAAGAAAGCTTATTGGCATGAAGCCATTCTACAATTTTGGCAATTTCTCTATTCATACTTGTGACAGTTTGTATCATCAGCAAAAATTATTGGCAATAATATATCTGAAACATTGGCAACATCATTAATATATATCAAAAATAAAAGCGGCCCCAAAATGGAACCTTGTGTAAATTTATAGCTCCACAAAAGTATTCACACATCTCTAACATTCTGGTTATAAAGTGAGTCAAAAGCTATTTAAGTTCATTTCAAATAATTTGAAACTCTTGGTGTCTTCTTTGGATAGCCTAACTAGAATTTCTGAAAGCTTTTTTGGATGTTTAGAACATGTTCTGTGTGACCCAGAGAGGTCTATGTGTCAGATATGATTTTACTATAAAATGTACATGCCATTCCTCCAAAGATGCTAATTGGTTCATGGCAGATTTCACAAATATGCAATATGCGCTCTGAGAACACCTCAAGCTTTCCCACCTTTTTGTTATCCCTCTGTTGCTTCCTGTAGCAAGTACGCCCATTACCAATATAATCAGTGAGCTAAAGAATAAATATCACTAAAATAATCCACAAATATGCAGCTTTTTGCTCTAGCTGAAACAAAACATTTTTATCCCTTGTTAGGACAATAGTGGTCGGCCAAAATTACTGGTCATCAGACAAGCCAACACTGACGCTTTTTGGAATCTACAGAAAACCATTTATCAAAATATAAAGTGCTTGATAAAAATCATTTTGAAAATTAGTTTGGAACCTTTTGTTATTGTGTTAAAAATTATAAAGTTGAAAAAAAAAAGAGAAATGAAAATAGACTGCTGATGTAACTCGATTCCGTAACAGGACACTGAGGTTACATTATCAACTTTTCCTTGAAAATCTTTCGGTGTTCTTGCTACAATGCCAATTTCAAAGATGAAATCCCATACTTATTGAAAAAATTGCCATTTACATCACAGACAACTTTAACAACTTGGTGTGGTAGCTGTTTTTTTATTGATAATGTAACTGCAAGTTTGCATCCGTCCTTTTCATTGTGTTACATTGGCAAATTTTTTTAATGAAAATAATGTTAACGAACACCATTAGCTATAGAATTTTTTTCTGTAGTGAAAGCCAGGTCTCACAGGAACAGGCCTGGGGTGGTACCCTGCTGGTGTTTTCATTTGCAATGCAGTTAGGATCAGAATAAAATATTCCTTCCTTGATCATTTATTGATGTCATGTTAGCACCAGTCCACAAATAAATGAATTTTCGCTACTCTGATATACCAACCCAACAGAAAAAAAAGCTTCAGTCATAGTTTTATTTAGTAGATTGACAAATAAACATTGAGATAACAAATTTTTCGTCCTGCCAGCCATCCTTAAAAAAAAGTGCCTGAAGAAGATCTGAGAATCTAATATTCAATTATGTTGGGCCTTATGTTGGAAGATCAGGATTGTGCTTGTGTTACTTATGCCCAAATGTTACACTAACACTACACAATTTCCTTTGTTTTATAGATTTTTAAAGTAACAGCTAGGCCTATTGCGCAAGTTGTGTAATCCATGGTAAATTATATTTTCTATATCAAATAGTAGCACGATGACTTTTATTGATGAATTTGAAGGAATGAAATAAAATTCTGAAAGCTCTCATCTGTTCTTCAGACAGGGAAGAGAAAATAAGGGATTTGTATGCATATATATTAAACAGATGGACTTTCAATGTATGTTATACCTTTTCTCATACATTTTTTTGGACTTAACTAAGTAAAACTGAAAATAGCAGAAATATTTTGGAAACTGTAAGTGGAATTTGAATTAAACTGTGTTACATTAGCACAATGAATTTGCTATAGAAGAGGCAGGAAAATTGTATAAAATTTAATATATATTCACCTGAAAATCACAGTTCATCAAAATAAATAGTATTTTGCATAAATTGGATCATAACATAGTCTTCTAACACGGATTTTGATTTTTAAGTCATTTTGCAGCTTTATGTGAAATCTTCCCAGACATCTCTTCGAACAGTCCATCATGGTTTTATTTATGCAACCGACTGTGTCTGTTGAAAATAACAAGAAGTCACAATAGGTTTTTTTACCATGGGAATGGGTTTCTGCTACATTTTTCATCCAATCTTTATCTGCTTTATCCTGCAGCAAGCCATAGTTACTTTATTGATATCTTGACTTCAAATTTGGCAATAAAATAACCCAAAATTGTATAGTTTCTTATATTGGCTTATAAAGTAACAACATTGAAACACTGCAAACAACAACAGAAACCGTGAAAACAACTTTAATTCCATTCATAAACACAAATTAATTTTCTATTGAATCCGATTACTGTCTGTCACTTTGATAAAGAAAAAATGAGGACCAGTTCACTGTGAAACATGTACTTTGTGACTCATGATAGTTGATGAAGTGTCATCTTCTCTACTTTCAACATGGGAAATATAGAGGCTGTTTGATTAGTCATGATCAAGAGAAGGCCATTTGACTTGTCATAACTTATTTTAGAGTGAAAAGCAGATGCATGATCCTTTCGTTTGGCTGTCATCAACAAGCGGGATAAGTCTTCTTAAATCAAATTAACATTGAATGAATTGGGTATGTTCATGACAAGTCATCAGCATGATGACAAGCAAAATGCCATTTTCACAGTGCAACAGTCCACTTTTTTTCTGTATCAAAGTGACAGACGGTAACACTTCACAATGTGTGAAAAAGTCAACTGTAACGAGAGTTCCTGTAAATCAGATTGGCAGTATTTCTGTCGTGAAACCAAATGTATATATATTTTTTCAGTTTGGTGGTATCATATACAGTCTATAGCAAATAAAAAAAAAAGACATTCCAAATGTTGTTTATTTCAGACGAAAGGCCAGATGCAAATCACACTGTCAGGAAATATGAAGGGGAAGATGTGACAATCGCATGCCAAGCCCCAGGATTCACGTCAGGACCTTACTTTTGGATCACTTGGTATAAACAAGATTACAACTGCTCAGGAATGCCTCACTCATCAATTGTAGCTGACCACTCGCAAAATAAAGGTAGACATTCTCACTATTCATCATTGTTACATTGTATCAATTCATTATAGAGGCTTGATTATCAATAGCATAATGTAGAATTTTGGGGTTTCCTGTCCAATTCTTACACTAATACCAGAATTTACAGATGATTTCATAATTGAGTGGTAGAAAATATATCATTTTTCATGCAATTTTCATTGGTTGAGAGAAGGTATGACAACTATTGTCTGAATGCATGCATGGTATTGGACTTGGAGAAGGTGTGCAGTGCACAGAACATGTGTGAAACGCAAACAGAAACTGTTACTTGAAACTGCTTAAATCAGTCCAAGTTTTTCCCTCCAGCAGGCGGCCGGGCGGTTTCTGCCACACGGGTGTCCGCTTTTTTTCTGGATCACTACACCAAAATTATTACTGATACACCTTTCATATTTGGAACATAATTGCATCTTATAACCTTGTTTTACCTTAGGGTCTCTTATTTTCATGATCTTTACACAATTTTTAGAATTATGGAAAATGTGAAAAATGTATTTTTTTCCTTACCTATGGTCAAGAGAATTTACCATGTAATGTGTTAAATACCCTAGATGTGTCTTTTGGGGGTTTAATGCTCTGACAAAAATGTATTACAGCAAATTTAGCAAAGAAGTGAAAACAAATTTTTCTTTCTACACTGCATTATTCCACCAATTTTTGGGTCAGATATATGAAATGTATTGTTTAGATGTATAAAATATAGCTCTTCAAACGCTTGAATCAGTTTGACGGTAAATTTTATGAATTTTTTCTTTAAACCAAAATACTGAAAAAATTTAGGATTTTTGCAATTTTCTGGATTTTGTTCTCTCACACCAAAATGGTAATAACTATATTTTATTTTAATTGGTATAAGGCAAGCGGTGTTACAGTATACAAATACTGACTGGTGATGAGGGCAACAGTTCAATCTGTTTGACCCGAGGGAGTGACTATCACTCACGAGGGTCAAACAGGTTGAACTCTTGCCCGAATACACCAGTCAATAATTGTTTTATAACACATCCTCCCATGAGCAAGAACAAAAAAAAAATTTTTAGAATTTCTTTTTTTTAAATTTTTTTATTTACAAATGATTTCATATTTGTAGACATAAGGACCGAATTTGATTATTTTTTCTAAACATGTATTCAATAGGGAAAAATGACATCAAAAAACGTATGACATCACTTTTCCCCATAGGATACCATGTTCCAGAAAAAATTCACTTTCAGTCCTCATGTCTACAAATATGAAATCATCTGTAATACCTGAATCCAGCAAAAAAAAAAAAAAAATTTGTTTTTTTGGAAATTTAAAATTTTTGGATGAGGGCATGGACTTATGACCAGTCAACAGTTCCATGAACTGTTATGAACTGTTGACTGGGCAACAGTTCCTTTGCTGGGTCATCAGTCATTTCTGACTCATGTCATGTGACGTCACTTTAGCCAATCAGGGAAGAGCTTACATCAGTGAGGTGTTATAATTAAACTTATCTAAAAGGTTTTTTTATGGTTCAATTTGTTAGGCCGACAAAACACGTTTAAAATGCACTAAGATATCAAAATATCAACTTCCTGACCATTTCATTTCTAATAAAGTCATGGCAAGCTGTTGAATGTGAACAAAATTAGTAAAACCTGAATGAGATACATGGTTTTCGTGCATATATTTGTTATATCATCAGATATTTGAATATAAAAAGACCGAAATTGCTAAAAATAGGCTAAAAACTGTAGACATTTGAATATTCACATTTCAGTCAATTTTGGATCTTTGTTACTCAAAGTGCCATACACCAAGTCCCAAGTGTACTATTTATATCGCATTCTTGTTCAGAATTTATGTGGTTAAACATAAATTATATATAAATACATATTATATGTTGTACTGTGACCTTGCTGTGGGATATGGAATATATTCCCCCATAGGGGAGACCGGGGTAAGTTGTGCCGCGGGGTGAATTGTGCCGCACACTGTTGGGGTTAAATGAAGAACTGGGCAAAGAAGGCAATGCTACCCTTGTATACCCACTTGGTCAACATCATCAGGCAAAAAGAAAAAAACTACCAACTATAATGGTATGAAAAGCTACACTAATAAATTCAATTTTGTTGCTGAAAACTTGAAGTGCCGAGGACTGACATTCTGGTTTCTCAGTCATTTGGTATTTATAATAAGATGATGCCCCTCTGGTAGGATGGAGTTAAGAGGTATATAAAGACATTTCTGTTGTTAGATTTCATTTTGTTTATTTTTGACAACCAGTTTCATCCGGAAAATCAATTTGGGGTAAGTTGTGCCGTTTATCGATCCATCTATCTATCTATCTATCTCTCTATCCATCTATCTATCTATCTATTGATCTATCTATCTATCTATCTATCTATTGATCTATCTATCTATCTATCTATCTATCTATCTATCTATCTATCTATCTATTGATCTATCTATCTATCTATCTATCTATCTATCTATCTATCTATCTATCTATCTATCTATCTATCTGTTTATCTATCTATCTATATATCTATCTATATATCTATATATCTATATATTTATCCCTCTCTCTATTGGTCTGCCAATCTATTTATTTATCTATTTATCTGGTTGTCTATGTTTCTGCGTGTACATCTATATATTTCTATCTGTTTTCTATCTATGCATGTAGGGAGAGAGAGAGAGGGAGAGATGTTTTTTTATTTTTGACCAATCAAGTTTTACAGACAGATATTTAATTTTACATTGTATAATATTGTGGTCAAGGAGGCAGCAACTAAGTCACTTACGTAACGCTGTCGGTACTGCCCCTTTTGGTAATTCATTATATCTAATATCATCATGCTAGCATGTTTGAAACTGGTCACTTCATCATCTCTGGATATTTCTTACATGTTTATTTAAGGATAGTAGATAGAGTAGGAGTTTGAATAAAAAAAAAAAATTGAAAAAAAAGTAAATAAATAAATGAATAAGATGTAGAAATTTGGAAGTATGAATGAATGAACGATGGGTAGATGGAGTGATATGAAAATTTGAAAATTTGAAAGAATGGAATATCTTTCAATCTCAATAAGAGATGGTACAAGTAAACGACAATAAATGAAAATAATATTAAAACATAGATGCAATATCAACAGAATGCCTAATTGTTACAAACATAACAATTAGTAATAAAGCAATTATTTTCATACAAGCTGATAAGATGCCTTTTGACGTAGAAGGAAAAACCAAATTCACTATGAGTATTAACTTTTTCAGTGATGTTGATTTTATTCCGATTAAAAAGAAGGGGGAGCTGATACCTAACATTGAATTCAGCGTATTTGTGGAAGACTCTTGGAATTATATATCTGGAATTACGAGTAAGATGAGAATGAGTCGGTTGATTTAGATATGCATTATTAAGGAAGTAGTATGGTAAGGCATTTTTTGAATATCGATAAAAGAATTTGTAGAGCTTTCTTGTGACAACATCACTGATTTTTAGAATATTTAGCTTTTTGAATAAGGGATCTGTATGTGCATTGTATTTACTATTAGTGATAATTCGGACTGCTTTTTTTTGCAATTTAAAAAGCTTACTTTGCTTAAATCCCCAACATAATACTCCGTAATTAAGATATGAGTTAATAAGGCTATCATAGATTGTTTTGAGAGTAAACACTGGTAGAAAATGTTTGAGTTTATTCAAGATGCCTGTAGTCTTAGATATCTTTTTTCCAATAGTTTCTATGTGAGCTTTCCAGTTTAATTGACTGTCCAAAATTATGCCCAAAAAGTTAAAGTTGTCAACATATTCAATGATTACATTGTTTATCAGAAGTTTAGGAGGCTGCACAGTTCTATTGCAGGTTCGAAATGTCATACATTTAGTCTTACTTGCATTGAGGGATAATCTATTTAGGTTCAACCATTCTGTTACATTTGTAAGTTCAGAGTTAAGTTTATTTTCAGGGTTAATATTATCATAATTTTGTTGGCGGACAGAGTCTAGCGTAACAAAAAGGGTTGTGTCATCTGCATAAGTCAAAAATTTAAATGTTTTGGAAGAACAGCTAATATCATTTATGTAAATTATAAAAAGAAGAGGACCTTATATCGATCCTTGCGGAACTCCTGTGGTTATCGGAAGAAAGCTCGACTTACTATCATTATATTCAACATATTGTTTTCGATTACTAAGATAACTATTCAAGAGTGACGATGATTTATCTCTGAAGCCATAGTATTTCAATTTATGTATGAGTATTTGGTGGTCAATAGTATCAAAAGCCTTACTCAGATCCATAAAAATATTAATAGGCGTTTTCCCTTGATCCATATTGAGAGCTATTCGATCTACTAATTCTATTGTTGCCAATTCTGTTGAATGTCCCCCACGGAAACCATATTGTCCAGTGTAGTAGAGTTCGTTTAGTATAAAGTGTTCATTTATCTGTTTGTGAATAATTTTTTCAAAGACTTTTGATATTGCCGGAAGGATTGAGATTGGTCGGTAGTTATCCAAGGTCGTTTTATCATTCTTTTTGTAAATAGGAATAACTTTAGCTGTTTTTAAGTTGTTTGGAAAAAGTCCTGCATTGATTGATTCGTTGATGAGGTAGGTGATGGGTTTACATAATTCTGTTTTTAGCTGTTTCAGCAGATTAGTTGAAATTCCATCAATACCAACACTAGATTTATTACGTAGTTCATTAACGGCCTTTATTGTATCTTCCTCTGTTACTGATTGAAAAATGAAGTGAGCTGTTGATGGGTTCTTCAGAAAGTCTGTAAAGTTTTTGTCAGAAGGTGTTTCAATTCTATTGGCTAATTGCGGTCCTATATCGGTAAAAAATTTATTAAAAGATTCAGCAATAATATGGTGATTTGTTATTCTGGTGTCATTAACTATAAAATGATCCGGCGAATCATTTTTATTCTTATTCTTGCCTATAATATCTTTAATAGTCATCCAGGTACTTTTAAGATCATTTTTGTATTTGGAGAATTGGTTTGAGTAGTAAATTCTTTTGGCGGCCCTTATAGCTCTTTTTAATATTTTCCGATACGTGTTCAGATTAATCTTCAGTGCATCATATTGAGGGGAGTCATGAGGCGTCTTTTTTAGCTTGCGGAATAGTTTATCTCTAAATTTCAAGGAGTTCATTATCCCTTTTGTAATCCAATTATTTTCTTTGTGTTTGTATTTGTTGTATTTTACCCTCTTTGTTGGCATGTGGAGATTTATTCCCTTCAATAAAATTTCATTAAATACGTGATACTTAGCGTTTATGTCCTGATCACAATTCTCAAGTTGATGGGTTATATGCGATTGCTCTAAATACTGTTTAAAATTATTAAGATCATTCAGAGTATGTTTAGTAGTTTTAAAAATATTTTGACGGTTTTTTGATATTTACAAGATAATCAAGAGAGATATAGTATGGAAGGTGATCAGACATATCGATAGCACATATTCCACTGGTCGTATTTGAAAAGTTACTAGATAGTTTAACGAGGGCATTATCAATCAACGTGCCATTGGTTCTTGTTAAACGGGTGGGGAGTGTTATCTTAGGTATGAATCCATTGCCTAAAATATTTTCAAGAAAATCATTTACTGGGTTTCTATCATTAAACTTAAGCAGATCAATGTTAAAGTCACCACAAATTAGGACATCCCCTTTCAATTGTTTCATGACTTTTTCAAATTCCTCTGTGAAGCACTGGTAATTTTCAATGTTGTCTCGAGGCGGTCTGTAAATATTTCCAAGTATAATATTTTTGTTTTCCGTTAGTGTTAATTTTATGAAAAGGCCTTCCCAAATATTTGTTGGGCTTTCTTGTATTTCTAAAATTTCATAGTGAATAGATTCGTTAAGATAAATTGCTAGCCCACCGTGTCGAGTTGATTTATATGGTTTAACAATCAAGTTATAATTTTCGATTTGAAGCATGGATGTATCATATTGATCACCTAACCATGTTTCTTGGAGACAAATGGCTTCAAATCTGCAATTTTGTTCTTTCAGACTATCAATAAAGATTTGTAATTGGTCTATCTTGGCATTTATACTTTGTATATTTAACCCGAGGCATTTGAATAACTCTTTTTTTGAAACTAGTGTTTGTATTAACATATCTTGATCAACATAGGGAGAATGTTGGAGGAGAGACGGCTCAGCATCTTGTTCAATTTCATTTAATTCAAGGAGATATTTCAGGGAGTAATTGGCATTGTTCCCTAAATTATGCAATAATTCATGGTCAATAGACATCTGAGATCAGCTTGGAAGACATAGTGTTTACCCAAATGTAATAAGAAAGATACCTTAAGATGAAGGTGATGATGAAAATGATGAAGTGTGTGTGATTGATGAATTTTATAAACATTGTTGAGATTAGATTAAAGTTTAATGGATAGAGGTGGCTCACTGGATTAGGATTACAGGTGGACATTGACTGGGTATGAGGGGTGGGGGTGACTTTCGTTTTTCAGAAGATAGTTGATATTGTAGATATCAAGTTGACAATAGATAGTAAATAATTGCTCACTCATTTACAATGAAGTGAGCAGTGCATATATATTAAAACAGGAAATACTAGAGTATTTTATTACATTTGAAAGAGAAAAATATGTCTACATTTGTAAATTAGTCTATTTATTTATAAATACCAGAATTTCCATCAACTATAACAAATACTTTAGAGTAATATTCCCTGTAGGGCATGGGTGAGCTTGTGTTAAACGCCCAATCAACAATGACAATCAACAATGACAACGACAAAACAACCATATATAACCATTGCATATCCATGGCTAGAAAAGATAAGTGTATCTCATGCAGACAACAATTACAACTTACATTTGTTACTTCAATTTTCCAAATTATAACTATAATGAAAGTGATATGAGTTCTCATCATTCATTTACTAATACATTAATAGTAATTAAATGTGATATATTTCATGATTCCATATAAATTTCATGCTTAGACTGTATACACATCGATAAAAAGTCATGGGAATATATATAAAAAATATTCAAGATCAATATTGAGAACCAGTCCTCAAGTCCTATCATTAATTCCCATCAGGCGGAGACAGCAAAACTTTGAGGTCAATGAACTTCCATACAGAAATCAACGTAATTTTAACAAAAAAGCAGAAATGGAAGTAAGCATAGTACATGCATATATGAATTTTTCCAGTCATATCAGTAACTTGAGTAAACTGAGCTATGTTCTGAGATTGATGAATAAACAGCAAGAATATTGATATAAAGTTTACTGCAGCGGTTTACTTCATGTTCATAACTGGGTTGTGAACGAACTTACAGCCATTCATGCCATGAAATATTGAAACAGTACGGGGAAAAAAAAAAAAGTTTCGGAAATAATGAAAATTAGTTAGAACTCTAAAAGTTATTCATTTCAGTTACATATTATTATGTGATATCTATATACACAAAAAAAATGTTGCAAAATACAAGAAATTTTGATTTTATCTATCAAGTAAATGAAAATTGTCGTTTGTCGCAAATTAATTCAGGATATGATTGGAGGTTTAAATAGGGTTGAGATACAGTGTATATAACTTACTGGCTATTAACATCACCCTTATTCAACTGGTATTGAGTTGAACTGCACGTTGAGCAATCTAATTGGTATAATTATTTCCTCAGAAACTCCACTAAATGCGGTCTGCAACTTACAAATTTGGGGATATGTTGAGCAGTCAAGTTTTTTATGCAAATGTTCATATCATTGACCAATCAAGGGTCATTTAGTGTTACACAAGAGTATATGATCAACAGCAAGATAAGAAAGGATTTGATTCCACACATACAGTCTGGGATTGACACTTACTTTGTCAGTTGGTTGACATTTTATAATTTGTTTATATCTGTGTACTACAGTAGAAATTAATCATTGCAATGGAGAGTGTTTCTACCACACATCATGTAGAGTTCCATACGTCATGTAATAAATATTTCTATCTGTAATAACTCATTTATTTAGGTCAGTGGATATTATTTCTAAAGTAACTTGCCCTATTACCAGGCCGAAAATCATGAAATTTGTCTTGATAGTTTTTGTGCAATATTGAAAATAACGATTTTGCTGAAAATCACATCAATGGAAATCAACAAGTCTACTTCAACGCGAATTCCTGTAATCCCCTCTTTGCCACATGCCTGGCCAGCTCATGCAGTTACACATACATGAACAATAATTGAATATCATCTCGTTCACCTCCCTTAGTTTTATAATGTTTGGGCCAAACATCCCTTTTCCCATTTCATTGATAAAGTAAACAGTAAACCTTCGAGATTTACAAAAAAATTGTGGAAATAACAGTCGGGTGATTCGAAATTAATGATCAGAGGGATCTTAAAGTCTTGTGAATTAAGTTTTCATCAATAGCCATTACTATTCAATTTGACGGAAAATGTTTGCTCTTGGAGATGTCGATGTTTTCATTAACATACCTGATGGCAACCACTGAAAGTGCACGAATAAAACTTTGATCTTGATACTTGTGAATAAAACTTCCATCTTGATACTAAAGATGATGTACTATTTTTAGCCACTTTGCATTGTTGCTTTTTTAATAGAATGCTCTCCAGTGTATATAAGTTAAATACAATCGTTGATAAATCAATAAAACCTTTTAATCATGTCTGAAAAGGTCAAAACATATTAAGAAACATTTTTTTGAAGGTATCGCATTACAGTCATATATGGGGGCCTCATATAGTGGAAGCATTTTAAAAATTTGTGTAATTTTATTTCAGTGGAACCCGTTTTTTAAAATGAATAATTTCTCTTTGACATGCCGGGTGAAAGAGAATAAGGAAGGACTCTCAAGTATTGGAAAATGCATCATTAAAATCGGGTTTGATGAAATTGTGTGGTTCATTGAGTTTCTATTTATTTATTTAGGCGTTCCTTACTACTACTCAGAACGAATAAGTATGGATGAATCTGGACAATTGACAATAAAACGATTGACAAAAATGGATGAAGATACCTACACTTGCATATGCCTGGATATGTCTGAATTGGAAGTTTATGTAATTACAGTGGATCTCTTGATTAAAGGTATGCCGATATTCCCCATTGTGAATTTGCAATTTAGATTGTTCAATCAAATTGGAATCTAGCTCAGGGAAACTATCCGGGAATTATATCTCAAGTTAATGTAACTTTGATCCATCCTAGAAATACATTGCATGAGTGATTTCATCTGGCATTCTTGGGCCTTTAAAAAGTTTGGCAAATTATAACAAATTTTGCCAGGGACACCACTGTCTCAATATTGACCACTGTCTCAATATGGCTATTTCAATGCATAAAATGGCCTACCTTTCATCCTCCGTAAGTTGTACGCAATTGAGTCAAATTTGCAAAGTAAGTTTATTTAAGTTTTAAGTTTTAAGTGTATTAGACCATAACCCCATGGGCACATCGACGTTGCAGCAACGTCAATTGACATAAAATTGTATGGTTGAAATTATGTTGTCACAACGTTGTGAAGCAACGTCAAAGACATGATGTTAGCATGCAACGTTGTGGCGACATTTTACAACATTGTGAGGCAATGTCAGGTAGGGTGGTCCACGTTTCAATGGGAAAAATCAAATATCCCAAAACCCCTAATTTAAAAGTAGAAATTGATGACCACATAAGTAAAACAGACAAATGCAAAATTTCAGCCAAATCGGTTAATATTTAGGGGTGGCACAAAGCCGTTGAAGTTTATAATGAAGGCCTAATTCCTCATTCGCCCAACTGAAAAATTGGTCAATTTCTCAGATCTTTCTCAGAAGTGAAAATTTGTTCCGTTTTTCTAGAATATGATAAAGTTGGGATGGCAAAGTAATATCTTGGGGTTATTTTTAATCTATTATTCATAATAAGTGAAAAATGTGCCTGTTTTTATGAAAAAATGCTTGATAATTGACCTATGTAATACCTGAGCTGACCTGCTGCGAAAATTTGTAAGTCAAGAGGAATATCAGGATTGAATTGGGCATTCTGGATATACTAAAAAAAAGTAATTTGATCACAATAATTGGCCGTTATTGCAAGATTTGAAAATATCGCTGATTATGAAGTCTGCTGATGGGCATGTTAAACTTCAAAGGCTTTGTGCTACCTCTAAATATTGATTGATTTTGCTGAAATTTTTACACAATTTATATAAGATCAGAATGCAAGATTCAAATTAGAGAAATTTAGAAGAAAGTGTTTTTGGACCACCCTAATGTGAGGAGTTTGACGTTAGCTTGCGACGTTGTGGCAATGTTGTAAAAAACCCCGACGTCGTGTTCACATTGGGGCGACATAATCTCTAACATACATATCTACGTGACCAACAGACCAGCCTTCCACCAATTAGCAACGTCGGGGTTTACGTCGTGTGCCTAATGGGAATATATACACAGTTCACATTTATACATTTTGTTCAATCAATATAGTGTCACACACATCTCATATGGTGGCTGATTTTGATAGCATATTTGCCATTACCAATTCATTAAGAAATTTTTATTAGTAATATTTGCTAATTTATATTTAATTGAAAAAAATCTAATAATTGGGGAGGAGTGAACATGACGTGAAATTGACTACAGAATATGTACACTCTTGCTCATAAATATGGAATAGATATATATATATAGGAAAAAGTGAAAACTACCATTGAATTGTAGCTACCCCAATTGAATCCAATGGTTAAAATCACACTTTTAAGAGCTTAAGTGGATTCCTGAAGAATTATTTGAAGTCCTGACTTGAATATTTGCTTAAATCTTCGAAAATTGGGAGGCTGGAGGAAATTGAAAAAACAATGCAAAAAAAGACAAAAAATAAATTTTATGTAGGGTTAGAAATCCATCCAAAATTGTTGATTTGTGAAAGTTACTGGCATCAAAGGAAAGATTAACCTTTAAATGAGTCATTTCAATGGTCATTAGCATGTGGAACCTCCGAGACAAATAATCACAGCAGAGACAAAATGGGTCATATTTATGCTTGGTCCAATGGAACAGTGTTTTATATTTTCAAATTCCAAGACTGCATGAAAACCAGGAATGTTTTATTGATATTGCATTTTACACCCTATGCGTGCTCTACCAAAATGTACTATAATTTCAACTGGAAATCATTTTGACTGCTAGCAATTGAGAGTTTATCACAATAAACAAGGTTGATTTATCACTATTGTTCATGAAAACCTCAAAATAGGCAAAATCCACTCCAGCCATTCACATCAGGCTAGTTAAGCCTCTTCTCAGCATATTGAAGTTAATTTTATAAATCTGGATTCACTCAAAACAAGGGTAAAAAATAAAACAAGTGGTATATTCCATATTTATGAGCAAGAGTGTACATTGTCCCTCAATGGACGAGATCATTAATTTGCTATCGTAAAATAATAACAAGACCATGTTTGAGCAATATACACCAATAATATGAATGATACTAACAATAATAACAAAATAAGTATTATAACAAAAAAGATTAAAAAGAAAAGAATGAATAAATAATTATTGATGAATAGAACAACCTATATATATGTATGGTTTTGATGACGATGAGTAGATGCGAGGTTGGAGAGGGGGGTAGGGAAAAAAAAAATTTCAGAGTCTGTTATGACAGTATGGAAATGAAATGAAATTAATATGTGTACAGACATACCAGACAATGCTTTTTTAAACAAGAAAAGTTACTAGTCAGCACATTATATAGAAAGCAGGCTACAGGTAAAGCTGAATCTCATAGCTATAGTGTTCACATGTAAATAAGGCACATAACTTGATTTACGGCAATTGATACCAGAAAAAAAAAAACACATTTGGAAGAGATTCACATGCCTTTACATAATTCTGTAAAGACATATTTCATGATCACGATTCAATTAACTTGAAATTGCAATTGACCTAATTGCTCAACAGAACCATTCAGAAATCATACCTGTGATGAGAATCACAGGCAGAAAATCACTTCTTTCTCATGATAAATGGTTATTTGAGAACATAAGGACATAAATAGGGCATAAGTGCACTACTGAACCAAATTTTTAAAACTATTCATGTTTGTAAGAAACGCATATTCAAACAGGAAATAGATATGCTGTTGGACACCATGCAGATCATAATAACTTATCAAGTTGCAGTAATGTCGCGTAATATCGTGACATTTTTGAAGGGTACCAGTAACTTTTTGGACAGCTGTAAATTATTACAAGCCAGATGATTAATATAAAGAAAATGTTATTTTACCTATTGTTACATATCTTTATTTTATAAAATCAACCTTAGCCCAACTGCATTGTTTTCATACACAATTTGGCTGTAAATACCCCAGTCATCAATATGCAGTTACCTTCGTCTTTCCATTATTGGAAAAGCAGTTACCTTCGTCATCTTGTAACATGGGATCCAATGGGATGTCCTGAATTTTTCAACAAAATGAGATGAGGGTAACTCAGTTGGGTCATTCTCTAAATTATTGTCAATGTGGATACTCTGCATTTAATAAATAAAAATTTTAATTTTTGTCTTCAGTAATTAAATGTATTGTTAGATAAGGCTCTAAGGAGAGCTACTAAATGACTGGCCAAAAATCCGAATCATTTTTACTGATTTTATTTCATTTTTAATATAATAAAAAATTAAACGGTTCCGGAGTTGACATTGAGTCATTTCAACACATGTAAAATGGGTCATGATTATTATGAAATAATTGAGGTGCTTAAAAGTGGATAAACTGGATGCTTTCCTTGGTATGGTATACCTTTTAAATGAATAATCAAAGAATAATACAGTTATTTTTACAAAAACACATTTCTGACTTGACACAAAGTGCCGGAGTTGACATTTTATCAGCTCCTGAATCAAATATATATATTCTATAATGCATCAGTATTGTATAAAAAAAGATTAATATGTTAAAAACACTAAAATAGCTTTGTGAAGTTGCAAAATTAAATATATTGCACCAAAAATAATAATTTTGGCCAATATTTCTTACAAGCAGAATTGAGTTGATAAAGCAATGGTTCTGGAGTTGACATTTGTTCTAAAGGAATTTTACATATTGTTTAAGGATTCGAATTGCACCAAAAGAAGTATAAACTGATGATATGAAATCACTAATCTGATTATTTGATAGCAAATGTTTCTTTCAATTCATCATTATTCAAATTTTATTTATTTTGCATATTTTTTTGGGCTGAAAATTTTGTTATCAACATTTTCTTCCATTTAGCACTTTTCAGCATTTATTTTTAATGTTTTATCAAGGATTATAACCCACTTTTGGTGCAGTGATAATTTAATACCTATCTTTTTGCTAATGGTATCTGAAATATACATTTTGTTGCGGTATCATCATTTCTCCCGAACATTTTTGTCTAACATACATCAGTCGATTGTCAACTCCGGCACAAAAAGAACTTCACACATTTAATCAAAAATGGAAGTTGAAAAATTATTAACAAATCAATAAAGTTGCAAAATACAAGTATTTACTCATCCCTGCAAACAAAATTTGAAGAATCTGAATTGATTATCATTGTTTACGTGCATATTTAACCTGGTGACGTCACGTCAGGCAAGATTATGCGTCAACTCCGGAATTTTTCTATTTGGTGCCGGAGTTGACAGTTCTGGAGTTGACAAATTTGTATGTTTCACGTAAAATAAGAAAAATGGAAGCAACTGATAGAATAAAAAGTGTTCGGTTCACAAGTTGTACTCAAAACGGACTTGGTAGCCAAAAAATAATGAAATCAAGACGTATTTTCACCCTCTGGCAATGGTTCCGGAGTTGATGCTTAATAAAAATACTCAAGATGCAGTGAAAAGTTTTTAGCTATTTGTATTGAAATAAAATAATAAAAAATAAAAACAGGAAGATAATCTGCTGCTATAAGGATGTTTAAATGATATTGTGAAAGAATTGTTAGTTTTAATTAAGTTTTATTGATATAAGGACTCCAAACATGTTAAAAGTTCTGGAGTTGACATAAATTTTGCAAATGCAGTAACGGACGGAAAAACCGCCGTAAATGGCTTGAAAACCATGAAATGTGGTTTTCCATCTACAGTGCAAATGCCAGGGTGTGATGCATGCATACCAATTTTAATTTTAAACATTTTATAGAAAAAAAATGTAAGTTTTGGTCAGAGACATGTGACAACCTTGAACCAGTAACATTCAAAAAAGACCAATTTTGGGGGTAAAACATGGAAAAAATTCAAAAAATGATTTTAAAAAAATTAATCCAGTCATAGATTTTCATGAGAATTGTTGATTTTATACTCACAGCATAGTTACTTTTTAGGTTTTTTTAGATTTTCATGTCATGCATGTCAGTAACGGTAATTTGACAATAGTTTAGAGAATGACCCAGTTACCCTCGTCCAGGTTTGCCACAGTGCTGTTACTAGGATTTGAAACAGCAGTTGAATTAACTGTTTTGAGAAATTAAAACAAATAACCCCATGTTTGAATGTGTCTAGCCTTGTCTCATATTAATTTCATTAACATGAGACAAGGTATTTGTCCAACCGAAAAGAGTGTTCTCCATGCTTTGATGAGAAAGCTTGAAAAAATGTCAGAAACAACGGCGTTTAAAGAACACACCTAAATGTAACGAATTTTCCAAACGTCAACAAATTGTTGTCTCGATGTCTTGTCAATGACGTCTGGGCGCATTGAACTTTGTCAACAGGTCTGAATTTATGTAAAACGTTCATTTTTAGTGTAATAAAATCTTTTCCATTTAATAGATCAATATTTTTAAGTTGTGATTTTGGTATTAAAATCTGTTTAACTGACACAATTCATTTTACACATATAGGCCAACATAATAACCTGGCAATGCAAGGATGAACCTAGGAATTTAAAACTTGATATCTCCACCTGTTTCTATTATATTTTTTAAAAATGCATATTTATTTATAACATAGCCTATGAGACAATTTATAAGTTTACCCCAGCTAGCACTGTATGCCACGTGGGTTTGTTTAATAGGATCTTGTTGATACATCTGGGCAATTAGACAAGGCAGATCTCGTAGTGCAGTGGATATGTGGAAAATATCAGACGAATCATTAATTTTGGTACAGAAGCATGAAATTTTGCACAAAGATAGTTAATTTTGTAAAGAAAAAATTTAGATATTGACACATTCTCAAAATTTGTGTAATTCCTACCCGAAAACAAGGCTAGACACATTCACACATAGACAATTCATGATCGTGTCTATACCCATGTTTTTATGGTCTGGCTATCCAGTGATGTATAGAAAAATGGTCTACATGCACTTGTTGAACCTGTGGCAGCCATATTTGTTCAGCCATTACCGTAAAATTGAATTTCCTTGATATAAGGAAAACTAATCAAGATAAGGGCTTCGTGATTGCGTCTATACCCACATTTTAAGGGTCAGGCTATCTAAATAGACATAACAAAATAATCTACAACCACAGAGATTCTTTCAAACACAACCATATTGCATTTTATTTAAGAAATTAGGTATCAAATTTCCAGAAAATCCATTGATGGGATTTCTCAGATGCTTTCCGGTCCCGGTGAGTGTGGGATGAGTTGCCAGTAGATAGTTTGCAGGTCATCATGCAGTGGCTCAATTACTATGGGACATACCTAGGGCTACACCCCCACGATAGTAACATTATTATACAAATTTCAATGCGTGGGTAGCGATGGAGGCCCCAACCACGCTGACCCTAGGGACCCCGAAACTTCGAGTTGGGCTTCTGTCTTCAGGTGATGTCAGGTGGTGTCATCCTTGATCCCTTTTTATGTTGCTACTGTTGGTTTTGAGGTGGATGGCTTCTTCTAAATCAGTCAGATTCCATGTCAATAATTTGGTTCTATCAAATTCTATTTCACGGCCAGTGTTTACAGCATGTTCAAGGTGGGGATCTCTGGGGATTCCTCTGTGAATGACACAGCCCATCCACATATCCCAGTCATTTGGATAAATGCGACTTCAGGTAGAAGTTGAAAGCTCCCAGTGGAGGAAAAAATGCTGTGTGAAAATGGATAATCTGCAGCAGTCAATTATACAAACCGTCAAGATACATGTAATCACCATGCAAAATTACTATACATAATATCAATGTTACCGCGAAAAACACATATACGTGAAATGAACAATATAGATCCATTTGAATCATAGAACATATCGGAGGCCTATTATAGCTGAATTGCACTAATACTGCATTGCTTTATAAGTGAACGTACAATCAACATAGAAGTGACCCGATCCATGAAAAAGTTTGAAATGAATCAAAAATTCTTGGGAGGCATCACAAGAAAAATAGGCCGAAGAATGAATCATCCATTTCCAGTCCTGTCAGAGCCTCCCATATGATGAGATGCATATCAAAACAAACATACAATCAATTTGCAATGACAATCAGGAATATTTCCAGCATCTTGAGCGGACGGGTTTGTTATTTAGACCTGATTCAAACAATAAAAAAATGTTCAATTCATTAAATTCAGAGGGATTACAAGATATAGGCTAGAGAATCAACTGCCATGTCATTTTTTTATTAATACTTAATTTTCCTGGTATTTTTATCTACTAATCTCTTTTTATTCGTTCTTTCTTTTTTGTCTCTAATTGTGCCCCCTCCTTACTTGGTGCTTCCTCCTTGCTTTGCGCCCCTTCCTTGCTCTGCGCCCCTCCTTGCTCTGCACCACTCCTTGCTCTGCACCACTCCTTGCTCTGCACCTCCTCCTTGCTCTTCTGCCCCTCTTTGCTCTGCATCCCCCTCCTTGCTCTGTGCCCTGTCCTTGATCTGTACCCCCTCCTTGCTCTGCCCCCCCTCCCTTGCTCTTGACCCCCTCCTTGCTCTGCGCCAAGGGCAGGCTGGAGGGGGGGGGGGTACATCGGCATGATGCTGCCTAGGGCGTATAATTGGCTGGAGCCGGCCCTGCCCAAAACCAAACTACATTTCTTTAAGGCTTACATTGTTGCTAATAAACAGCAGATGTTACTGTTAGCCAGGATTACAACAGCATTATCAACTGGTCTGATGAAAAACCTTTGAAGACTTCACACAACATACTACTTCACTTACATGCAGGAGCGGCTCAGTGTCAACTTCCTTGTAAACACAATACCCGAAGGTGTGATAGGTCAATACTAATGCACCAGTCATTTGTAACCCCGACCCCCCCACCCCCGTGGATGGTGGGGGATTAGTGGGGAATTACCCCGGGTTTACCTGGGGATTTCCAGACCTAAAATGCCTCCACCCCTTGGGAATTTCCGAGAATTTCCGAAATCAGTGTTCCTCCAGGGTTGGGGTGGGGAATTATGTTATGAAGTTCACGTAGAATTGATACTAGCAAATTTATGTGGAATGGTTAAGGAGATATTGTTTTAATGTGAAAAAGAGAACTCATGCCACTGTTGTCAGTTCTCGTGACATTGTTTTAGGGGTTGATCATTTAATAATCCCTTGATATTAAATGGTCTCCCCCTAGGAATTGTTTTTCTGAATTGATGAGAGCTTCTTCCAGAAGTTCAAGTTCCAGTATTTAACAGTTTTTTACAAAGTGAACAATGTTTTTGTTCATTCCGTTGTTATTTTACCACTTTAATCTTTGTAAAAATATTTTATTTTAGTATATTCATTCAAGTCAGTAGTGTCTTGCACTCATATATAGAAAAAAATTCTTGTGAAAAGTTACCTACTTCTGGTTTTTACCGTCAGTGTGAAAATGAAGTTAGAAGATGGTATTGTAATCATTTTGGTATAATGTTGTCCTTATTCTGGACAGTTGGCAGAATTCAACTCCAAATGCATGGTTGAATAAATTAAAACTGAATAAATCCAACTTTTCAAAAAATTATTTCCATAAATTGGATTCTCATTTTCAAAATTACAATTGTCTAAAATTAGTTTTTGAAAAATCAATGAAGACAACAGATTAAACTCTTATCCACTTTCGAAATGATTAAATCAAAGTCCTTTTTCGTACTTGGATGTGCTTACTCAGTAAGATTTAGTTGAAAAATTCCAACTGACTTTTGCAAAACAAACAATTAACTAGGCGATCCAAATGTGACTTACTGAGTTGAATGAAATTCAACTGACTTTTTCAACTTTTTCGACTGACTCCCGTCTGGCCTAAATGGTCTCTAGTAGTGCCATTTTATGGTCTGTTAATGGATATTTTTCACTTTTTGGAAAATTTAGAAAAATAAATAAAAATTTTTTTCATTTCCGGGCCAAAAATCAGCCGCAATTGCATGTAGGGTTTCATGGATGAATTTGATGCACATATAGCCTATTTGGCTCAGTTGCACTCTTTGCTGATTGCATTGATGGGTATATTGCATTTTTGGAATATTGAAAAAAAAATAATACTATAAGAATTATTTTTTATATCTGAGCCCAAACTTTGTCACTATTGCATGTACATCATTGAAATCTTGGCCAAATATCATCGATAGTTTAGTGCGCCTTTTGACATTATGTGTGATTGGTATTCAATACCATTTTGAAATATTGAGAAAAGATATTATTTCTCTTTTTTTTGCTTCTGGCCGACATCACTATTTATATCTACAAGCATAGAATAGCACCATTACATGACATAGTATAGACTAGTGTATTTGTTCCTTTTCATGTAATGGTTTTAGATTTTGCAGCTGCACTTATCTGCGATGACACTCCGGAAATAATTTCAATTAATCTAAAGGTGGGCTTAATATGTTAAGCACTTCATGCTTTTGAATGTTCTAATAGTTTACTCATTATTTCAAAAATTATGCCCCTTATCACCTTTCCAAAACAATCAAAATCACTCATTTCCAGCTTCCAAACAAACTATGTCACACCTTTCTATCTTAACTAAAATTAAGTGGAGATGACTACTCGACTGAATTTATAGGAGTTCATTTCGAACCATACTGTGAACAAACCATGAACAATCAGTATGAGCTTCATACATGTTTTGGCACTCTGAGGTGATTACTCAGTGTTTTCAGCATGTAGTAAAATTAGTAGATGTGCATGGCGCCCCAATGTGCCCTGGTGCCCCAAACAGAAACTTCAGGCTACTTCCCTTGAACATGTTGAAGGTCATTTGACTTCATTATACGGATAGAGAAAGAGAGAAATAATATCTATAGATAGATAGAAAGTGATGTTAAGCCAGATAAAAAGCTAGCTAGAAGGATTATGCAGATAATTTTTTTTTCAATAGATTCCATTTTTAGGAACATTTGTAATTTTCACCAATTAACAAGAGTATTTGGGACACTAGGGGGCGCTCACTAGAGAGGTGCTGTGATTTTTAGCTCTGGGATTTTGCCAGAAATTTGGTTGTTTTGGATTTTCACAGAATCGTTATCATTGGACTATACATTTCTGAAAGTGATCTGGATTTACCTAGAAATTGGTTATCAGCTTACATAAGGAAATGGTGTGGTATTGAGCGTTTTTTATTTTGCCATTGTGAAGAACAAAAACAATGAAGCTCACTGTGAGTTTCCCAGTGGGGGTCTTAGGGCCCATCAGTCAACCGGAATTTTATAGTGAAATATTCAAGGGTTTGACTGAGATAGTTGATGAGAAAGATGTGGAAGGTGTGCAAGTGTACCCTGCCCAATGGCCACGTAAGGTCTTGATAACTTTGAAAGAAAAGGAAGCGAAAGATGCTATTTTGATTGTTGGATTAAATGTTTGTAATCAACATGTTGAGCTGAAAGATGAGAACCAGGAATTTACTAGAGTTACAATTAAGGATTTGATGGTTGACTTCCCAGATGATGAGATTGTACAAGTTTTGTCAGACTATGGTACAGTTGTGAAAGTTGACAGAGAAATGATTTATGTGAATGGCAGGAAGACATCATGGACCACTGGAACTCGTATGTTTATATGTGCCCTTTGATATGTACAATTCCACAAAGACTACCTGTTATGTACAATGGCAAGCAAATGTCCGTGTCAGTGTCGTATAAGAGACTACTAACAGAAGACAGACAATGTAGAAGGTGTGGAGAAAAACACATGGAAAGTGAATGCTCGCATGAAAAGCAAGTTTGTTACATATGTAAGGGTGATCACAAGAGACAAGATTGTCCAAAGTATGATGGTTCTAGGGTATCAGATGAAGTGTTCTGCTTTATGAGGAAGAAATCGCCGTTGAATAACTTCAACATGGATTACCCTGTAACTATTAATGAGACAGTATACTCATGCAATGAAATGTACATTCAGGAGCAGAAAGCCTTGCTTTTTGGAGACACAGAAAAAGCTGAGCTTATAAGGCAAGCAGAGTCACCAAATGAGATGAAAGATTTGGGAAAAGGGTGAAGGGTTACGTGGATAGTGTTTGGAAAGCAAAAGCAGAAGAGGTTACCATGGCATGTAATCATTCTAAAGTGTATCAGCACAAAGCAGTGGAACGATACTTGCTAAACACTGGTAACAGAAGAATAGGAGAAGCCGCATCCGACCCGTTCTTTGCAATAGGAATTCACATCAGCAACCCACTGTGTCTAAACTATTTGGAATGGAAAAAAAACATCATGGGTTGCATCCTAACAGAATTACGGAGTGAATTGTTGTTCTTGGAAGCTGTTTCAGAAGACAATAGTGCTGATCCTGCTCTACAACAGCCCACCTGTAGTGGTGGTACTGATGGTACTAATGATACCCCAGGATATCAAGTTGAAATGGCTAGTCCCCCCAATGTTCTGTCCACAAAAGTCAGGTACTTATGTTTGGTGACTCTAATCTGAAAGGAGTACAACTAGATCTCACAGAAATGGATGTGAATGTATAGAAAATTTGCAGGTCCGGGGCTACAGTGAATGACATTGGAGATTTGCTTAACGAAGTAAATGTAGATAAAGACCAGGTTGAGGCAATGGTCATACACCTCGGAACGTGCAGTTGGTCTCCTAATGAGACAGAAAACATTGAATCTGCAGAAGCAGTTTATAGAGACTATGTAGAAGCCCTCAATGCTTGTACTACACGATTCCCTCATACAAATTTCATCTTGTCGAGTGTTATTCCCAGAGCCCCGCTCGTTGACAATCCCCAAACAGACAAAATAAACAATGAAGGTGCAAAGTTGAATGGACTCTTGTTGAATCTGAGTAAAGCAGAACCAAATGTCCTTTTTGTGGACAATGATGAGGCCTTTTATGGGCTGGACCATAAAGTGAATGAACAGTTGTACGTTGCTACTGATGCAACTGGTGTCCATCTTAATCAAAATGGACTGGCCATCCTCTCTGATAATTTGACCCAAGGTTTGCGTCAAGTTTGTATAAAATGAATGTATGGATATCAACAGTGGGTTTCTTGCAAAATATAAACAACAATTCAACAAATGAATAAGCTCTCACTTGTATCCTTGAATGTTAATGGTTTAAAAGACGACACCAAAAGAAAGGCAATAATTACTAGATTAAGGTCATTAAACTATGACATTATATTTTTGCAAGAAACGCACTGTCATTTTCGACGAGACCAGAAGAGATGGTCACTTGAGTGGGATGGACAATCAATTTGGAGCCTTGGTTCTAATCGAAGCAAAGGTGTTACTGTGTTGTTCAACAGAAATTGTGTTTTTAACTTTGAAAATGTAGTTATTGATTCAAATGGTAGATATGTTATATTTGATTTAATAATCACAGATGTTAAATACAGACTGATAAATTTATATGCTCCTAATATTCCTTATGAGCGTATTTCTTTCTATGATACCATTCAAACCTTTATTGTGAATGATTATGAAACTATTATGTCTGGTGATTTTAATTGTACTTTAGATTCGAATTTGGACAGGTTGAATTGTGTAGGCTCTGCTGATATTGGGCATATAGATTTGAAGAAAATCATTAATAGCTTTGACTTAGAAGATGTTTTTAGACGCAGAAACCCAGAAAAACTAGCCTATTCTTGGACTAGAGGTAATAAAGCCTCTAGAATTGATTATTGGTTAATTTCTCGTTCGTTAGACAACCAAGTTGATTATGTAGGTTATAGGTCATGTCCTTTATCTGATCACCAATTAGTTGAGCTCAAGTTTCGTATTACTGAAACTAAGCATGGTAAAGGGGTATGGAAAATGAATATAAATACTATAAAATCAGGTTTGTTCCAAAAAAGTTTTATAGGTTTATGGAAATTTTGGAAGAGCAAAAAATTGGATTACTCCAATCTCAGAATCTGGTGGGATTTGGTGAAAAAGAAAATAAAGGAACTGGCAATTGAGGTGGGCAGTCAAATGAGTAAAAACAGAAAGGAGGAAGTGAGTAAGCTGGAAAAATTTATCGGAAGTCATCAGCACAAGGTTACTGATTTGAACAGTAAGCGTATGATTGAGGAAGCAAATAGAAATCTTAGAACAATCTTAGAGCAAAAAGGTGAAGGGGCACGAGTCAGGTCTAGGATTAGGTGGCATGAAGAAGCACAGAAGTCTTCAAAATACTTTTATAATTTGGAGAAAAGAAATGCTAAAGACAAGTCATGGGATGAAATAAAGGACGCTGATGGTAACACTAGGAGAGGTATAAACGACATTTTAGACACACAAGTAAAATTTTATACTGATTTATACACAAGTGGAAAAATCGAAAAGGAACAAAAGGAAAAGTTTCTTGATTCGTTAGACGTTACATTGAATGAAAAGGATAAAAATATGTTAGATGAGTCTATTACTTTAGCAGAACTTGCAAAGGCATTGAGAAAGATGAAAAATGATAAATCCCAAGGACCTGATGGAATTATAGTCGAATTTTTATAAGATGTATTGGAAGGATATAGGCCAGGACTTGTATGAAGTGTTAATAGACAGTTTTAACGAAAAAGAACTACCCAGATCCCAATATTTTAATAGCTCTGATAAGACTGCTTTTTAAAAAGGGGCAACGTCAAGACTTTAAAAATTGGAGACCTATTTCTCTTTTAAATACAGATTTAAAGATTCTTTCAAAAACATTGGCAGAACGATTAAAAATTGTATTGCCATCGCTTATTTCAAGGGACCAAAAAGGCTGTATTCAAGGAAGATTCGTAGGAGAAAACATTAGTTTAGTTAGAGATGTAGTAGAAGCCTGTGATGAAGATCAGATAGTGTTGTTAATAGATCAGCAGAAAGCATTTGATCGCGTAGAATTTGAGTGGCTCTTTGATGTTTTGAGAAAGTTTGGCTTCGGAGAAAAATTTATACTTTGGTTACAAATAATGTACAAGCATATGCAAAGCTGTATTTTGACAAATGGTTATATGTCTAAAACTTTTTCGATAAATGGAGGTATTTGCCAAGGTGATTCCCTTTCGGCTCTTTTATATATCCTTCAAAGTGAACCCCTATCAGCATTTTTAAGAAAAACGGATAGAATTAAAGGAATTAATATTGAAGGTTATGAAAAATTTTCAGAAATTCAAAATAAACATTATGTTGATGACACTTTTGTATGTTTGAAAGATACAACTATGACTGATGAGTGCTTGAATATATTTGACGAATTTGGATTTGCCTCGGGCTCTAGACTTAATCGAGAAAAAACAATTGGTTTAGTAATGAAGGAATATACTATTACACATAACAACATAAAGAGTAATATTTGTCTCACTTTAGGCCCTGCCAAAGTGCTGGGAGTGCCAATAGGAAAGAATATGGATCATAATATATGGGACACTATTATAGAAAAAATATTGAAAAAGCTTGCTATGTGGAAACAAAGAAACCTGTCTGTGACTGGAAAAGTCTTAATAATGAAGAGCTTAGGAATTTCACAACTGCTGTTCTATAGCGATTATTTGACCATTGGTGAGAAGGATATTACTAAATTGGAAGAAATTTATATGACTTTCTATGGGATGGAAAAAAGAGTCCAATTAAAAAAGAAGTGTGCGTGTTGCCTAGAGATATGGGAGGGATTGGTATGATTGATTTAAGGATAGCCCTAAAAGTTCAAAAGATAAAATTGATTAGAAGAATTTTGCAGGCAGAAGATAATGTTGAATGGACTGTTATTCCTCTAAAAAATGTCAAATGCCTAGATAAAAAATTTGCTGCAAATTTCTTCAACCTCCTTGTCAATGATTCCCATTCTGCTATGCAAAACGTCAACATATCTGAATTTTATCACTTGTGTATAGACGCTTTTCAAGAATTGTGTCGAAAATGTAAAGTTGAAACAAATCAGGAAATAATTTGGTGTAATAACAGTATAAAGTTTAACGGTAAACCTCTGGAATTTGCTCACTGGGCAAAGAGCGATATCTTATACATTAAAGATATTATGATGAATGGTGAATTAGATGAGAAATATATTTATGAAAAATTACACTATAAGGCAAGTTTCTTATTTGACATCCAAAAGCTGAAAGCAAGTTTACCAGACAATTTTAAAAAATGCACTGAAAACACCTGTCAAAGAGAAATTCATGGCGAATACAAAAGTATTTTACTGGAAACACAATTTAAAATGTACAGTGGCAAAAATGTAGCATTTTCAGATCTTTCTAGCAAAGATATATACAATATGCTAGTACTTAATAAAAATACAGAAATTAGATCAAAACAATACTGGATGAGGAAATTCAGAGGCTTACAGTTGGATTTTAGTATGTGGTATACTTGTAATTTTAATAACCAAATTATACCCAGAAAATGCATTGACTTTAATTGGCGCTATTTTCATGGTCAAATTAACACTGAAGCAAGGTTAGCTAAGATGAAGTATTCTGATGGCCTACGTTGTTTGTGTAAAAATGAGCTTGAAAATTTGGAACATTTGTTATATGATTGTAGAGATGTTAATTTTGTGTGGAAAAGAATTAATGCTGTCATTTCAGATTTTTTGTGTGTTAATGTAGAAAAAATTATTGTACTAACAGGTATATTAGACGTGAACATAAATAGTTCAATTGCTAACATGGTGATTTCAATGACACGATGGAATGTATACATGTGGAAAAGGAGGAATCTTTATAAATTTGATAAAAAATGGTTAAATTCAGACGAATTATATGAATGGATAAAAAAGGATATTAATACACAAACAATCACTTTGCTGAATTGCAAAAAAGTTAAAAAAGAAAAACCATTATTTCAAAAATTAAAACAATTGGTTGAACTCAAATGGTGAGATATTAGACCTTAAGGATTGAATAATTCTACTTATATAATATGGAGATGATTATTGGCGTGGTGTTTTTGGGAATGCATGTATACATACCTGTGGTAATATAGTGGATATAGATGATGATATATGGGACATGGTTTTGTTTTGATGTTGTAATTGCATTTGGAGATTAGGGTTTAAATTATGTCTGGGAATTTATATGTATACCCCTATAAATGTTGATGGTGTAAGTCAGGTGTTTATATTATTATTTGATGATTGTATAATTACTGAATTAATTGGAATGTACATGTACTGGAGGTATGTTTGATGGTGTTATTCATGTTGGAATTTATATGTAATATGTTGCTGGTGAGGATATAAGGGACATCTTTTAATAATTCGTAATTGCAGGCCTATTTATTATTGGGAGTAATTTATAAATGGATGGTATTGATGATTCTGTAAATTGATATATGCTTTTATGGGGTCATTGTAATTGATTTTGTTGCTAATGTTGATGGTTTTAATAAAAAAAACAACAACAAAAAAAAAAAAAAAAAAAACAAAAACAAGAGTATTTGAATTTGTAAGAATTTGATTTATTGCAAGAAGGATTGTATAAATACAGTAGCGAATAGGGTAGACCCATTGATCTCTGATTGCTCAGTTTCAGATTTAGTGACTGTCAGTTTCTTAGTTTGAAGTATTTTATTTTGCTTGATAACATCTTCATAGGCGTAGGAGGTCAATTAATTTTTTTTTTTGGGGGGGGGGGCTCCCCAAAAAATATTGCCCAAATTGGAGGTATAAACAGACATATTCACGAATTTGAAAATTGCCTCAAAAAATAAAAACTCCCAAAATTTTCTGTCCGAAATTGCATGAAAAATCGACTTCCAGAAATTTTCGGGGGTTGCAGCCCCCAAGCCCTCTGCCTTCTATGCCTATGAACATCTTAAGCCAATATACATCATATAAAATGTAAAAGTACACTTTCAAAGGCTCAATTCTCCCTGGAAGAGCAATGGTAGATGTATGTGAAAATGGGAATGTTCTTGATACAGTAGTAAATTTATATTCATGAATAACATTGACAAGAACAGGAGCAGGCTTAATTAAGTAGTAGCTAATCAGAAATTGCATTCCAACATCAAGAAAAAAGGCTTGTAAGTTTTAGCAGCTGGTTTTTTTAAAATATCAAATAATATGTTTACTCGAATAACATTCAGTGATCTTGTGATTTGGAATGCCCTTGAAATTTAAGAACAAGTTAAGGATGCTGAGTCATTGCTTAGTACTGGTGTCAATGTTGATAACTAGAGGCATTTGAAAACTTGCAACATTGATTATTGAGTGATATCAAATGATGCATCATTGACCAAGGGTGTAAGGGTGGGGGAGCCGGGGTGGGGGCAGTTCTGGCATTTTCCATATAAAATTTCTTCTAGGGGGTGGGGATTTCCAGATTTCCCCCCCCCCACCCTTTGGAAATACCCCCACCATCCCCTGGGGTGGGGGGGGGGTTGGGGTAGGGTTACAAATGACTAGTGCATTAAAGGAAAACACTTGTTTCTCCAGAGTGGTCAAAACTTGTTTTCCTGTTTCAATATTCACTATCTTCTCTGCCACGCCCTCCCGCTGGCCGTATATAGTATACATGTGCCATGTCGTCACGGCGCCCGGAGCGCCGCCAGCGGAAAACGGCGGACTGTGGAACTATTATTTACTACATCCTTCCCTTTTTTTCTTCTTGTCCAGCTATCGAGGACTAGAACACTCCTGCGACTTGACCTACTCGAATCTTCCTTTGTATTTTCAACGAGCATCTGCTTCAGACGACACAAACGGACATCAGCTTCTGTCAGCAACATCGGCAGTAGGCCAGGCTTTTGTCTTCACTACCAGCTGTCCCACAACTCTTGTTTCAGCATGTAACTTGTAATTTCCACTTCGTTTTTACATCTGTGAAGCACACGATAATGGACAGACTTTGAACCAAGAACCAACTGCTGGGACAGGACAATATTAAGAAACAAGGACACCAGATCCTGGAAGAGCAACCGTTCCAGACTGGCTTACTTCCTCCTTAGGCCTGTCCCAAACTAAACGGACACCAAGACACAAAAACAATATGACAGCCCCCACACTGTCATACTATACATCAAAGATCAATACAAATCAATGCAGGGAATCAGAAATACTTTGGATTAAGGTTAACAATAATACCAATCTATCTTTAACGACCGAAGAACCACCATATATACAAAACCATAGCGAACCGTTTTCGAACAACGAACGTATATGTTTATTGAAGGCAGACAACTCCTCAAACCTGACAATTAACAGCAACAATTATCAACCCTGAACCATCGAGTGAGTTTGTGTTTTACGCCCCATCAGCTCTGGTTTTGGTCTATTTAGGCAAAGACAAAACCATGAAAAATCATTCTCAAACAAACAAGTCACCCATTCAGCTATTAGAACACAAAGCATGACAACATCATGAAACAAGTTTGAATGGCACCATCCCTAAGGGACCATTCAGAATTTATGACTGGGGGGTGGGAGTTTTGCCCGAGGGGGTACTAATTTTTCACCCATGTTTCAAGGGGGGGTATTAATTTTTGACAACACTTCCAAGGGGGGTAAGAGATTTTAACAAAGAAATTTTTTTATAAAACCCGCATAAACTAACTTATTCTGCGCTTTTTTACGCGCAAAAGTCTGCGAAATGGCGCGAATCTGTACGCGTGACCATGTATAACACTAGATATGTGTGTATTCGTTTATATGTCAAGGGGGGGGGGGTGTAAAAATATGCATGAAACCTAGCGGTGGGGTACAAAAAATCCGCATGAATCTCTAGGGGGGGTATCAATTTTTGACGGGAAGTTTTGGCAAAACTCCCACCCCCCCAGTCATAAATTCTGAATGGTCACTAAGATAGGTCAAGGGCCCAGACAAACGAGTAACGTCAACAAGATGTTACTTAAATCACAAAGTATGACATCATAATGAAATAAGTTTGAATGGCCACAGGAAGGGCCCAGACAAACGAGTTACTCCAGTATAAGTCATATGGAAAGGGGATCGTCAACCGCAGGTCCCGACCTTCGCAACTGATAAGCGGCCTAGAGGTCTAACAACCTTAGTGACCCATCAGACTGTGATGACAAAACATATTTGAATGGCCACAGGCACTAAGAAAGGGCCCAAACAAACAAGTAGCTCTCAACAAAGTCCAAAAAATTATAATCATCCACAAGGCCTCTCCCTATCAAAGTGCTTGAGACCTCTCCCTATCAACTAAACCAAAAAAATTAAGAAAAGTAAGGTCCTCTATAAGAAAACGTTGTACTAACATGTTGGCCCGTACAGAATGCACGGCCGCACAGTCAGTAAATGCGGTCAAGATGTGGTGGGCGGCAGTATGACTGACTACTGTCGCCTCGTCTGACAGCAAACTTTTTCAAGTCAGATCAGCGGCTTTCTTGACCCGATCTGCGAAGTCTTCCAGTCCTTCATCTGCGCGTTGGCGAATGTCGTAAATCTCTCCCTGGATCACACCAGGGCGGTCTGGTGCACCGAATCTCTTCTTAAATTGTCTTTTCAGCAAGTGATAATTGTTAGTGATACCCTCTGGTATGGCCATTATGTGATCCACAGCCTTACCAGAAAGGCAGGTCTTAAATTGGTCCAACCGGTCAGCATCGCTCCAATGATAGCGATTAGCCATCCCCTCACATTGGTATATAAAAGATTCATACTTCCCATCACGTCCATTGAAGTCCAGAAGACTGGGCCGGGGTAGTTCGGGCCATCGTCCGTTGGCACAACGTCGGCTACCATGGCTACCTGCTGTCGAGTCGTCATAGTCACAGTCACTCTCAAATGCCGGTTGCGAAGCTTCATATGACGGATGCTCATTTTTTGGAGTTGATTGGAACAAACTTCTCTTTGGAGTAGATGATTGAGACCAATTTTCCCTCTTCTCGGGTAGCGGTCGGCTGGCCGTAGAGTGACCATCAGCTATTACAGTTCCTCCATTCACACTTTTCACGTCGGCCAGTGAGGGGCCGGCAGTGGAAGAATCTCTCCAAGGCTTAGGATGTTGAGTTCTTGCTGAGTTCTCCGATTTGGGATACTGTATGTCCCATCAGCCATTGACGTACTTGGGTTAGCATGGCTGGGTCCGACAGGAATCTTCGGATGTGAGGACATTCCATGAGTCTGGTCAGTCCGTCGCAACGAATCGACTGTTGTCTCCGTAGGCACTGATGAATATGGGTATAAGGTGGTTTTTCGTCTTCCTGTACCACCGCCTTGGCTGTGATATACGCATCCCTGAAGGGGAGGCAAACCACGACAAACAACTGGAGTTACTAGTGCGCCCGCATAGTGAGCTGCCTAATCGGGTGGTTCCGACGCAGGCATCATTGGTTCACTCTTGGCAAAATGGATATGCTGAGGCGATGGACCAGCTGTCGTCTGGCTCCTAATCACTGGATGTGATGCCTGTCGGTGAGATGACTGCGGTTGAGGATGGACTGGTCGTGGCGCTGCCATGTACCGCACCTTGGGTTCTTTCATCACAGATCCAAGGATTTCACTAGACTTTGGCTGCATGAAAGACTGCCCTGGGAACGTTGTTCAGTTTTAACGGCAGTAGAGGTGAGTGGCCCTGTGTTCACCACCACACGACGACCAACATCCATTTTCGTCGATACCGGCTGCATTACACATCCACCTTCCGTTGTCGCCATTTGGGTATACACATGTGAAGAGGCAAGTCCGCAGGTGTCCCTTGCTGCCGGTCTTGCACCCGAAGACGCATGGAGGCTGTTATTCAGATTATCTTGAAGAACAAAAGATATAGATGCCGACAACTTCAAAGTAAGTCTGTTAGAGGAAGCAGCCATCTTGAGAGAGGATTGTGTTCTTCCTGAAGTTTCATTCCCTGTGACTTGTCCGTGACTCACTTTAGGTCGGTCTTGGGATAATGGTGCGACCTTCACCGGTGGGGCAAGAGGGGTCATGCTGCAGGCAGATGGAGGCGGTCCTTCAGTTGGGGTGTGCTTCCCAGTGGTTGCCTGATCCAACACAGGTGTTGGGCCACCGGCCATTCTCACTTCAGATGTTCTTGGTGGCGCTGCAGCATCATTCACCGAGGTTATCAAATTATCCCAGAGGGACATTTCCATGGAATCCCAATTCATTTCCGCTGAACCTTCATCTGTCCCCTCAGATGCATTGTAAACTCCCTCTGCGTCCTGCTACGGATCTCTGTCCGCCCATTGTAGTTCCGCACAACACCAGCAGGTATAACAGAATTTGGTAGTTCGCTGGCCCGCAGATATTTCTGGAAATTCGTCCATTCCTCCTCCTCCGTCCTTAGGGGCAGCGGTCTGTAAATTCGGTCCGATGGGAGAGGGTTAAGGATGTATCCAAAGACAGCTTCATGGGATGGTTGTACCGGGGTCACAGACTTATCCGCTTGCAGATCCTCTGGATAGATTCCATCACACTGCTCTTCTTCCTCACGCTGTTCTTCAACCACTTCTACCACTGCCTCCATTTGAGGTTCTACAGGAACATCAGATGCCAGGGCAGTACCAGCCTTTTGGCAAAGTCAGAAGCTGTTCGTATGTGGCAGTCCGAATATCAATGGGAAATGACATACTGGATAGCCAATGGTTGTGCATTCACAATAAGTAACAAAATTACAAAATCACACCATGCCTCCCCCCATCAAAATTTTAATTTAATGGGAAAGGGCCAGCACAATATAATAACAAGTATTGAAATGAGAAACCTAGATTGAAAGGCCACCAAAATATTTGGGGCCCTGACAACCAGGAATCCACAAAACAATACACACAGATGATGAAGAAACAAGTATGAATGGCTACTACACCAGGAAAGTGCGGGACCCAGACAAACAAGAAACTTCGCCAACTGTATTGTGAGAAAGGGTAGAATTTTTTGTCAAAACCAGAGAAACACCTGGGATCCACAAACTTTAATTAGTACAGGTGATTCTCCAACACGGAACAAAGACAAGTAGCCGAGGTAACAAATATTGAATGGCCACTACACTATTTAAGACCGGGGCCGAGCTAACCAAGAACCGTCGCGAAGTCTTGAAAATGTTCAAATAGGAGACAAAATGTAAAAAAAAAAAAGAACAAATTAGAATGGCCACCTGAACCACGTAAGTTCAGGACCCAGAAAAATTAGTCTATCAACACGTTAACTCAGGAAACTGAATCCACAAGCGCCCAATTACACAAAGTAAAGGATTAGTTGAACGAGCATGAACTGCCAGGGGACTATGTCAGAATGGCCACCAACCCTGTAGACTGGGGCCCAAAAAGACAAGTCAACTGCCACCAGCTTTCACAAAGCAATTGTCACAGAAGTTCAACTTTCTGAATTAATTGACAGGTTAAATTTCTTTTAAATTAAATGACGGTGTACACAATTGAAACAATTAACAAAACCAGTCACCTAAGTCTTGATCAAAGCCGCAACTTCAATAAGGCAGAGTCTTAAAGCAGGCAGCTAATCTGCACACTGGTCAAGTCAGAAGCAATCAGAAAAAAATGCAAAATTCATACAACCTGCATGCCCTGGTGAATAACCCAACTGTCAACAATCACAAGGATAGGACAAGTTAGAATACACTACCCGGCACTACAAATTGAATGAAAATTACAGCCTGTTCAGCCTTCACAATTTAATACACAAAATGAAGCAAAACACTTTAGACAATTTTCAATAATTATTCAGAAGAAATATCAGCTGAATAGAATTGTAAACAAATGTGCCAGCCAACCAGAGACAAAATTCACAATTAAATATCTAGGTCTCTCCCCCTCCAAAAAATATGGAAGGGCCCAATGCTCAATGTCAAGGAAGAAAAACAAGCCTGACAATAGTCACACACAACTTTTGAAATTGAAAAATTAATTCAATCTGATTTCCATAAAATTATAAATTGTTAGGAGTTGTCAAAAACTCAAGATTTCTGACAACAATTGTTACTGAAATTCAGGAAAATGTGTGTCACCTGAATTAATCAATGTCAAATTGCAGGCTGCCCTGGCAATTCCACCAAAATATTAAATTCAACAATTGTCAAAAAAAGGAAAAAAATGGGACACAAAAATTCTGAAAAGTATTCAGGCCAATATATCACCTGAAAATACACAATCTGACAATAAACAAACTGACAATAGCCTATATAAACTCAAATTATCAGCCAACCATGCAGGCCCCTCCCCCTCCTAAAATATGGAAGGACCCAAAGCAAGGCAACTGTCAAACTCAAATCTATGAAGAAAAAAAAACGAAGAAAGTTCAACAATAGGCCTGCACAAAGCTACAGAAAATAACCTGAGAAGCAAAAAATTGTGAGAAAGCAAACCATAATATACATGTATATATTAGTAACCGGCATATCAATCAACTGCAATGCTAAACCAGCAATCTAGGCCTAGCACAAGCGGTCCAGACAGAAAACACGTGGCCTGCAGTGCAAACACACTGCAGAAAAATGCAAATTGCAAGAAAACTACAAAATGCCAGAAGCTGGCACTTCGCACAATGAGAGAAAGCAATATTTCTAAAGCAATGACACCTATTAAAAAATTCCTGAAAATTGCCTGGCCGCCATAGCTGTCAAGACAGAAGCCAAGCACTGAGCAATGCAAAAACTGAAAATGTCGGTATTCACACCAAAAACGAAGCCTGAAAAGCAGGATAAACTCAGAAACGAACTAAATTGAAATAACGAAAGAAATATCGGAATAACTGATACCAACGGAACTAAAAATACTCGGAAAAAGCCCACGGACGTGGATTGAACAAGGAAAAGGAACGACAAATATGGATAACGACAGATAAAGTGACAATTTCTAGGGACAAACCTTCCCAAACTCAAACCTCCCGCCATTACGGCGCACGCCATAAACCAAAAACACACGTGCATACGCTAAAATACACGTGCACATGCAAAATCTAACTGACAATTTTGCATTCTAGTGCCCTACTAAAGATTAACACTGTTAACAACAGCAAATGAACAATCAGATCGTTGTTTATTTAGTAAAAATTATAAGCTAAAACAAAAAATAAAAGAAGAAGATGATGTCTCCTCCAGTCGGGATCTAACTGACAAAAGTGCATGTTAGAACTCTCCAAATTGGTGTAACTAATACGTAATACATTCTACAACTTTAGACTAGTTACACATTTCTGACTACTTTTAGTACAAAGCTAATGTATGAACTACATAGTCATATTGACTATACCTGAATAGTAAGCATGCAATTTTGCACCCATTATCACCCTTAAGTAGTCATGAAGTAGTCACTGTGACACCTAATAATTAGAATGAACAGTTTTACCAATTTTCACAAGTTGCTGAACATTGCTTGGAGTCCACTGCAAATAATGTCCCACATTGAAATTAATTTGTTTTAATTTCTTGAAGCTTCAGCCCCATATCATACCAGAGTGATTTCCTTCTCACCCACTCACCCCATGGAATTCTCTGATGTCACCTTAAGCTGTGAAATAACATGGCAAGGCAACCCAAAAGAGATAGTGAAGTACTCATGGTTTAAAGATGAAAGAGAAAAATACACAGGTCAGAACATCACACTGAGGTAAGTTGTCACTGACATATTGACGTCTTTGAGCATCGGTCCTTACTTCTGATGCCATCAAGTGCCGCTTTCATGTAATACCAGATATGCCATTAAATAATTATTTTAATTGTGAAAAAGAACAGTACTTCCATATAAGACTGATTATTAGCAACTGAAGGGGCATTTTAATTAGTCTGAATATTCACAAATTTGGGAACGATGAACCGTGCTACATTTTAGCTTCAGACTTCAACAGGATTAATCACACAAAGATAATAATTTATTGTTACCTTAGCATTGGTGCTATATACACATTCTGCTTGGGCAGGCATTATTTAATTTGCTGACAATGAACCTTTAAATTCCTCTGGTCCTCTTCGGGTCATCTTTGTGTTCACAGAAGTGTAACTGAAGAGAATGCTGGATCCTATCGATGTATCATCAACAATAAATTGAACTTGTCAACTCCCACAAATGCTTCCGAAGGATTGCAATTGCACGTTGTACCTCTTATGTGTAAGTGATTGCAACTTTCAAAAATTAACATCACAAATGCAGTATCCAATAGATATTTCATTCGTAAAGTGATTATCCATAGGCCACCTTTATGTGCCTCAGTGAATTAGTAACTTTAAGAACAGATGAGGATTGAAAGAAAGCACAGAGCAAAAAGTATAAAGATCTAACTATATTGGGCAATTTGTTTTGATAATTCAACTCCTCAGCCATTCTAGATCCCAGAGATGACCTTCTTTTTTAATTGAATGTAAAATCAAACTTAATATAAGCATGCATGTTTGGCATCCAAACAGGTCTGCCCCAGCTTGAATTCAAATTCATTGAAATGGATAGTGAATTCCTGATGATCTCTTGGCGTCCCACATATTCCTCCAAATGCAGAATCCATCGTCCTGATGTAGAACTCATCATACAGTTGCAAGGAGGAAATGAGACCCAGTACCACTATCAACATAGTTTAATGGCATCTCAGGTAAAAAAATTTTTCATTCTATGTCCTTTTCCTTCATGTGACTTTCCTTCTTTTCCTAATTTAATAAATCATCTTATTGCTTCAATATGACCTGTTATCCTCGGAATCTTTCTGCTTCATCTTTCCACACTGCTTCTTTAGTTTCTTCCATTCTTTTGCTGTATTGTCATCTTCATTTTTATCTTCTATTTTCTTCACTAAACTTCTCTGAGAAATTATACTACCTGATCTTACTCATTTCCATAATTTGTATCACCAGAAGTTTCTAGTTTCCTCATTTTACTTTTATTCTCTCATTTTACTTTTATTCTCTCTCATGACATGAATTCCACGCAAATGTTGCATCTCTTGGAAACATGACCTTTTCTTGCATGAAGTGACCTGGCACTGAAAATTTTCAAAATATTTACCAAAAACAAAATTATTTGTGATCCAGATATGTAAGGTTACTTGTTATTTACATACATTTTGAAATTTTTATGCTGGTTAGATTGTTTTCTTTCAATGTTCATCAGAAATTGTGATATTTTTTTTCATTCCTGTTTATTTCACTAAAAAAAAATAGTGAAAAATACAATTTTTCGAGGCTTCAATGCAAGTGGATAACTTAGTACTTGATGTTTGATGTTGACATCACTTGATGTTAATATATTTCAAATTCGCAATTTTTAAATAATTTTTCCCATTTTAGTATTGTCTGGCTCCATGGGCTAAATTCAATTAAAGGTAACGGAATCACATTTGACTCGGTAACGGAATCACACAATTCCCTTAAAATCCCATCCTAAAGGGAGCAGCACAATTCCCAGCAGTGAAGACCAAGTCCATCTAAATGGAACTACTCTGAGAATATATTCCTGGGATGAGCACGGTCAGTTTATATCTCCCATAGCTGGAATATTTTTCTTAAATGAGACGATGAGATAAAAAAGTCACAAAAATGGGTGTTTTTGCTCGTGATTCCGTTACCCAAAATTTGATTTGCCCTAAAAAACTGCTCGGGCATATTTCAGAAATTTTGCATGTCAAAAAATCAAGTTTACATTCCCATAAATCAGAATAAATCACAAATTCCTGATTTTATTCATCATATCATCGGTAATGTATCAATAAATGTCAATTTTCATGACCCGGCGGTGATTCCATTACCATGGAATTCATGATATTCCAGGTATTTTCTTTCACTAGTCCTTTCATTTTCTTCCTTTATCCCCTCTACCCTTGTCTGAAATCTGTCTTAAAATTCCTACTGTTTGCTTTTTTTTCCATTCTTCCCATCACCAATTCACACAAACAATGTAAACTCAGCAAAATACTTCAGGTACATTGTTACTGTCTTTGCATACTTTTACAACAGTAGTTATTGATAATTCTTTTACATTACATTTCAGAAATTCCTGGATATTAAGAGACATTTTGATATGGGCGTAAACTATGAATTATGTCTGATCTTCAAGAACTACCCAGATAACAAATATTGTAAGATTTGACCACTGATATCTTTCTTTATGCATCATTTATTTAATAATTTTTTTAAACAATAACTGATCATGAATGTCTTTAAAATCAAAACTTCCTTCTGTTCATAATGGCTTACACGATACATGATTATACATCCCATCAACTGAGAAAGGAAGATCTATGATATTTCTCCATCAACGCGATTGCAGTTAAAACCGATATCCAATAAACAATTTTCAAGACGAAGTGACAAAAAAGTAACCACTTCATAATTTTTGTGTATCATAGCAATTTTGCTTGACAAGTGATAAATCACAACTTTTGAATGAAACTTGACATTTGGTCTGTTTTGAGGCAAGGTCACATGTCTGTGAGTTTTCCATTGCTTAATTATTTGACTAATAACTAATACCTAATACTCCTTTGACTAGAACACTTTTTTGTGATTTGAATAAATGCATTATTCTTTTACAGGTCAATCTAAACAGATGGGTTGGAAAATCACAGGTCAGTTGATCATTCTTGGCTCTGTGCTTGGCATGCTTGCTATCCTTGCAGCTGCTGGCTTACTCTTCAATTACAAGTACAGGCGAATGAAGAAGAGACAGATTTCACAATTACAAACTGAGCTGCCGCATATTGAGAGCCCTGCAATTTCAGAAGCAGAAAGTAATATTTATTGCGAAATAGATTATGAAGTTTTAAGATCGGGTTCTATACCAATGGCCAATCTTTTGCAACAACCACAGGTTTTTGTTGACATGTCAGTGAATGATTTGTTAGAGGAACCATTACCTAATTTGTTGCCACATGTCGGTGATGGTGCAACATCCAATGGTTTGTCAGGAGCAGAACGTACTTACATTGGACTGTTAGACAAGGATGCATCAGAAGAAGCTTCGAGCACTAATGAAGGTGTCAGAATATACACAAGTTTGCACGGAGGTGTACGAAGATCCGCAGGCTTATGTGGAGATGTCAAGAGATCCACAAGCTTGTCTGGAGGTGTCAAGAGATCCACAAGCTTGCCTGGAGGTGTCAAGAGATCCACAAGCCTGCCTGGATGGGTCAGAAGATCCACTAGCTTCTCTGGAGGTGTCAAGAGATCTACTAGCTTGCCTGGAGGTGTCAAGAGATCCACAAGCTTGCCTGGAGGTGTCAAGAGATCCACAAGCTTGCCTGGAGGTGTCAAGAGATCTACAAGCTTGCCTGGAGGTGTCAAGAGATCCACAAGCTTGTATGGAGGTGTCAAGAGATCCACAAGCTTGCCTGGAGGTGTCAAGAGATCCACAAGCTTGTCTGGAGGTGACAAGAGATCTGCAAGCTTGCTTGGAGGTGTCAAGAGATCCACAGGCTTGTCTGGAGGTGTCAATAGATCCACAAGCTTGTCTAGAGGTGTCAAGAGATCCACAAGCTTGTCTGGAGGTGTCAAGAGATCTACTAGCTTGCTTGTAGGTGTCAAGAGATTGACTAGCTTATCTGGAAGCATCAAAAGATCCACTAGCTTGCCTGGTTGTGTCAGCAGATCCAAAGCTATTGTGGAAGTTTTAGAAGATCAACAAAAGTGTGTGGAAAGGTCAGCAGATGCAAACACTTGCTTGGCGGTGTCAAACAATCTGCATGTTTGTGTGGATGTGTCAAAAGGTCTTCAAGGTTGTGCGGGCGCGTCAACATATCCAAAAGCTTGTACAAAGATGTTAGAAGATGGAAAAGCTAGTGTGGAGGTGCCAGAAGGTCAACAAGCTTGTGCGGAAAATCCACAAGCTTGCTTTGAAGTGCCAAAAGTTCAACAAGCTTGTATGGATGTGTCAGAAAATCTACAAGCTTGCATGGAGATGTCAGGATTTCTACAAGCTTGTTTTGAGTTGTCAGAAGATCTGCAAGCTTATGTGGAGGTGTCAGAAAGTCGACAAGTTTGTGCAGAGGTGTCGGAAGATCTAAATGATTGCCTTGTGGTGTCAAAAGATACCCAAGCTTACGCGGAGGTGTAAGAAGATCCACTTATTTGTGAGGAAAAGGCAGAAATATCATGGAAATGATCATGTTGTCCCTGCCAAGAAGTTAAAAGTAAGAAATAATTTACGAAATTGAACGATACATTTCATGATAGGCCATGTAACCCAGATGTTTCTGAGGGTAGTCTTCACATTGTGCAGGTATAATCAAGATGCTGCTAAAGGTTAGCCATGGACCTCTGGGGTCAGGGGTCAGAGTCCCGGATACGCTCATTGGAAAATCATGAGATTTTAAAGACAGGTTTTGGGAGAATCAAGATATCTCCAAAAATATTTAATAACTTCTGTTAATTTCAATTTAACCACCTAAAAGTATATAAAATTTCTCACTGAAGGCACCTATTTCTATATCTCTACATGTTAAAATAAATGAACACTCAACCTGTGAAGTTTAAGAGATTATTTTTTTCTTCATAGATTGAACAAATGGCGTCTTCCCATTAGGTGAGGGAGAGTGATGCCATAACAAATGTTTGTGATGTCACAGGTTGTTTTAGTGAGATCATAATGGTGACATCACACACCAATGTGAGGATGATTTCTGTCTCTCAATTATTTTTGACATTTTCTCTAATTTAAAAGTAATTTTCACCATGCCAATCTTTTGTGCGAAAATGCCACCAAGACTAGTGCAGTCTGTAGTAAAATGTGTGGGCTGTTCAAATACAGAATTACATAAAATTCTCATAAAAATTGTCACATTTAGGCCAATTCTCCAACACCATGTTAATTTCTAATGATTTTGTATGGAATGACCTATGACCCATGATCACTCATGGGTCCCAGGGTCAGCTCATAGGCCGTAGCCAATATATATCTTTTTCAGTAAAATGAAACAAGGTTGCTCACTCCTCACTTGGCCTGAGCTGTCCAGGAGCCCAGCATAACCTCAGACTGACCTGACCCAATTCTTTGAGCTTCTCTGATTCGCTGAGAAGCTTTCAAGAGATAATGGCCTCAAAGTGTTGCACCATAATGACAATGGTTTTGTATTTACGTGATTAAGGGGCTGTTTTGGTGTTCATGTTTGCAGTTAAGGGGATTAGTATGCATTCATCCAAAAACTAGCTCCAGCAAATCTTAGAATTTGAGGTTGCCAATTTACACATTGTGGTCACTCATACAACTGTGGTAATAAAATAAAACACTGGATTAAAAAATTGCTATTCCACATAAAAAGACTACAACAAACTGGAACAAACAAAACTTGAAACAGAAAACAACATGCTCTTATAACAAAATCCAAGAAATCCCTTCAGGGCCTTCAGTGTCAAAGGTGACCTTGGGCTTCTGATAAGATCACAGAGAACAATTAGTTTTTGGATACTGCTACACCTTGTTAATATTTAGTTACATGCAGGTATAATCACCTGTTTGCAAACCCAAACAATAACTGTGAAAGACTAACACCTGTGGTTAGCTTATTAAGGTAACCAGGATTAGTTCTCGCTTGCAAAAAAAACACTCAGGGTAAAGTGTTTTCCCAAGACAAATTCCAACTGAATGGATATTTCCTTGAAATTCCTGAAATTAGGCTACAACCTCCCGACAGCCCTCAGGGTAGCCAAGTACATATGGACAAGGAGTGGAAGGCTACAAGGTAGCCACCAAATTGATTAATGCCAGTAATTTTGTGTAAGAACCAATGCATTAACCTTTGCTTTAAGTAACATAATTATACAGGGAAAGCAACTCACATGCATTATATAAAATGTGCCATATATTTCATTGCAAGACAGGCAACTAAACCTGTTTTGGAAGATTGCGCCACAAGCATTTAGCAATATTAGCGTTTTTGGTAGCGATTGTATTAATTAATTTAGGTTGCATGCATTATAGTTATGATTTTTCTGGTATTATCCAAATCTTCTGGCATTATAATCATTTAGTTTAATTTTTAACTTTTTTTTCTTTTCTTTCTTTGTCACTCACAAATTGTTTGCTAGTGTACGAGGGGCGTTCAGAAAGTTTGAGGCTTTTTTTTATATGGACACTTATTTTCAATCTAGAACTATGAATTTTTCACAGGATAAAATTCAGCATGTTTGGAATGGATTTTCCAAAATTTTGGACTATTTGGACATTTTAAAGTCATTCAGTGGTTTCCATGGAAACTGAAAGTTCAGCTTCTTTGGGCAGATAATACTGAAACCACTAAAGCCAATGAATTTTGGCTGTGAGAGACCTCTCTCTATCACTTGCATTAGTGAGATTGACAATATTTGACACAAGAAATATAATATTGGCTTTAAAAAATACTCCCAAGCTCACCAAAGGCATTGCTTCATACACCCGACCCATTGAAGTAAATGTTCCTTGAAGTCCTCCTAACAAATTTCGGTTATCCAAAGCCTTTTCTCCTCCAGTGCCTGAGACTATAGCCCCCATGAACTAAAGTAAGGGAAAACCAGGACTTATGTAAAGCAACATGTCACAGGAATAGCTAGGATGGATAGTGCTGTCCATTTTGGTCTCTTGTTCATACTAGTGAATCAATGCTTTCACAAGACCTTATGTAGTCAAGGAAACACACCTTTGCCTCCTGAATTTCCCTCGCCAATTCTAGCATGCAGGAGTGCTTTCCTACATGGGTTCAGTGTAGGAATACACAAATTTGGTGTGCTTGAAAGCATATTTAGAAGCCAATACCATATTTCTTGCATCAAATATTGTCAATCCCACTAATACAAGTGACAGAGAGAAGTCTCTCACAGTCACAATTTCTTGGCATTCTTGGTTTCAGTGTTACCTGCCCCAAGAAGCTGAACTTTCAGTTTCCATGGCAACCACAGAATGACTTAAAAATGTCTAAATTATCCAAAATTTTGGAAATCCAATCCAACTATGATGAATTTTATCCTGCGAAAAAATCATCGTTCTAGATTGAAAATAAGTATCCATATGAAAAAAGCCTCGAACTTTCTGAACGCCCCTCGTATAATGGAATGGGAAGATTTTTTTTTTACGGTTCTGTAGCATTGAATTATTAGAACAGCTCATATTTTGACTTTTCCATTTTTTATGCGGCACGTATCTTTCATTTAGTCAATTGTTTTGCATTTAATGTCTTATGTACATATCTTGTCATGGTTTTGCAGCCTTTGTCATATCTTGTTGCCTTATATATTGTTGTTTGAGGCAGGAATGAAGCATCATTTAAAGCCCTGGTTATAGTTTTGTGAAATATCTCTATGCTTACTTAATCATGTTTTGCTTAGCAACTGGCCATGCTTTGTCCAGAATAAGACTGCAGATGGTGAATTTGCAATTGGCTGTGTTTTATTCAGCATTTTTATTAGTGTAATTTTCACATATTTTATGATGAGATGGAGAAGCAGTTTTACAATTTCTGAACTATTTTATAATCCCCAGTTTAAAATATTCCACTGGACTATGCACATGAACTCTTAAAATAGCAGACATCGGGTACAGTGGATGCTGCCTCAGTCAATGACCAATGGATGGTGTATCATGGCATCAGTGGGTATCGGTCCATTTTTTTATAAAATTGCTTTTATCATTATGTGTACTGTTGCATTAATTATATAAGTGTATACATTTTATTAGCATCAGTTGTACATTTACTGATTGTGTAATAGTTTCTGTTATTAGACATAAGGTAATTGTACCACATGGTAGAGAACATTTCAGCTAAAATTTTCTCCTTTCTACCTTATTTATTATTATTATTATGATCATATTTTTAAATAATTTTCACTTTATTTATGTTTATTAATGATTTTTTCTTTGCTGGGCTTGCCCTCCTGTCTGTATAGCTCTTAGAGCTTTGGGAGGAAGCCTCAAACATCCTCTGTACTAACTTATGAATAACCTGTTTATTGAACTGATAGCTGTATTTATATGTATATGTCAAAAATGTTACCTTAACGATGTTGGAAAGACAATAAAATCAAATCAAATCAAAACTTTTCTTTTATTTTTGTCAATACTTACTCAGGCCTGCATGGCACTACATATCCTACAGAACCTGCAAAAATTTAGGAAATTGGGAAATTGCTGCAGTTGGCAACTTTACCTGACTGGAACCTAGATAACACAATTAGAGACATCTGGTGTTTCTTTACTTACACTGTAACACCAGTGACAGTTTTGTCTTAGTTATTGTGGAATCATCCCAATTTCACACATACACAATTTCGTGAAAAGCAATATTTGACATGTACACAAATACCTTGGTCGTGTATATGTTCGTTTTTACAGGTTAACAAATTCGTCTACATGACATATTATGTATAATACACAACCCTCCAAAAGTTTGAAAAGGTGAGATTTCTCTCAAAAATACCTCATCTTCAACACAACTTTTGTTTTTTACTTACAACAAACAATATGGAAATTCACATTCAGGCCATAAGGTGTCCGTATTTCATGGTTTTAGATCATTTTGGTATAAATTTATATAAATTTCTCGATATCCCATTTTAAAAATTTTTATAAAAAGCTATAAAAGCACTGTTGTCTTCCATATTTATGACATTTTATCATTTTTTTTACACATTTCCACTGGTTTGTGATGATTTTACTTGAAGTTTCGACCAGAAAATGGCCGTTGAAAATCTGACAAAAAATACTGATTTTGGCTATTTTTGGGTCAAAATCATGCTGAAACAGCTTTAAATAAAATAATTTTCACTAGAGATGATACATTCTACGACTATACTTCATGGTGAGCCGAAATTATCTTAATTTTGTATTTTTGTGTGGTCAATTCCAATTTTTAAACTGTCTTTTCGGGGTCAAAAATAACTGTTACGGTCATGTTACAACTCTCGAAACGCTTAAATATAATGAAATTTCATAAAACTAGAAGATAACTTGGCTGTGACAATTTTCTATAAGATACCAAAATTTGGGATATATATATCGAGAGAGGCCATAAATTTCAATCAAAATGACCTAAAATGACAAAGTAAAGACAACTTCTGACTTCAATGTGACTTGTTTTATTGTTTGATGTGAATATTTAACAAAAATTCCATTCAAAATCAAGTATTTTCAAAAGAAACCTCACTTATCCCGGTGTATTCAAACTTTTGGAGGGTAGTGTATATATAGGTACATCCCAAAAATTTAATTTTTATCAGAAGATACACTAGTTTAATTGGAAGCATCAAAAGATGTACAGCAGGCATACTTGGAGATGAAAAAAACTAAAACTAAAACTATTGAAATTACAAGGAAATGATAAGTTAAGGCACTCATACTATACAAGAACTTTTAATGTCTTAATCACACACATTTTTACCTAGGGACAGTTGTTGTATAATTGTTGCCTAAACCAAGCACCCATAATATATGATACATGTAAGAGCATTACATTTTAGTCATGCATGCAGGAATGAGAATGTTTGACTTTTCAATGCTTTTCCCAGCCATTAACCACATTAGCTGTGGCTAATTATAAAGCAAATGTCTAACGAGGCGACCATTGTTTGCAAGCAATCGTGTCATATGAATTAGTTGCATACATCCGTTCCTACATTTTAAGACCCCCAGTGAAATCCGGCCGTGTGGCTTCACAATTTCTGAGATGGGCCATAACCTCAATAGGAACATGGTGCATGTGTCTCATGCGTACAATTAAATGTAACCGTGGGCGGCCATACTTATCACTGAGAGACAAAAGGTATCAGGGCATGCGAATGGCTTCAGTCCAACCACATACCAGCATATGACAAATCAAAGAAATGCCCAAGACATGTGTGTTTTGATATATTTTTCACGGATTCCATCCAATTTTCCATAGATTATGAAAAACATTTTCTCAAAATTCACAGTTATTATTAGGAGTTGTTGGTTCTACAAGTTGTAGATTCGTATCTACCTCTGTCTTGTGCCTAACAGCTAAAAGCACAAATAGTAACAATGTATAACAGTTTGTGATCACTACTGTTGATGTATGTTAATTAGAATTTGTTATGTGATTTGGCTCCCACCAGTTATGCATTTCTCAAAATATGCAAATACTATAAAGGAAAAAATGATTTGCATGCCACAAAATTGTCAAAATAAGTGAGATGTACAAGGTCATCTATTGCATTTCCACCATATCTGAATGTTATTTGCAAAATGACCCTGCTTCTGCAATCTCCAAATTCGAATTGCATACGCTAAATAGGGTATTATTGGTATGCATGCGTATGAATGTAATGCAAGGAGTACTTTCAAGTGACAAGAGGCTATGAAAGCTCTGATTTTAACCTGGACTGACTTGAAACATAGTAAGTCTGGGTAACTTCAAGAAATTATGAACTAATACATGTTGGTGACTGGTACTTGGTGGTATAATACAAAAATTACCTTTGTCGCACGCATAATACTCAGAAAAACTTTCATTATTTAAAAAAAAATTTCGTGCAAATAGAGGAGCAGATATACTAATATTACCTGTTGTGACAATCACCACAATATTTTAGTAGTTTGAACATGTTTCATGACCTAGCCAAGTATATTTTGGCATAAATAAAGCTTTTTTTAATATTTGGGGTCAAATTACAAGAATTACCTTTGTCGCACACCTTTGTTGCATGCGTAACTCTCAGAAAAATTTTCATTATTTAAATTTTTTTCTTGCAAATAGAGAAGCAGTCACACTATTATTATCTGTTGTGACAATTACCACAACATTTTAGCAGTTTGAACATGTCTCATGACCTAGCCAATAATATTATGGCATAGATAAGGCTTTTTTTAAAATTTTGGATCAAATTGTCTATAAAGGCAATATGCAATCAAACAACATCTTTTCAGTCAAAATGGTTGTACTTTCAGTATCAAATCAGTTATAACTTTTAAATATCATCATAAGAAATGGATTTTAAGCAAAACCATAACATATTTTGCAATTTCAGGCAACGTAATTACTTAAAATCAGGATTTTTTTTTCTAAAGAAAATCGGCCAAAAATCATGCTTCTTTCATCATTTGCTGAGTTAATACTCACTTCAGGGGAACTTATTTGGCAAGGATGTTAAGCAAACATCAAGACTCATAACATAGGTTAGTTGAAATCTTTTTAAAGGAACATACATGTATGTGTCTGAGGCAAATTTATTTACATTTTTGAAAGAACACTGCTGAAAAATTATTAAAGCAATGTGTACTCACAATATATAAGGTCTATCTGAATGAAAACATCCCTGAAGACTCCACAATATTTGCCCTACGTCATCATATAAAGATATTAGATTTCCTTTGATGATGAATTAACATTTAGCTAAGTTTTCCTTTGTTGCCATGGAGAAAAAATTTAAAAAGTTGGCATTATTCAGTTATTATCAGTTATTTCCACTGGAAATATAATTTCTGGAACTCAGATATATTCTCAACAAAATTATAAGATCATTTGATAAAAAAAGATACATTATAAAGTTTTTATGGTCATGTCACACTTTGGCTTCATTTTTGAGACAGGCCTTAAATCTACAATTGATTTATCAAGTAGCAATACCTTTTAATCCTTTAACAAAACTGAATGAATATAATATAATGCCACTAACAGACTTACAATTAGGTCTTTAAATTATACGACTCAAGCATCCGTGTGATTTTACCACACTGATTAAGGAAAACACTGAAAGTGTCATGTAACTCATTAAAAATAATTAATAGTACTATGTTCTAATCTAATTCATACTAATTAATTTCTGGCTTTAGTGGTATTTCCTTATTTTCGAATGTAGAGGCTTTGGATGCATTATAGATTCCGCAATTTGCGAAATGTCATCATCAAGGATAATGTTAAAAGTTGTATTGGGTTTCTAAAAAAAGTTTCTAATCGAATTTTGGGCATGGCAATCACGGATAAGTTCGGTTTGAAAACAGCAATTATTTTGTTTTTTATTCACGTTCAAGCTGATCCTAACAGATGTGATTTACATTGTAAGTATATTAATTTTTTTTTAATGTTTTGACCAAATTTTATTGTGAGTTTTGTACAAATCTGATATAACAGTGCGATGTTCTGTGGAGGTGTCCGAATGTATAATAACTAATAGCATTTTGATAAAAGGACATTTTTAAAGTTCAATGCACAGTAATTTCATTGAAACTGAACCCCATTGACTTTACATTGTTATATTTCAGTCAACAGGCCCAACAATTCTGTCACATTATGGAAGTATGAAGGGGAAAATGTGATGTTTGAATGCCCAGGACACAAAACGGGTTTTTCGTATTACCAATATCCCTTTCGCCACTACTGGTATGAACAAGACTATAACTGCTCTGGAATGAATCTTTCAACAGTCATTGCTTTTTTTCTGGCAAAAGGGCATAGGTATTATATTTTTCAGTACAGTTTTACCTGTATTATTGGACTCCTTGTTGTAAAGCGACTTGTCTTATGTAAAATAAGTTGTATTGCTCCCAAACTTAGTAGTATTGTTAGTGCACCCCAAAGAGAGGCCGCATTCCGTGTTAGACTGCCCACCCAGGTGCAATGGGTACTTGGCAATAAGGTAACAACAGTGATGGTGCTGGAATGAGCTCTTAAGCCCCTGTGGTTAACCTCGTGTTCAAGGCTGAATACTCCCCAGGGAGACTCTGGATTGGCCTGCCGAGGATGTTATTGTAAAGTCGGCAGAGCATGTCTATACGACGTAGATGCAGACTGTAAACCCACTACATTACATTACATTACATTGCTTCATGGCCGAAGAACGAGTGGTCTCATGACAATTTATGTGTTAAATCTTCTTTATATATTAAAAAAAAAATTATATAATAGACATTTGTCAAAAACGTAGGCTGAGAATTTTACTATTATGAATACAGTTCAAATGATGAAATTCTGTGGTTAATTATCTCTTGATTAATTTCTTTAGGACACAACCTCTTATCTGTACCAGGAGAAAGAGCAAGCATGAATGAAAAATGTCGACTGAAGATAAAGAACTTGACGAAAATGGATGAGCACACTTACACTTGCATATTTTGGCATGCATTTACGAGGGACTACATAGGGACAGTTGATCTCAAGATAAAAGGTATGCAGTCGTGAAAAAGTATCAATATATTGATGGATTGGAATTTTTAAAAAGTTGTTCTGATGTCATCCTTCACTGAGATATTTTGTGAATGTACAGTACAACTCAAAATAAAGTACGATTACCCCTGCAGGAAGGAAGAATCAGCCATTACTTTACCCTTTCACACCTTTTGACTACCCCTGAATCACTTCCTACTTTTACCTACTTGAAACTACCTTTTAAAATTACATTAAAATCACATTTATACAAACAAATCGCGAACACATGCGCCCTCTCCAAAACGATCGCCCATTCCAGAACAATATACACCAACACCACATGCCCTCCCGTCAAGATGATCGCCCCCTCAGAAACAACTTTTGGAACCAAAGACATTAGGACAATCCCCAGCCCTCTTTTTGTGATTTAAATTTTGCATCATGGAATATAAATGGATGGACAGATAGAAAGAGTGACAATTTTATTAGCATTATTAATGAATTGAATTTTGATATATTAGTTTTAATTGAAACACATCTGAAACCAAATGATAAAATTGAAATTTCCGGATATGAAACATATTGTAATAATAGAACTCATAGACATGTCAACTCAAGACGTAACTTTGGTGGAATTGCTGTCATTTTTAAAAACTCTTTTTTAAACAAATTCAAGATAGAATGCAAAGGTATTCTTGAAGGTATCTCAGTATTTATAATTTCACATGAGGATACTTCTTATAAATTTTTATTTGTTGCTGTATATTTACCACCTGAAAATTCCCCATGGGGTAGAAATGCGGAAGAATTCTTTGAATTTATTACAAATGTGATTTACCAAAATGCTGATGAATGTGATTCTGTGTACTTGTGTGGTGATTTTAATGCTAGAATTGGATCCAAGCAAGATATTATATCAGTGTTAGACAATGTACCAGAAAGGAAAAATCTAGACAAAATATCAAACAAACACGGTGAAGCTTTAATTGAATTTTTGTTGGAAAACAAATTGTGTGTTATAAATGGACGTTTGAATAATGAAAATGATAATTATACTTTTATTTCTACCAGAGGGAAATCTGTTGTAGATTATTTTATTACATCCATTGACAGCTTTAATACTTGTGTAGCTTTTAAAGTACTTAATTCTAAAAATATATTTGAAGATGTATGTAATATCCAAAATGCTGATATATCTGGTTGTATTCCTGACCACTCATTACTAAACATAACTGTTAGAATACCAGTAATAGATCTGTCAACAATACACACTCCTGATTCCATTGATATAACAAGTGATGATATTTTTAATCACGTACCATATACTTACTTTAAGCGATTTCAAATAACTGATATTCCTGAACAATTTCTTTCATCAAACCAAGTAAATTTTGATTTTCATTATATTTTAGAAAAAATTGAACAATGTTCAAATCTCAATGATATAGATAGTGTGTATGCTAATCTATGTGAAATTTACTATCAAGAAATGGACAAGTGTTTTAAAAAAAAGAAGATATTACCAAATCAGAAAAAAGGTTTAAAAAAATGTTGTAAACCTTTTTGGTGTGATGAACTGCAATCTTTATGGAATATCTTACGAGAAAAAGAAGATGTTTTCTTAAAAGAACAAAAAAATAACAGAAGGGAGGAAAGACTTGATTTTTATGATGCTCAAAATAATTTTGATCGAACGTATAGAAAACTAGAGAGGAAATTTAAAAAGGAAAACTTAGAAAAAATAGAAAATATTTCTGTCAAAGATCCAAATGAATTTTGGAAACTATTGAAAAATCTTGGTCCTAAAAAGAAATATTGTATTCCTTTTGAAATTTATGATGAAAATGGAAATGTAGTTAATTCACATCATGCTGTAATGAACAAATGGAAAAATGATTATCATGGATTATATAATGAAAATTTGGTTAATTGTAATTTTGATGAGAACTTTTATCAAGAAGTAACTGATAATCTGTCATATTTAAGAAATGTTACAATTGGTTTAGAAGGTTTGAATCATGAATTTTCTGAATACGAGGTTCACAAAATTGTCATGAATACAAAAAATAATAAGGCTGTAGGTCTTGATAGTATACCATATGAAATTCTAAAAAATATGATATCCATTCAAACTTTAACCTCTTTATTTAATAAAATCTTTTATTTATGCATCATCCCCGAATATTGGAAATTTGGAATCATTATGCCTATACCCAAGTCTTCGCTTTCTGATCCTAGAATTCCCCTTCAATACCGTGGCATTACACTCTTATCAACAATTTATAAGATTTTCACTGCTGTATTGAACAATCGACTTATAAATGTTGCAGAGAATGAAAAGGTGTATAAAGACGAACAAAATGGTTTCAGAAGGAAAAGGTCATGTTTAGAACATATTTTCAGTATAACATCCATTATTAGAAATAGGAAAATTAAAAAATTACCTACATTTGTTTGTTTTGTTGATTTTGAAAAAGCTTTTGACAGAGTAAATAGAAATTTGCTATTTCACAAATTACTGAATTATGGTGTATCTGGTAAATTTCTTGATATATTGAAATGTATTTATACTGATGCAAATGCAGGTGTTTGTGTTAATGGATATATTAGCAATTGGTTTGAAGTTAATCAAGGAGTAAGACAAGGTGATTCTTTGTCAGCAACTCTGTTTGGTTTATTTATAAATGATATTGTGGACGAGTTCAATGATTGCATTGGTGTTAAAATTGGAGACACAAATTTAAAATGTTTGTTATATGCTGATGATATAGTGTTAATAAGTGAGACTGAGACTGATTTACAGAATATGATATGTAAACTTGAAAACTGGTGTTGCAAATGGACAATGAAAGTTAACATTGATAAATCAAAAATAATGCATTTCAGAAATAAGACTCAAACTAAATCAGACTACAAATTTGTTTATGGTGATGATGAAGTTTGTTACGTGGAAAAATACAAGTATTTAGGCACAATTCTAGATACCCATCTAAACTTCGAATTAACAGCTGATTCACTGGCAAATTCAGCTAACAGAGCACTAGGAAGTTTATGTACAAAATTCAAAGCAAACAATGGTTTTGGATATAAGACTTATACTAAATTATATGATTCAGGAATTGTTCCAATTCTAGATTATGCAGCTGGAGTTTGGGGTTTTAATGTTTCTAAAAGAAGTGAAATTGTCCAGAACAGAGCCATAAGATTCTTTTTAGGAGTTCACAGATTTGCATCAAATTTAGCTATTAATGGGGACATGGGATGGATTTCTTGTATTACACGTCATAAGTTAGAAATGTTGCGATTATGGAACAGATTATTGAACATTGAGAATGATAGAATAGTTAAGAAAATATTTGTATGGGATAAGTCAATATGCAAAAATTGGAGTAAAGAAATCAAATTAATTTGTGAAGAAATCAGTATGTTGACAAATTTTGAAAATAACACTTTTATCAATGTACAGAATGCCAAAGAAATTCTACACAGAAATTATTGTGAGAGATGGCGAAATGAAATCACTGTTGTACCAAAATTACGCTTTTATAGTATTTTTAAAAAGAGCTATAATGTAGAAAATTTTGTAATTAATATTCAAAACAGGAGAAAGCGTGCCCTTTTATCACAATTTAGATACGGTATTCTACCATTAAGAATAGAAACTGGACGTTTTCAAGACACTCCAATAGAATACAGATATTGTCTTTTTTGTAACTTCAACTACATTGAATCTGAAATGCACTTTATCTTTCATTGTCCCTTTTATAATGATATTAGATTTGAGTTCTTCAACAGGATAAGACAAAATAATTTCTTTTTTGACTTATTAAATGATGACAGAAAAATTGAATTCCTGATGAAAGATGATTGTATTAAAGAAACAGCTAATTTTATATGTAACGCTTTTGAAAAAAGACAAAGTGCTTTGTATACATAGTTTAATTTACGTAATTGTCGATACTTGCCAATAACAATACGATACTTGTAATTATATATGTCGACATCAAATTAGCAATATGATATTTGTAAATATGTAAATAGGCCTAATGAAAATTAACATTCCAAGAGTTTGAATTATATATCTACTAGTATAACTCGAACAAAGTTTATATTTTTTGGGATTGCTATTACATATTGGACTAATGTATATATGCATATCAACAAATCATTTCAAATTTAATTCAAATTTGTATTATTCAACGAAAATTCTGTTATTTTGATGTATTATCGTTTTTGAAGTGAATTGTAAGCCCAAGAGGGCTGGGGGCTAGAATGTGAGCCCATTTCACGTAAATAAAGAATTTCTCTCTCTCTCTCTCTATACAACACAAATTTTAACTCAATCACCCCCATTGTGTTTGATTTACTTGATATGTTGCATTTCTGCTAATTGCAATTATATTGGTATCTGTATAAATAAAGTTCTTAATATGGGCTAAGGTTGTTGTAAGGAGTCAAAGGGAGTTGTAAGGAGATTTGGGGTGGAGAGGAGAAAAGAGGGCAAAATAGGTAAACAGAGAACTTCTTACAGAAAATTTTCTTATTTTATTTTAGGTTGTACTGTACAATTCAAACAGGAATTACACACAGGGAGATGTTTTCTTTACATTCAGGTCAATTGTAACACTGTTTAATATATGCCAGTTACATAAAAAGAAAAATTTAAAAATTCCGTTTTAATACATATAAAATACTAATACCCTATTCTCTATGGGGGGCTCAAATATTTAAAAATAACATGCACAGGGCACTTTAAAGGGCACTCTGTACGTCATCTAACTACTGTTTCTGAATCTTGTTTATTATCGTTTTCATAGCTACATGTTTTTCAAGTTTGCAATTTGCTTCATTCCAAAACTGTGATGTCAGAGATTAATTTAATAATTTTGTTTATTACAAGCACGTATTTCAGGAAACTGACAAAGTGCAGTGACACATGGATGATGTATGTTTCACTATGCACTGTAACTGAATCAAACAGTCTACTTAGCCTCAAAGGAGAGCAGGGGCGTAGATCCTGGGGGGGATGGGGGGGATGCATCCCCCCCAAGGATGAACCTGGGGGGGGATGGTCATATGATTATCCCCCCCTAGAATTTAAAATTATTACCACAAGATGTTGACAATTATCAGTCATATTTTCGCATTTCTCTGATGATACCAGTTGCCTCTTTTGTGTAAAATACAAGTTTCAGAACTAACTTTGGATAATCTAAAATATATTGACTTTTGGACCCTGAAGTGGTCGCCGAAATCCATCAGCGCGCGACTTTCGGCCCGTTAGGCCTTGCGCAAAATTTGCATTCACCGAAATCATCCCCCCCTACAAATATGAAAAATCTACGCCCCTGAAGGAGAGTTGCAATTACTGACAAAAGAAGTTGTTTGAAATTGTGATGACTGGTGTATTGTGAAAAACAGCAACACATTTTGTTTGGAAAAAATGAGGTGCAGCACACACTCAGCTTAGACATGACATTGTGTTGTTTGTTGTGGTTGTTAACAAATAGTAACATTGCCTGACAGTTTTAAATTCCTTTGTCATTAACTGTGATGTCAAACTCTGAACTGATATGTCACAGATTGAAGATTAGACCAATCACATTGACAGATACCCAATGATGTCACGGTTTAACTGCAATACGAAGTTTTAAAAAAAACACATAGCTATGAAAACGATAATAACTGTTGCTACTACATAACAGAGCATACAAACGTAGCAACACATTGATGAAGCGTGTAGTGGTGTTTTGTCCTAATTGCTGACCTTTTGTTGTTTTTTAAATTCTCAGTGAGCTATAAATAGATCTGGGTTGGGGAAGCCCCTCGTTAACATCACAGGACTCCATCTTTTCAGTTTTCCTTGGATGGTTTTCCTGGGTCTCTAAAATGGTATTTAAACAATGTGTACGTTCCTGTAAAGTTGATCAACACAATCTTAGGTAAATTAAACCCTGTGTGCAAAGTTTGAATGAAATTGGAACAGTATTTTGTCTAGAAACTTGTCAACAAGATTCCAGAGAAGACCAGTAACAATAGGGCAGAATGCCCTAAAAAAACCATTTATCCAGCTGGATTCCAGCAGCCTGGCTTTAAGCTTTCTGAACTCCTTCAAAATTGATTCGAAGTTTCATCTTAAATTTTCAAGATATGAAAAAGATATAATACAGTGAGTTGATAAATCTTTTCAAGCAGGAAGGACCACTAGAATGTGGTTTTAGGATTACCATATTGTATTATCACTAAAGTTATAGATGTATGTATGCCACTGTAGACGACAGATTATAATTTCAGATTTTGAGAAACCAAAACTTACCGGCTTGGCAAGGGCATATGCAGAAAATGACGTGGCATTTGCAGTCTGCCAAGTTCCGAAAATGCGCCCTGCTATAGGTAGGGACTTCTTAAAAATTATCTTGCCAACAATTCATTTCACTAACAATCAGAGTTGCAAATGGTTCACGTAACAAAAAATCCTTTTTCAAACTGCAAAAAGCTTCCCAACTCTGCTTAAAGGACATAAATGAGTCATTACTGCAGATTCAATAAGTATGAGTTTCTCTGACTTGATTTGTAACTGTCCACGTAGCAATTTCAGCTTTTCTGATTGGACCCTGGGCAATAAGACGTCCTCCAAATGTGTTAGTTAAAGGTAGAAAGCAGTGAAATATGTATTATTCTGCTTCAGTGAGCAGTTGAGTTTGACAATTTGAGCAGATTAGCAAGAAAATGTAGGCAGTCATTGCCAAATTCAGACACGTCACCTCCAATTTGAACACGTTTTTATGCCATTCAAATTAGTTTATTGCCATGTAATTCAGAGCCTCGACCAATCACATGATCTACATTTGCTACGTTTTTCTGTCAAATCACAGAAACTCATACTTACTGAAATTGCAGTAAACAATTAGATGTGCAGGACTAAAATCAATGACTCTTCAGTCTGCTGCACATTGTCATAAAAATTTCTCTTCAAAATAGTTAAATTTAACAGATATGGAAGCTTACAAGATTCTTGAAATCCTTACCAAGTTTCACTAATCCGTGAATGTTACTTTTTAAGTAATCCAAACTTAAATTGTAGTGAAAACTTTTCCTCCTCACCCTGTACGTCAATGGTATGCCTATGATAACATTTAAAAAATGGGCTTTTTTGCCCTTTTATGGATGGGGGGGGGGATACACAATTAACAGGGGTCACTCGCAATTGTCATATGGGGGAATCCAGAAGGACACATGTCCAATATTGAGAGGGGGGGTATATCAACACAATATCAATTTGTTGTTACACTCTCAATTTGTTGTTTTATCAATATCAAAAAAGGTTTCATGGAAGTGATGCAGAATGGCAAGCTTGTGAAGTCCATGGAACTCATTGAAGGGAACGCCCCACAAGTGTTGTTGTTCCAGATTATGTTTGAAGGGAATATTGAGAATAATGTAACTTGTACAGCTACTCAGAATGTCTCTGGAGTAGTGAGAAAACTTTTCACCACAGAGCAGGTCTTCGTAGGGTGTAAGTATGTTTCAATATATGAAAAATGGCCTGATGATGAATAATGTACTCTACGTTTCATTCCTTGAGGGGTTTTTGACTGTTTTAAACAAACCCGGAAAAACCATAAGGAATTCAATCTCTTAATTCATGAATCTTGGTAGTTTCATGTCAAATTAACCAATTTCTGAAAATTTCTAGCCCGACCATCTCAGATTTTACCTGAGGAGGAGATCTGGTTCAATATGAACCAACATAGCAACAATTATGCACAGTGCCGTGAGGCATTTTGGTTAACAATGGCTGCCAATTTTGAATTTAATAATTATTTAATTACATTTTGGCAGAAAGAAAAACAAAAACAGCAAGCAAATGATTGCTGTAGCCAGAGTTAGGTATGGGTCAGAGTATTTGATGAGTAAGTCAACCATTGAAATATTATTGAAATAACATTGGGCCTGTGTTTCGTTTACTTATGAAAGACTGTGACCCATACCCAACTCCAAGTACAGAAAAGAAAATTGGCAGCCACTATCATCCCACATGTTACAAATATCGGCCTTTATGGCCAAATAATAAGTTTTCCTCTCATCGAATGAGAATTCATGCGTCCACATGCAGTTTGGTTGAGGATGTTTAGCCTTCGGGCAATAGCACAATGTCATGCATTTCACTTGCTTACAGGTGGCACTGTTATTTTTGCACTACTATACATTTGACTAACACCGTTCACTTTTTGGTAAAAATATTTCTTTAGAAAGTACCGTTTCACCAACATTCACCAATTGCTAAATATGACCCAGAAGAATTTATTTAGATTTTGTCTTTATTTATTAAAATCTTTAGATTCTTTTCGAACCAAAGTGATTACATCCTCTTCTCAAAATCCCATGGTATTCACTGACATCACATTACGTTGTGAAGTCACAAGGCAAGGCAACCCGGAAGAGATAGTGAAGTATACATGGTTGAAAAATGGAAAAGAGACGTACCTGCATATGGGTCAGAACATCACACTATGGTAAGGATTGCTAATACGTATACATGTACATGTTATAATGCTGCTGGGAATTGGTATTTAATTATTATCTCTGTAGCCATAAAATGCTGTTTTACGCTATACCAGGAATACACCAAAATAGACCCCCTTCTGTTCTTGGTCATGGTAAATGACCTAAATACACTCCTGCTCATAAATATGGAATATTTTTTGGAAAAAAAGTGTCAAATAAAAGTAAATTTCAGAGAGTGAATGAAAGCAAGTTCCATTGTAAAGGTCAAGTCATCTTCTCTAATCACTCTTTGAAAGCCTCAACCACATTTTTTGCAAGAATTTTTAATTTGGAGTTGAATGCACCTCACCCTAAAAAACCCCCTGAATTTCCATATTTCGTGCTGCTGTAACTTTTTCTTGGTCTAACGCAGCATGCGTTTTACACAAGAGCATGTTCTTCCCTTTAGCGGTCATTGGAAGTAGTCTCCATTGAATCAGACCATCATGTGCTCCAGCAGCAGTTGCTAAAGTTATCAATTTCAATGGAGAATGTTTCAATATTCCATATTTATGAGCAACAGTGTACAATGCTCCCTATGGTAAAATATGTCGATGATGTAACTCTGTGCTACATCGGAAAATATGGTGCTTCATTACATCATAACCGTCTTCAACAAGCTGCCGACCTTTGCCTTATTTGGGCAACTGAAAACGACATTCATGAATATCACCACCAACAAAACAAAGGAAATGATTATACAATTTTCCAAGGTTGAAACTGACATGCCTTCCCTATTCATGAATGGCACAGTTATAAAGCATGTCAACAGCACCAAACTACTCGGATTATGTGTTTCTGATGATTTGTCACGGGAAGAATATGTCAATAACATTTACAAAATAGCTTCTAAACGCTTGTACTCGCTAGTGATGTTGAAAAGAGCTGGTGTTTCCCCTGATGATATGCTCACGTATTATACAACCATTATCAGACCTATCATGGAGCACTGCTGTCAAGTGTGGCATTCACATCTGACTAAATCACAGTGTGATTTTGCAGGAGTGTGTACAAAAGCGTGCATAACGCATCATTTACTGTTCTCCTCAACCCAAAGCAGAATACGCTGCACTCTTGAAATTCAGCAAACTTGACTATTTAGCAGATTGCAGCTCTAAAATGTGTGTTTGACTCTTTTCCGAGATGCAGCGTGACAGTCATAAATTATATAAATTATTAGTGTCATTTATGAATGTTGAGAGACAAACCAGAGGGTCAAAGGATTTTAAATCACCAATTTTTTCATTTTCCCTTGTTGTTGTTGGTTTATAGGGGCGTAACTGAAGATAATGCTGGATCCTACCAATGTTTAATTACCAACAAACTGAACATTACAACAGCCAGAAATGGTTCTGAAGAGCTGAAATTGGTCGTCGTGCCTCTCATGTGTAAGTTTAACCATGGCCCATCATGGCTGTCATAAATGTTCGAAAATACTATCATTTAGGGACGATTCAGATTTTGTGACTGAGGGGGATGGAAGTTTTGCCCGAGGGGATACTAACTTTTCACACACGTTCAAGGGGGGGTGTATTAATTTTTGACAACACTTCCAAGGGGGGTAAGAAATTTAAATAAATAAAAAAAAATGTTATAAAACATGCAAAAACTGACTTTATCTAGACTTTTTAACGCGCAAAAGTCCGTGAAATGAAACTTAAGGGGGTATCAATTTTTGACGGGAAGTTCCAGAAAAACTCCCACACCCCCAAGTAATAAATTCTGACCGGTCCCTTACAAGATAATCACCCAGAAAATGGCTGGATTGTCGATGATCGGAGACCATCATCATATGACTCATTGAACTGTTCACATCAAAAGTAGCAGAGTTTTGAAACAGGGCACAGAACTAAAAGTCAACAAATGTAAATTCACCGATATATCTATGTAATGTCATTCTGATGATCAAATTTATCGACATGTTTCAAAATCAAACAGTGTGGATCGCAGAGGAGATTTGTTGTATTGATGATAAAATCAATATTGACAGGTTTGCCCAAGCTTGAATTCAAATTCATTGAATTGGATAGTGAATTCCTGATGATCTCTTGGCGTCCCACGTATTCTTCCACATGCGTAATCCACCAAGCTGATGCAGAACTAATCCTGCAGGTGCAAGTAGAGAATGAGACCCTGTACCAGTATCCACATAATCTGAGGGCATCTAAGGTAAGCTTTTTTAATTCTTTGTCCTTTTCTTCTTGCTAATTATCTTCTTTTGTTACTTCAATCAATCTTCTTCTGATGGACACATCCAGAAAAATGTCCACGGAGGATCTAGTCTATTGGGTCATGCCATCTTGAATATAGCATAGCGCTTGAAATAATGTGACTCATGTGCTCACTGATGAAATTAGAATGTGAAAAGTTTACTGAGGTAATAAAAGTCTTTGGTGGAAATTTATTATTTAGCCTCATTCTAAAGAGCAGAAATCAAACTTGTGATGCAACCAAATTAACTAAACGAGACAAGACCATCTCTGATGGTCCCCCACTCTAAAAACAATTTTACAAATTTTACGCTATAGCCTATAGTAATGTGCTATTCACATTTGAAATAACGCTGGCAGTGGGGAAGTTGGGCCCCAATGCCTCATTATCCCACGGGGCCCGAATGGCACCATGAATTCACCCCTAACAAAATTACGTCCAGTTACAGCAAAAGTTCCTGACAATTATTTTGTATTATATTTCAGAAACACCTGTATATTAGTGGACATTTTGAAACCAGCAAAATCTTCAAAATTTGTCTGATCTTGAAGAACTACCAAGATAACATATTGTAAGATTAGGTTATATTTAATACTGTTATACCGACACCTAATTTCTATTGTCCATCATTTGATTTTTTAGACAGATAATATGGTCATGATTTCTAGTAAAAAGAAATTGCTATTAATTTCAAAAAGCTTAATTTAGTCCCAGTTATTTACCTTGTTCAATATCCATGTCATATGAGAGATTCAGAAATAATCATTGTATTTTATGGTAAAAGGAAACTTTAAAAAAATGTAAGCCAGAAAATAAAATCTACTCGTTCCATAACATTGCGCTTATGATAACAATTGTTTTATCAATGAGAAACCACCCTTTTGACTGAACCTTGACATTTGATCTGTCTTGAGCCCTTGATCGACTGTCAGTGCGTTTTCCATTGAAAGTATGCAACACAGACTGTCACATTTTACCATTTGTATCAATCAGAAAAAAAATGTCATTATTTGAGCAAATGTGTTTTTATTTTACAGGCCAATCAACTAAACAGATAGGTCGGAATTGGATAATCATTCTTGGCTCTGTTCTTGGTACAGCTGTTTTTCTTGCGGCTGTTGTCTTACTCCTTACTTACAGGTATAGGCGAACGAAGAAGCTACAGATTGCACAATTACCAACTGAGCTGCCACAAATTGACAGCCCTGTAATTTCAGAAGCAGAAAGTAATATTTAATGCGATATAGACTATGAAGTGTTGAGACCTGAATCTCTTCCGATGGCCTATAATGTTCTTCAACAACCACATGCCTTTGTTGACATGTCAGTCAATAATCTGCCACAAGAACCACATGCTGACTTAGATGAGTTTACTGAAGATTTGTTGAAACAACCAAATGTCTATGCTTGTATGATAGCAAGTGATATGTCAGGAAAACAACACACTTATGTTGGTTTGTCTGGAGGTGTCAGAAGATCTGCAAGCTTGCCTGGAGTTATAAAAAAGTCAACAAGCTTGCCTGGAGTTGTCAGAAGGTCCATTAGCTTGTCTGGAGGTGTCAAGAGTAGGGTTTCCCATTTTTCGAAAATTTTCTCGGATCAAGCTCTTTTTGGGCTCAGTTGTGCTCCCATGTGTACAAAGCCCACACACCAAATTTAAGCCAAATCCATAAAGGTCTAGACCCCCCCCTACCACCATCTTTGGGGGGCCCCTCAAGGGACTCGAAAATGACCATTTTCGAGCCCAATAAGTGGCTATTTTCCTGTCTGAAATCATCCCAGTGCCACTAAAATTGTTCATATTGGGGTTTTTGAGAGTGCTGAGCCCATCTATGATGATAATAAATTGCCCAGAGGTCAAGATGACTTCATAACATGCTATAAATGGTCAATTTAGCCCTCAAGTTACCCGAAAACGACTATTTTCGAGCATAAAAAGTGGCTATTTTCCTGCCTGAAATCAGTTAATGCCACTGAAACTGGTCAAGTGGGGGTTTTTGAGGGTGCTGAAGTCACCCATGATGAAACTGAATCATAAAGAGGCTATGCTTACTTCATAACAAGCAATAATTGGTAAATTCAGCCCTCGGATTACCCATGACAGGATTTCCAGTAGTTAATTAATTTTTTTAAGAGCACTGATGCCTGTGTATTAGGGATTGTTAGATATGAGCATTTCATCATACATTGGCATGTATCAATTATAGGTTGTAACAATGAAATTTAACATTTGCAATGAGTAACTTTTCATTATTAATACAGTACAGACTCGTAAAAGCACACACTATGTGAAAATATACCTGCATAAGATACGTGTTTATATTATACTTCAGCAATTTACTAACATAGCTTTGCTGACTTTTTTTTCACAATGTCATAGGCAATAAATCGAACACATCTATACAGCCCATATATTATCATGACGACTGGATTACGCTCTCAGAATGACTATTTTTGAGCATAAAAAGTGGCTATTTTCCTGCCTGAGACCAGTTAATGCCACTGAAACTGGTCAAGTGGGGGTTTTTGAGGGTGCTGAAATCACCCATGATGAAACTGAATCACAAAGAGGTTATGCTTACTTCATAACAAGCAATATTTGGTAAATCAGCCCTCGGATTACCTAAACTGGCTGTTTTTACAGGATTTAACTGATTTCAGGCAGGAAAATAGCCACTTTTTATGCTCGAAAATAGTCGTTTTCGGGTAACTTGAGGGCTAAATTGACCATTTATAGCATGTTATGAAGTCATCTTGACCTCTGGGTAATTTATTATCATCATAGATGGACTCAGCACTCTCAAAAAACCCTATATGAACAATTTTAGTGGCACTGGGATGATTTCAGACAGGAAAATAGCCACTTATTGGGCTCGAAAACGGTCTTTTTCGAGTCCCTTAAGGGGCCCACCAAAGATGGTGGTAGGGGGGGGTCTAGACCTTTATGGATTTGGCTTAAATTTGGTGTGTGGGCTCTGTACACATGGGAGCACAACTGAGCCCAAAAAGAGCTTGATCCGAGAAAACTTTCGAAAAATGGGACACCCTAGTCAAGAGATCAACTAGCTCGTCTGGAGGTGTCAAGAGATCCACAAGCTTGTCTGGAGGTGTCGAGAGATCCACAAGCTTGCCTGGAGGTGTCGAGAGATCCACAAGCTTGCCTGGAGAAGTCGAGAGATCCACAAGCTTGTGCTAATGTGTCCATAAGCTTAATAAATTTACAGATGGCAGAAAAAGTGACACTTAGGTAAAACAATTTGTCCCTTTTCTGATACTTGAGACATGAGTGCAGTTTGGCTGAACTATGTGCCCCTTTGGAAGAATACTGCATTCTTGCCAGTCAATACTACTTTTTCAAAAGTTTTGGCAGCCTGAAGAACTATATACAGCTGAATCCAAATTAATTGGGCAAATATGATCATGAAAAGTGAGAAAATGATAATCACAGACATGGAAAATTTACATCTCAAAGAATATTTTTATGGTGAGCTTGACACTGTCCACATGGGTAGAAGTCATAGCCAAGATGATGTCAAATCTCGACTCCTTTTTTTTTCGACTGAGAAATTTGGGGCAAGAAGTGATGAAACAATAATAATTTTCTGATTTTTGTTTGGGACCGTTCAGAATTTATGACTGGGGGGGTGGGAGTTTTGCTGGAACTTCACGTCAACAATTGATACCCCCCCCCCTAAGATTCATGCAGATTTTAAGTGCCCCACCCTTAAGTTTCATGCGTATTTTTAGTACCCCGCCCCTCAACATACAAAGTAATACATTGTACACACATACTATATACTGTTATACACAGTCATGCCTACAGATTCACGACATTTCAAGGACTTTTGCGCATATAAAAGCCCGGATAAAGTGAGTGTATGCATGTTTCATAACATTTTTTCTTTGTAAAATGTTCTTACCCCCCATTGGAAGTGTTGACAAAAAATGAATACCCCCCCCCTTGAAACACATGTGAAAAGTTAGTACCCCCTCGGGCAAAACACCCAACCCCCCCAGTCATAAATTATGAACGGTCCCTTATTTTAGCATCTTTTGAAATGGCGGCATACACCTACATTTTTGGTGCCCTGAAAAAAGCAGGATTAGCCCTGTTTTGAACAATTGAGCAATAAGCATTTAGCAATATCTGTTTATTTTAATGTTTTATTTATATGATGTGATGAGAGGAATTTTTGGACTATTTTGTAGCGTACATCTATTGGACTGGAGTGTAGAATTATTCGTATTGTGGCTTGCCACATTTTGTGCAGCACATATTTTGTTCATGTAGTATTTTGTTTTGCATTTAATAATCTAATGTCCATAATCTTGTTATGGGTTGTGCCCAGGGGTGCTGGAAGGATATATGCGGGCGGCAGGGGCGTTGGAATGAAAAAAAGGGTCAATTACCTTCATGCGACAAAATTCAAATAGAGCGTTAATAATGATTTTTAATATATGTAATTTGTGTCTGAAAATAAAATAAGGCCTAATAAAGTTTTTTTTTTCTAATCAAAAGGGCAGATATTGCCCTACTGAACAAGGGCAGGAGAGGCCCACCGTTCCGGCACCCTTGGTTGTGTCGTTAATCATATTTTGTGCTGCCTTATATATACTGGTCTTGAGACATTAGGCATGCATGAAGCATTAAAGCCTTTGTTTTTGTTTCTAGAAACATTTATCATACTTAGTCATGTTATCTTAGCAATTATAGCCACGCTTTGATCAGAATAACATTGTTACCTTCAGTGAACTTGTTCGGAGAAGGTATTGTTATAACTAGGGCAAAATGTTGTCCGTCCGCCGGGCGGGTGGGCAGGCGGCGGGCGGCGGGCGATATATCGTTTCCGGGCCAGTACTCAACCCCTATTCAATGTACATGGATGAAATTTGGAACACAAATAGCCTGTGTGGTCTAGTTGTGCCTTTTGATGATTTGATGGATAGATATTCTAGTGGACCAGCCAAAGTCCAAAAAAGCCTCTAGAAAAATTTTTTCCGGCATTTCTTGTTAATACTTGGCAACCATGGTAGAAGTGGGCTACGGGGGAAGGGATTAAAGGTAGGGGTGGATGCCGGCGTCAATTTTTAATTTTAAGGTCAATTAGGGGTCGTTAAAGGTTATTAAGGCAATTTTACTGAAAATTCATGTTTTTTCTCTTTCAGTAGTGTTAATATTGCCCATGGTACACAGAATAGCTTCAAAAGGATCAAAGGGTTTGGGCTTTCACACTTGTGACCATATCAGTACCCTTTAAATCATTAATTAGGCAATAATTACTGTTTTGCAATTAGCAAAGGTCGTCAAGCAGTCCATGTACCACGAGGAAGAAAAAATCACTGAAATTTAATCAGTTACTTGGTTTAGGCACTACAGTGTATTTATATGTGATCTCATATGTTTTTGCCATAGTTTTTATGAAAATTACAAGATTTATATGTACTACAATATAGACGATCAACAATTGCAAAAGCCTGGAAAATGATATGGCTGTTCAACTACTATGTTCACAGTCTTAATGATTCATTGTTCAATTGGACTGTTATACCCATTTTTCTGATGGAATTATATTATGTTAATTTTGATATCATTATCCTTAACAATTCAAATTTATTGTCGTGTCAGCATCATTAATATTCACATTGAGAAAATGGAAAAATCAGTTTGTTCTCATCTTGCCAATCTAGAAATCACATGACAATCACGAGATTACTCATTCCTAACCAACCAAAAAATATGTGGATGGATAGCCATTGAAGTCAGTTTTCATTTGACACATTAGTTTCCTTGTTATTACTGCAACTTACAACCCTCTAAAAGCTAAATAAATGTTGTCGTCAGTGTCGAAAATCTCCTCGGAAACATGAAATACCCCCATGTATTTTCAATTCCCTCTGTCCTAATCACTATATAACTCACTCCTAACCAATCAATATGGATATGGATAAATAGCCCTTGATGTAAACTTGCATTTGGCACATTGGTTTCCTTGTTACTACAGTTTTCAACCCTTCAAAAGCTAAATAAATGTCGCGGTCAGTGTTAAAATCTCTTCGGAAACACAAAACTCTCCCATGTATTTTCAATTCCCTCTGTCCTAATCACCATATAACTCATTCTAAACCCATCAAAATGGATATGGATAAATAGCCCTTGATGTAAGGTTGCATTTGGCACATCGGTTTCCTTGTTACCACAGTTTTCAACCCTCCATGAGCTAAATAAATGTTGCGGTCAGTGTCAAAATCTCCGCGGAAACACAAAACTCTCCCATGTATTTTCAATTCCGCCTGTCCTAATCACCATATAACTCATTCCTAACCCATCAAAATTGATATGGAGAAATAGCCCTTGATGTAAGCTTCCATTTGGCACATTGGTTTCCTTGTTACTACAGTTTTCAACCCTCCAAAAGCTAAATAAATGTTGTGGTTAGTGTTAAAATCTCCTCGGAAACACAAAACTTCCCATGCATTTTCAATTCCACCTGTCCTAATCACCATATAACTCATTCTTAACCCATCAAAATGGATATGGGTAAATAGCCCTTGATGTAAGCCTGCATTTGGCACATTGATTTCCTTGTTACTACAGTTTTCAACCCTCCAAAAGCTAAATAAATGTTTCGGTCAGTGTCAAAAATCTCCTCAGAAACACAAAATTCTCCCATGTATTTTTCAATTCCGCCTGTCCTAATCACCACAAAAATAATTCCTAACCCAACAAAACAAATGTGGATACATAGCCCTTGATATAAGCCTTCATTTGGCACCTTGGTTCCTTGTATCTACAACTTTCAACCCTCTTAAAGCTAAATAAATGTTATGGTCAGTATCAAAAATCTCCTCGGACACACAAAACTCTCCCATGTTTTTTCAATTCCGCCTGTCCTAATCATCATATAACTCCTTTCTAACCCAACAAAATGTATATGGATAAATAACCCTTGATGTGAGCTTGCATTTCACACATTTCTTTCCTTGTTACTACAGTTTTCAACCTTCCAAAAACTAAATAAATGTTGCGGTCAGTGTCAAAAATCTCCTCGGAAAAACAAAACTCTCCCATGTATTTTCAATTCCACCTGTCCTAATCACTATATAACTCCTTTCTAACCCATCAAAATGCATGTGGATAAGTAGCCCTTTGTGTAAGCTTTCATTTGGCACCTTGGTTTCCTTGTTAATACGGTTGTAAACCCTCCTAAAGCTAAATAAATGTTGCGGTCAGTGTCAAAAATCTCCTCGGAAACACAAAATTCTCCAATGTATTTTCAATTCCACCTGTCCTAATCACCTTATAAATCATTCCTAACACAACAAAACAAATGTGGATGGACAGCCTGTGATGTAAGCCTTCATTTGGCACCTTGGTTCCTTGTTACTACAACTTTCAACCCTCTAAAATCTGAATAAATGTTGTGGTAAGTGTCAAAAATCTCCTGGGAAACACAAAATTCTCCCATATATTTTCAATTCCGCCTGTCCTAATCACCATATAACTCCTTTCTAACCCGTCAAAATGGATATGGATAAATAGCCCTTCATGAAAGCCTTCATTTGGCACCTCTGTTCCTTGTTACTACAACTGTCAACCCTCCAAAAGCAAAATAAATATTTTGGTCAGTGTCAAAAATCTCCTCGGAAGCACAAAATTCTCCAGTGTATTTTCAATTACACCTATCCTAATCACAATATTAGACACTCTTAACACACCAAAATGGATAACGATGGATAGCCCATAATGACAGCTATCATTTGGCATATTTGTTTTCATGTTACTACAACTGTCAACCCTCCAAACGCTAAATAAATGTTGCTGTCAGTGTCAAAAATCTCTTCTGAAACACAAAATTCTCCCATTACATGTACGAAGGATAAAGTGCATCAATTAAGTATCAAATAGCAAAGTTCATTACTTTGAAGTATAGTTTTGGCCTAAGGTTGTGCTATTTAGTCACTTTAGGTCATTTTGATTAATTTTATTTTCAATTTTTGCTGAAAAATCAGCATTTTCTTGGTTTTGACCTTAACGACCTCTAATTATTAGTTAATAATTAACCTTAAAATTCAAATCTGGAAGTGGCTTCCACCCTAGTCCTTTTCTCTAACCTATTACCTATCAAACTGGCATATGTAGGTTCCTACCATTAACAAGAAATGCCTCTAACAGTAGAGAATCATGTATTGGCTGGTCCACAACAGTGTTTTGTATGCATTTAATTAACAAATTACCTGTAAATCACTTATACAGATACAGATACAGATACAGATATATTTATTGTCACATAAGTGAAATTTGGTAGCATGAAATGTATCACAAAAGAGGGAATGTGCAGAAATTTAATAAAATAAAATAATATAACCAATGAAAGAGTTCAAGATTTGGCACGATTCAATTGTCTTATAGATGCAGGTATAAAGGATAGTCTATAGCGCTCAGTTCTTGCTTTAGCTTGCCTATATCTCCTTCCACTGGGCAACATGGTATACTCGCTATGCAATGGATGGCCTGAGTCCTTTATGATTTTTCTAGCTTGTTTATCAAGCCTAGTTCTGTATTCATCACCATTGTCTGTTAGATGAAAGGTTTTGTTGATTAATCTTCCACATACGCGTCTAGGTTTATCTGCTTCCCTCTTCAGATACTCAGGTAAATTACCATAAAAAGTCAGCCCGCCGTAGTTATGATTGTGTTAATGTTTTTTTGTGATTTGGAATTAAAAACACATAACTGAATCCATGTTGTCATTTTGCTTTGCTAAATATTTGTCTGACATTTGAAAAAAGGGTGCGTTCTAAGTTAAACGTAATTGACCTAGAAATGACCCAAAAACCTTAATTACGGCATTAATTGTCAGTTTTATCTTTACAAATTATTTTTTTGTTGCTTAAATATCAATTTTGACCTTCAGCTATCAATTATGTCATAAGTTCAATCGAATTTATTTTAACTTGGTAAAAACCTGAAATTTCTTCGTTTTGACCTTAACGAGCTCTAATTAACATAAATATGCAAATGTGACGGTGGCATCCACCCTAATCTTTTTCTCTAACCTATGACCTATCTATCTGGCATGGTTTCCTTGCATTAACAAAAAATGCCTCTGCCAGTACAGAATCATGTCTTGGCTGGTCCACTATTCCATACTTTTTGAAATAATTAAAAAAACATAAAAATTATTTTTGTTCATTTCCGGGCCAAGGCTCAGTCACTATTGCTTGTGCATGGATGACATTTGGTACAGATGTGGCCTGTATGGTCTAGTTGTGCCTTTTGATGGTCTCATAGATAGACAATCTATAGGTTTTGAACAAATTACAAAAAATATTATAAAAATATTTTTTTTTTCTTTTTGGGCTAAGACTCGGTCACTATTGCATGAACATGGATAAAGTTTGGTACACATATGCCTTATAATATTATGGTCTAATAGTGCCTTTTGAAAGGTCTGATGGCAAATATTGTATACTTTTTGAAATATAGAAAACCAAAAAAATTATTTTTTGTTTCTGGCCCAGGCCTTAGTCATAATTGCATGCACAATTATACTTGGATTAGTCTGGTACACATATGGCTTACATGGTCTAGGTGTGCCTTTTCATGGTCTGCCTTATAGCTAGTCTATACTTTTTGTGTAATATTGAGAAAAAATATTTAAAATACTTGTTTGTTGCATCGGAGTCAAAACCTGCCCACTATTGCATATACAGCAACGATATGTTCCACATATATCACCTTTACAATGTAGCAGAGCCTTTTGAGGTTTATTTAACACTTTTTGAATCATTGGAAAACATTGAGAAAGTTATAACAGCATTATATTTTTTGGTTTCCAACTGACAGCTCATAACCTATACTTTGTATATGCACGAAAATGTACCATATGCATAAATTAGCCTAATAAGGCCTCTTCCTTGTTTTACAAACTCTGGCAAGCAGATAGGTAGATGGCAGGGCAGCGGCTAAATAGACATTATTGAAGGCCATGACTAAGCCACTATTGCTTACCAATATGCAATTTGGTAAACGCATCAATTTTATGGTGTAATTGTAATCATCTGAATGAGTTATTCACTGAAGGTTTGCTGCTGCGCAGCCTATGTTTTTTATTTTGCATTTGCGATTTGCCGTGCTTCGTTCAGCATTTGGATTATAATTTTCACGTATTTTGTGATGTAAATGAGGAATCGGTTTTACTCTTTCTGTATTATTTTATAATCCCCAGTTTACAATGATTCACCAGACTATGCACATGAACTCTTAAAAACAGCAGACATCAGGTTGATACTGTCTCAATCAATGGCGAACGAAAGGTGTATCACTGCATCAGTTGGATCTTAGCCGAATTTTTATATTATAGTTTTTATTATTCTTAAATATGCTCTGTACTGTATTATTAATTGCATAAGTTAATAAACTATTTTTATATCGGTTATACATTTGTTGATGGTATGGTGATTTAAATTACTTCGCATGCAAGTTTGAAAAGCACACTAATTCAAGATTGCCATCCCAGTCAGAGCCTCCCTGAGTAAGCCAAGATTGGCTGCACAGGAGGTTCTGACAACAGGAGAATGAGGTGTAGACAAACATATAGTAAGAAGCCCCCACAGGACCGAAACAGTAAGTGAGTACAAATTTTACCTAGGGCAGATTTCACGAAAAGTGCTCTCAGAGGGTACCTTAAACTTTGCAACTCTTTTGCTATCTCTTTGTTGCTTCCTGAAGCAAGTAAACCTATTACTAAGTACATCTGTGGGCTAATGAATAAATATCAATAAAATTTGTAGATTATGCGAAACTTACCTGGAAGTCGAAGTATAATCGTAATTTTTCCGTCAAGATGATCAGCCACAAGGAATCAAGCGAGAGAACGCGAGAGCGAGACAGCAACCATACTTTAGAGTGAGAGTGTCGCAAGAAAGAGGAAGGGAGAATATTGTAAAAAATAATATTCTATTCAAAATTAATACCCCCAGATCCTGTACACCCGAATCAAGCAAAAGGGTGGGATCCTGGGAGGGCGCTTGATTCCTTGTCGCTGATCATCTTGACGGAAAAATTACGATTATACTTCAACTTCCAGGTAAGTTTTGCATAATCTACAAATTTTTCCGCAATGGAACACTGGCCTGAAGGGTCATGATATATTCTTTTAACACAGTTATGATACACAGTCGCCGATCTGGCGGAAAAGGTTCTAACCTGCCTAGAATGTTTCAAGGTTTCATTAAAATGAAAACTGTAGACCTTGCCCTTAGACAAACAATTCAAATCTAAGGCATGGAGGGTCTGGCAAAGCTGTGTAGACACCAACGCCAACAACATAACCAATTTCAACGTTAAACTCTTAAGCGATAAATATTTGACAGGATATAAAGTACGTAACCATGTTAATACAATTCCAACATCCCAAGAACAAGAATACCGTGCCTGAGGGGGATGCGCATTAAAAACCCCCTTCATAAACCGGGTTACAACCGGGTGCTTGCCAAAAACCACATTGTCATACAAGCCCAAAACAGCTGAGAGGGCACTCAGTGCTACATTAACTGCACTGTATTCTACACCCCTACGTAGCAACGAGACAAGAAAGTCCAAGGCTTCTGTTGTTAGAAATTTAGGAGTGATGTTCGATGTAAATGCAACTATGTCACAGCAGGTAGCAAACATCTGTAAAGCTGCTTCCTATTCCCTTTGGAGGGTAGGAAAGATTAGACACTTATTAGATCGTAAAATGACAGAGAAATTGGTTCACGCTTTTATTACCTCACGTCTCGATTGTTGTAATAGCATACTTATTGGCATTCAGGATTACCAACTTCGTAAATTACAGGCCATTCAAAATGCAGCGGCTCGATTAGTTTTCAGCATTAGGAAGAGAGACCGCCTGCATATCAGTCCTATTCTGGAGCAACTTCATTGGTTGCCAGTAAGAGCTAGAATAAACTTTAAAATTGTTTGTATTATTTTCAAATGTGTTCACTGGTCAGTGGCTCCTTTTTATCTGAAGGAGTTAATAAACATCAAGTCCTCGGGGCGAGGTAACCTCAGGAGTAGTGACGCCATCACACTTGTTCGACCAACAACGAGAACTTTGAAAAATTACGGTGATAGGGCATTTGCTACAGTAGGCCCTAAACTTTGGAATGAGCTGCCGCCCTATCTTCGGAGAAAAACAGACTTTGTTGATTTTAAAAAAGGTCTCAAGACTCACTATTTTAGTTTATGTTATTGTAAATAATTTTATGTGGTTTATGTTTTTATTTATACATACTATCATTGTAATTTTGTTGTCAAAGTGCATTGAGATGCGTTATGCCATGTAATGCGCTATACAAGAATAAAATTATTATTATTAAATCAACATTCGCCTGCCCAATTGATACTTCCACATTCAGCAAATCTTGAGTAATTTTCTCAATCGTGGGCAGGGTCACTGACCCCAGCGCCTGCGGTCACTATATTACTCTGGACAGCCTGTAACTTTACGTCCATTGTCCTCGTCTGAGGTTTTATTTTATCCCAGATATGCTGGTTAACCTTGACCTTGTCTAGGCCCGGACAATTCTCAGGAATTTTAAAAAGTTTCAACTTACTGTTACGCACTTCGTCCGGCAGCCTGTGACGAAAGGAGTTGTTCACAACTTGGGAAACTTTTTCTGGAAGGGCAGCACCTCCGCGAGGTACAACAGTAATTTCTGCCAAGTACTTATCGACAGCGTCGAGGGCAGGCTTCGGTTCTGTGGGAGTGGCACTCCCCTCAAAGACAGCAGCGATGTCACGGTCTATGTCAACAGAAGGGCACTCTGGACCAGCCCCCTGGCCAAGGGGGAACTCATAATCGTACTCATAATCAGCAAAATAATTGTCTAAATGTTGGGTCAACAAATCCCCCAATTCAGCCCTTGTAGAATCAGACAAACCCCCCGACTGGCTTGGCCGAGGCGGGGATACATGGTCACCGAGCGATATTAGAGGCATTTGAAGAGGCGTCCCTGGGAACGAAGCAGAACCGGACGGTTCTGTTTTCCTTGTCGACGTGGACCGAGGCTTACGGGACGAAGCCTTGGCCGTCTTGTCCTCTAGTTCTAGACATGTTGGTGTTGAAGACCTAACACCCAAACCACAGAAAAAAGCTAAACTGCACTCGAAGACGTCTTGTTGGTTTGCTTGCTCAATGCGTAATGGTTGCTGTCTTGCTCTCGTGTTCTCTCGCGGGATTCCGCAGTGGCAACATCTTGCGGAAAAATAATCCTCAAATATGTAGCTTTTAAAAAGATATTTTTTATCCCTCATGAGGACAATTTTGGACGACCACATAAACTTACTGGTGATCATAAGTGCTTACTTTAGGCACTCTGCTAAAACCAATTCAGGAAAATGTAATTATATGCGATTGATAAAAAAAATCTTGAAAATTATTTTGGAACCATTTTTAATTGTGTTGGTCATTATAAAACTTGAAAATAATTTTTAAAAAAAGAGACTGCTAATAAATTTTTTGGAGAAGGAGGTCACGATGCGTGTAGTTGTAGTAGTATCGTTCTCCCTGGGCTCCGGTAGGGGCATATTGCCATATGCAGCGTAATGAGTAAAACGGACCACTCGATGGGGTGAACGCTTCTCCTCTCTTCGACAAAGTCGTTCCACTGCGTTGAAACGTGTCTGTAACTCAATTCCATCACAGGATACTGAGGTTACATAATTAGCAACTCTGACATGGGGACTTTCCTGTGTTCTTGCTACTTATGCAAATTTCAAACATGAAATTCTAAAATTTTAATGAAAAAAATGTCTCATTTGCCTATATACATCACCGAAATCAAAAACGACTGGGTGTGGTAGCTGTTTTTTTATGGCTTATGTAACTGCAATTTCTCATCTGTCCATTTCATAGTTTTACATTAGCAAAATGTGTCTATATGAATTACGTTAACGAACAAATGATTAGGTCTCAAATCTTTCCTGAACTGAAAGCCAGGTCTCCCAGGAGTAGGCCAGGGGTGGTACCCTGCTGGTGATTTCATTTATATTGCAGTAGGATCAGCATAAAAAATTCCGTCCTCCATCATTTAACATTGTTACATTAGCACAAGGCCATATTTTTAGTTACTCTGATCTACCAATCCAACAGAAAACATTGTTATTTTATTCAATGGATTGACACAATAAAAGATTTAGATTTCAGCTTTTTTTGGTCCAGCCAGCTATCCTTAGAAAAAGCACCCTGAGAAAATCTGAGAAGCTACGAATCAACTGTGTCTGGCCTTTTCCGCCTTTGCGCTAATGTAACTTGTGGTAAGTCATTTTGCTGGTTTTCGTGAAATCTGCCCTAGATCCAACTTGAAAGAACCCCTACTACTATATATACACAAATGGAGATTCAATGAAACTCCTTGACCAGCTACATGTACAAAAGAGCTTCTTTGATATGTGCTCCAATAAAGCTGAACAATTCTTGTCATTATTTTAATGGACCATTATTCCATCAAGCAATACCAAATTATATATAGGCCTAACAACAATTTACATGTGTTGGATTATAAATGAGTCAAAGATCCATTGGCAATCTACTACTTCACGCTGTCATACAACTTGTGAAGTATGTATACATTTCATATTATCACACAGTTTATCTTTAACACAGAAATCGTCATGTCAGCTGCTTGAGGGAATTGGCAAAACTGTTTTTAACCTATATATACATTTATCAGTGTTTCCTTATTTCAAATTTAGCTATATATTATTGCTTTTACTTAAGAATCATTATTGCCTGCTTCATAACCATGGAGGATGGATATGGGAGAATTTTCTTATGAATGCTGAACTTTCATTCTGAAGTTTCCTGTCATTATCGGCATGGCAAATCTAGATAAGATCAGATTTCTGGGAACAGTAATTGTTGTTTTAGTGCAGTTGCTTTTCATTGCTGTTCAAGCCGAGGAAAGATGTTCTTATTGTGAGTTTTCTTTTTTTATTTTTCACTCACATTCTTTGATATGCACTATTACTGATATATGTATGAATATATTTCTATTATATTATGCTATAAGAAGGAGTGTGCCTACCCCAAATATTGATTAAATTTTTTTTATATTGAATAAGATACGAATAGGAAAGTTCTTCAGACATCTGTCATAATTATGTGTGGCGTATGTCCATAGCTAAATCGTACATATAATTATATGTGATTGCTGTGAAACAATTTAAAAATGCTTAAAGGTTAATGGGCTGAGCAGCAGAGTTTGAAAACTTTTTAGTGTTAACCTTTTTACTGTCCTTCCATGAATGATACCAAAAAATCTAGCAAATTTGGTATTTGACATCATACTACTGGGGCATTGTGATTGGCTGTGGTGATCAATGTGATGCAGTGTTAGCACATGATTCAGTGTCCAGTATAGCCTTATATGGTATGTGAAATCAGAGGACAGTCAGCCTGCCTGAAAATGAGGCTTGATAACAATATAGGTGACATCCAGTTGGACACATTTAGCTACGTGCAGCCCTTGTTGTACATGCACCAGATTATAAATGCAAATATTTGTGGTACTTAAGGGGAGAGGGAGGGAAGACAAAGGGGGGAACTCATATCCCTTCCAGTCCTCTAGTTGCATGATAAATCTTCTTATCTTCTTACTAATATCAAAATAACAGTGTACTAATATTAAAATAACAGTGTCCGGGATTTTCCTTAAAATCTACTCAAGGTATTGCCTTCTAACTTTCCTTGTGCCTTACATATGTGGTTAGGCTGCCACAGCCACGTTATCATCCAAATTGCTTTCCTCTAAACGTCCTAATTAATGATAATTAGTGTTAGGCTGTTTCGTATTCCATACACAAGGGGCCAGCAGCCGCAAGATCTCTACCATCTTCCTTTGACCCAAGGTTATATAATAGGGTGAGTCAATTTTTAATTTTTATGCAAATTCAAAAAGCACTAGTGCCTAAAAGGTGCGTTTTGACCTGGGGAATCCAAATCTGTTCTCGAAATGGCAATACGACAATTCTTACCTACTTCAATTTTGGTTCAAAGTTTCAATGTTTTTTTCGTTTTCGATCATTTTCGCCGATCCGCGGTTCTCTGTAACTTTGTCAGTCTTTGCCATAAAGCATTCTAATTGCCATAGTTGGAAAGCTCTCAAGAATACCTACATTTTGAATACCAACATCAATGGTCTAGGACGATATCTTGATTCCCATTAACTCATCGGCCGGCACTTCATAGAAATGAAATCTTACTGACGGTCTAATCCTGTTAAAAAAAGGCTTTTGAATTTTTTTCGCTGATAATTGCTGTGATTTATATTCTCCAAGTTCCAGAATGAACAAATAAAATATTTTTAAAATTTTTGGTCATGGAAATTTCTGCTTTATGAGCTTGGAAGTTTTAATGCAAACTTTTGTGGGAATTATTGAAATAAATCATTGAGGGGCTGTTACATTTCATATATTTACTTCATAAGAGTTAAATATAGGACAACATCAATGATACCATGAGAATGCTAAAAGTATTTTCTTCCATGTGGTACCACATATGTTGCCCTGCAATAAATTCTGACAAAGATATGATATGAAATGCAACAGACCCCATCTCACATTTTGCGAGTTTTCAAAAACGTTAACATTAAAACTTCATCACTCACAAGCCAGGCACTCCCATGGTGAAAATCAAAATTTTTTTTGTATTATGTCATTCTAGAACTTAGAGAATGTAAATCACTGCAACTGTCATTGAAAAAAAAATCCAATGCCATTTTTTAACAGGATTAGACTATCTGCGTCATTTTCATTCTAAAAAGTGCAGGCTGAAGGGCCAATGGGAATCAAGATATCGTCCTAGACCATTGATGTTGGTATGCAAAATGAAGGTCTTTTTGAGAGCTTTCCAACCATGGCTATTAGAATACTGTGTGTGACACATATTGACAAAGTTATAGAGAACCGCGGATTGGCGAAAATGGTTGAAAACGAAAAATACATTGAAACTTTGAACCAAAATTGAAGTAGGTAAGAATTGTCGTATCGCCATTTCGAGAACAGATTTGGATTCTCCAGATCAAAAGGCACATTTTAGACACTAGTGCTTTTTTAATTTAAATAAAAATTAAAAATTGACACACCCTATTATATAATAACACTTCGTTCTGACCCATGAAAATCCCATACATGCACCTAAAATGTTACAACTCCCCCTCTTAAACTATTTACACGGGCACTTGTTGCTATACACCGCAAAATCAACATATGAGGCTGAGGGGCCTTGATAATGTTATATTTTCAAATTACTGCACTCCAGTCATTAGCGTCTAATCATTTAGCAACTATTCATATCAAAAAAATTTGCTTACTTGCTGCCTCTGCCAAGCTGTACGCATTAATTGTCTCCATTGGAATAACATCGGTTTTGCATACATTTTTCGAATGAATGCTTCCAAAAACCTCAAAGAGGTTCCGATCTTTAAAAACATGTTACTACCAGTTACCTTATTCTATCTATTGAGCTCAGTTCAAAGGTCACTGAAGTAACTTGTCTCCTTTTAAACTGGCTAGCAATCAAAAATCACATCCATGACCTGCCATTGGAATAGCATTGCGATCAGAATGTGCATTTCCTTATTCAATATTTTGTCCATTCCCAATGCATAACTTATCACTCAGTTTCACTGAACTAAATGGATGGAAAAAGGTTATTTTTAAAGTTGTTTTCAAAAGAATCGGAACCATTTTGAGATTATGGGGAGCATAAATTAAAAAATATATGCAAATCGTATGTTATTCCAATGGAGTAAATTAATGCGTACAGCTTGGCAGAGGCAGCAATTAAGCAAATTTTTTTGATATGAATAGTTGCTAAATGATTAGACGCTAATGACTGGAGTGCAGTAATTTGAAAATATCACATTATCAAGGCCCCTCCGCCTCATATGTTGATTTTGCATAATTTCGTAAGACACCAAAATATTTGAATATACGGCATAACTCAGCTTTGCCCCAACGGAATTGGATGAAAGTTACATGGAAGATGTCTCATATCAAGCCAATGATTATGTGAAAAGGATAAAACATTTGGCTCAAATGTTTTCATACCAATCTAAAATAACCTACTTGCGTAATTTCATCAGATGCGGTGTAATATGTAAATGGCACAGCCATGAAATTCGTGCAGCATCTTTAAACACGTTTTTGTAGGACTTATAGTGTTACCAAAACTTTTATTTTTATTTCATACCAGTAAGTTGCTTTTAGGTTGGAGGGAACAAAATAGAACACAATAAAAAAGATAGCCTTCATAGACAGATAGTTAGATAGGGCAAAATTGATTTATTGGTGGATAGGGAAAAGATGGAATGAGAGATTGTGATAATAGACATATATATGGGGGATTTATGCTAGTATTGTTTCCCAATCAATAGTTTGAATACCTCTAGATTGAAAGGGAATTAAATAGAGCAGTTGGGTAAACTTTTAATACTAAGATTATATTTGAAAGGGACCAGATAATAAAGAGTGATTTAGAGTAAGATAAGAGAATGATAGGCATTTTTATTACAATGATCTTGGCCATTGATTCGTCAATTGTTATGCCTAGAGTACCCTTAGATTTCTTCCTGCAAACATACAGAATATTTTAGAACATAGGGGGAACCAGGGCACACCGGGACGCTTTTAAAGTCTACTAATTTGGCTCAATGCCGAAAGCACTGAAGAACTCAGAAGTTTCCATAAATATCACAAATACTATCACAAATACTATTGAGCTTAAATACAAGGCATTATAAACTAGAATGCATCTACCCTTTTGCAGCCAGAGTGCAAAATGCGAGTCACAAAAATGACTGTCAATCAATCAAAAAATCAATTTAACACTCCATGTGCAATAGATATTACATATAAGTAGTGCGTAAGACAATATACAGTGCATCAACATCTTGTAGTGCCAATAGCTAATAACTTTAAACAGTTTTAAACATTTAACATAAACTGTCCTGGGTGCGGACATCTATGTAAGTAACACACAGTGCTTTGCGACAAATTTGTTCACAGAGCATGGTAATCCACTATACCTCTATTCACTGTGGCCTGAATACCTGTTGAGTGCTGTCCCAGGTCATTTAGTTGACTTTGACACTTAAATTATGCCATATTAAGTGTGTCCTAATGTTCCCCGAATTCACTGTCCCATGAGCCTTGATATGACTTTTACACCAAAATACTAATTTATCAGGCACCAGTGAGTGTGTTTATTACGATAGCAATTCATAACTGTTCATTGCAATATATAGAATTCATACAAGCACTGAGAAAGCCTCACTGTTCATGGTTTGTCCACAGAATGGTTTGAATTGAACTCGTCAATGTGTACTTTAGTAGTAGGAAAACAAACTTTTCCTCGCCATACTTCTGCATGTGGCTGTAATTTGTCTATAAAACCATGGAAACATCAGGATGTGAAATTACAAGATATGATGGCACTACCATATCATATACCTAGCCAGGATCCAAGAAAACCCCATCGTCCCACAGTGCCCCACGTCACGATGTGCCCCCGTCCCCCTATATGAATGCACTCTTATAGGAAAGCCAAAATACTACACTGGAATGACAAATTCGAGTACGTAAAACATGACATGAAGCAAACTTGGGCTAACATTAAAACATAAAGAGTCCAATAATATACAACACTTCTACTGTGATAGATCCGAAAAAACAAATGCAGATGATGACAAAACCAATTTAACATTCACTATATATATAAATGTAAGTCCTACTCTCACAAATCACATTCCTTCCCTTCCCTAGAAATGTTGTTGATTATCTACCTACAATATAGGGTGATCCAAAAATATATATATGTCCTACTTGATGGTACCCCCTTACATTTTTCCTTTTAGCATAGAGATTGTCATCCTAAAATATTTTTGTGAACTCCTCCCTGCACGAGTTCTCAGAATTGGACAACATTGAGAGAATTAACTGCATGTATGGCACATATATCATTAGAGTAGGGCGGGGCATGCAGCCCCCCTTAACTTCGAGGTGCGATTTGACCTAATTTTTCATCGTCAATTATTTGAATGCTCATGCTGTCATGAAGGGATCACTTTTCTCTACTTATAACTAGTCAAACAAATATCTACTAATTTTAATAAAGGAGTTACGGCCATTTTTGTAAAAAATTGAAAATGGCCTTCTTACCCCACCCATCGGGCAAGAAGCCCACCTATTATAATCCCATGGCAAATTTTTTTGCAAGCGCATTCTGCTTGAAAGCTTTTTCTTTGGGTTCTTCTATCATTTTTAAGGCATTCTATTCACTTTTTCTGAATATCAGAATTTTGCTGTTCATAGGCTACATGAATATTTTTATATTTTTTGCCCTGTTTCAATTTCAGCCAATTTTTTTTTCTAATTTAATTAGCTATATTATCAGGATTGAAGATAAAGTACACATTATTATCAAATGGTTCCTTAAGCAGCTTTGAGGCCCCAGTGAAGGGGGTCTCATTCCCCATACAATGTGGGGTCTCTCGCCCCACACCCACATATTGTAATTTGACCTCCATATTTTTAACTAAAATGCAAAAAGCATATATACAAATCATATTTATGTGATGGTCATAAAGCGAAGCAATGCTGATATCCATGACGATTATCAAAGAATTAATCAAAGTTACAAAAACTATATGCAAATTTTTTTGTTTCTTTGATTTGTACTATGATTTGGTCTGTTTGCCCTGAAAATTTGTGACGTCACCTAAAAAGCCTCTTGCTTCAATCCTATCAATAAAAAAAAAGCACCAAAAATATAAGTTTCGATATAACCCTGCATGGGGGGCCTTCCCCCAATTCGGGCTTCTTTACCCACCCTCCTCTATGTAGAATAATATAAAAATAGTCTCTTCCGTTCTAAAAACGCCGCAAAAAAAAGCATGGTTGCATAAATACATGTAGATAACACATGGTGTGTCTCCTCCCTCACTTTACCCCCCCCCCCCTTCGACCTTGCTTCCTTGCATGGCCATGCATCTCTATCCCTCTTTTCTCCTCTCACCCTCTCCTTCTTTCCTCTTCTCACCTCATGTCTCCTTTCAATAAATCTGCTCCCTCAATTCATTTTTCATCCATGTCTCCCATTCCGCAATCCCCAATCTTAGGCTATCTCTTCTCTTCTCTTCTCTTCTCTTCTCTTCTCTTCTCTTCTCTTTTCTCTTCTCTTCTCTTCTATTCTCTTCTCCTCTCCTCTCCTCTCCTCTCCTCATGTAAAATTAGTGGATGAAATAGTCTCTTTCAAGTCAGACTTACGACAAAGTAACTACTTTAACAAATGTGAATGTGGAGCATGTATATTGTGTCTGAGAAATTATCTGTAATTGATAAAACTATGTCAAATTTATGTTATTGTGTCAAAAGTAAGAAAAGAACTTTAATTACATTCCATTCATTCTGTCATTTGTATATAATTTCATAATTCATTTTGTTTTGTTATTTTAATGTGTCGGTAAAAAGCTTATAATATAAACGTCTAATTGTTTTGCAAAAGAAATGTCTCCGCACTATCTCAGATTCGAAATATAATGCGCATACTGAACACCTTTTCCAAAAATACAAAATCCTAAAATTCCATGACCTCTACAAGGCAAATTGCTGTAAACTGTACTAAAAATATTGACTATGCCAGTGTAAATTCATTCTCAAAAAAATTAAAAAATCATTTTATTCATTCATATAATCAAACTTGTACAATCAGAAACTGTGCATCATGTATCTAGAGGTATCAAGTCAGATTATATTTTATATTCATCCATCTCATCATAACCATAGCCTCATCAGCCATATCATCATCATTCACAAACTTTCCTGGCTAATCCCCCCTTTGTTGTAAGCCCTCCCCCCCTTTTGAACAGCCAGGTGTAATTAGTAATGTACATATTGTATGATAACTATATTGTATCCTAATATATCAATATTACATATATTTATATATATTTATTTTTTTTAATTATTATTATTATTATTATTTTTTTTTTATAATCAATCATTCTCCGATTAATTGCTTTGCAATGCATTTGTATTTATTAATTCCCATTCATATAATGTTAAACTCTACTTGATCTTTATAATGTGTCCATATTGTGTATATGACTATTTTATGTGACGGTAATATTATCATGATGATTTTGTGCTGTTGATTTTCCTTTATTTAGTTTTAATTTCTTTCTCTTGTCTACTGTTGTATAACTTATATTTCTAATCTTAATACTGTAATTGTTTCTGTTATACTGTTTTTTCTTTTTCTTTTTTTCCTTTCCTATAACTTAATGATGTATTGCTTTTTCCTCATTCTTTTTTTTTTTTTCTTCTTTTTCTCAAATCAAGGCTGGGCCAAATTACAGACATTTGTCTAAGCGTGCCCAGCCTCCAACTTTGTAACATCTATCGTTGGAAATCAAATAAATTACAAAAATAAATTACAATTACAATTACAGCTTGTGTTTATTGTTTGTATTATCACCACTGACGTTAAATAAAATTTCATCTATCTATCTATCATCTATCTATCATCTATCCATCTATCACCTCTCCTCTCCGCTCCTACCCTATCCTCTCCCCTCCCCTCCCCTCCCCTCCTCTCCTCTCCCATCCCCTCCTCCTTGAAGTCATGAAAAAAAAATCAGTAAAATATTATATTGATTATGTAGATAATAATCATAAATTTATTATGTCAACTTTATAACAGATATTGTCTTGTGTCGGAAAAAATATTATGAAGGCCTTAATTTGGTTTGAGTAGCATTAATTTTTTATTTTGGGCATTGATCGTTTCAGGTGTGATCATTACATTTTTCAATTTTATACAATTGGACTATTGCTAAATCTGCATTGCTTTCCTATATAATTTTAATGCAAATACCTTCCTCATCATATTATTGGAAAAGCAGTTACCTTTGTCCTTTTATAACATGGGATCCAATGGGATGACCTAATTTTTTTTTTTTTTTTTTTAAACAAAATTAGATGAGGGTAGGGGAGACTGGGGTAAGTTATGCCACGGAGTAAGTTGTGCTGCCCACTTTTGGGGTAAAATGAATAACTGGGTAAAGAAGGCAATGCCACCCATATATACCCACTTGGTCAACATCATTAGGCACCAAGAAAAAAACTACCAAATATAATGGTAATACTATGATGAGCTACACTCATAAATTCAGTTTTCCTGTTGAAAAATTGAAGTGCCGAGGACTGACATTCTTATTTCTCAGTCATTTGGTATTTGTAATAAGATGATGTCCCTCTGGTTGGATGGAGTTAGGATGGTATGACATAGGATCTACTATTTTATTCATCTTTTCTTGTTTTCATTTTACCCAAGGCCTAAACATGTTGTGCAGTAACTTACACTGAACGGAACATGTGTAAGAAGTTTTACTACAGGGGAATAAGAAGTGCAACGAAAGGATCATATGATTTGTGGCTCAAGTGTTCTCGTGATGAGTGATTTTTCCATGCACCATTGAGCACAACATGTAAATATTTGTACCATCTCTCTACCATCTTCCTTTGACCCAAGGTTATATAATAACACTTCGTCCTGACCGATGAAAATCCCATACATGCACCTAAAATGTTACAACTCCCCCTCTTAAACTATTTACATGGGCACTTGTTGCTATAATATGTAAATGGCACAGCCATGAAATTTGTGCATCATCTTTAAACACGTTTTTGTAGGACTTATAGTGTTACCAAAACTTTTATTTTTATTTCATACCAGTAAGTTGCCTTTAGGTTGGAGGGAACAAAATAGAACACAATAAAAAAGATAGCCTTCATAGACAGATAGTTAGATAGGTCCAAATTGATTTATTGGTGGATAGGGAAAAGATGGAATGAGAGATTGTGATAATAGACATATATATGGGGGATTTATGCTAGTATTGTTTCCCAATCAATAGTTTGAATACCTCTAGATTGAAAGGGAATTAAATAGAGCAGTTGGGTAAACTTTTAATACTAAGATTATATTTGAAAGGGACCAGATAATAATGAGTGATTTAGAGTAAGATAAGAGAATGATAGGCATTTTTATTACAATGATCTTGGCCATTGATTCGTCAATTGTTATGCCTAGAGTACCCTTAGATTTCTTCCTGCAAACATACAGAATATTTTAGAACATAGGGGGAACCAGGGCACACCGGGACGCTTTTAAAGTCTACTAATTTGGCTCAATGCTGAAAGCACTGAAGAACTCAGAAATTTCCATAAATATCACAAATACTATCACAAATACTATTGAGCTTAAATACAAAGCATTATAAACTAGAATGCATCTACCCTTTTGCAGCCAGAGTGAAAATGCAAATCACAAAAATGACTGTCAATCAATCAAAAAATCGATTTAACACTCCATGTGCAATAGATATTACATATAAGTAGTGCGTAAGACAATATACAGTGCATCAACATCTTGTAGTGCCAATAGCTAATAACTTTAAACAGTTTTAAACATTTAACATAAACTGTCCTGGGTGCGGACATCTATGTAAGTAACACAGAGTGCTTTGCAACCATTTTGTTCACAGAGCATGGTAATCCACTAGGGCAAGTTGACCTAACTTCAGCCTACTTTGCTTTTTTATCGCTTGTCATTGGCTGGCAATTCATGGGAATAACCTATAGCTGTGGACCTAACCCCAGCCTTCACTTCTCTTTACGACCATTTTGTAAAAAAACAATAACATGCTTTATAAAGCAGTGCAAATGTGTTCAAAAGACAATAGTGGGAAATGTACCTAACTTCAGCCGTGTTGTACCTAACTTCAGCCTAGGGTGTACCTAACTTCAGCCCCGCACCTAACTCCAACCAATTGATCCTATTCTGTCATAAAAAATAGCAGAATGATTAAATTTGGCCTTAATTATTTACCTGTATATAAAACATGACAGTCTAAAAAAAATCAATGCTCCAAAAATGTATTTCAAAAAAGCTTGGAAAGAAGTCATCGTTTTCACGGAAAGAGACAAAAATTTATTTTAAACTCCGGTTCAGGCAACTGGTCTATTCCAGTATGCCAGATGTAAAAATGCTTTAAAAATTAATTTTTTAGATAGATAGATATTCAGGGAACCATAAACAAACTTCTCATGTGAGATGTATTGGCTGGAGTTTGGGAAACCTGGGGACTGAAGTTAGGTCATGTGGGGGCTGAAGTTAGGACCATGCGGGTAAGATTAGGCAAGATTGACATGTGTTATAAATCACCTAATTCATTGAATGATCAAGTAGAAAATATTGAAAAAAAACCTTAATTTATGGAAGATTACTAATTTTTCCTTGTGATGAAACTTTTTTTGGGCTGCTCCTGCTTTGGTGAATTGGTACAGCCAGCTGACAGATTTAACGTTTTATCAAACTTTTTTTCATTTTTCGTTGTATTCGCGTCGCAAAAAAAGCAAAATGCGGTCCACCAAAAAAACATGTAAAATTCCTGATTCATTGTTATGATGGTCATAACTTTTTGATAATCTATTCTAAACACATTGACAATAACTTTAAACCCAAATACTGGCACCTTGGCCTCATCAAAATTTAATTACAAGGAGTTTTCTGTAGAGGGGCTGAAGTTGGGTGAGAGGTTGAAGTTAGGTCAACTTGCCCTATACCTCTATTCACTGTGGCCTGAATACCTGTTGTGTGCTGTCCCAGGTCATTTAGTTGACTTTGACACTTAAATTATGCCATATTAAGCGTGTCCTAATGTGCCCCGAATTCACTGTCCCATGAGCCTTGATATGACTTTTACACCAAAATACTAATTTATCAGGCACCAGTGAGTGTGTTTATCACGATAGCAATTCATAACTGTTCATTGCAATATATAGAATTCATACAAGCACTGAGAAAGCCTCACTGTTCATGGTTTGTCCACAGAATGGTTTGAATTGAACTCGTCAATGTGTACTTTAGTAGTAGGAAAACAAAGTTTTCCTCGCCATACTTCTGCATGTGGCTGTAATTTGTCTATAAAACCATGGAAACATCAGGATGTGAAATTACAAGATATGATGGCACTACCATATCATATACCTAGCCAGGATCCAAGAAAACCCCATCGTCCCTCAGTGCCCCACGTCCCAATGTGCCCCGGTTCCCCCTATATGAATGCACTCTTATAGGAAAGCCAAAATACTACACTGGAATCACAAATTCGAGTACGTAAAACATGACATGAAGCAAACTTGGGCTAACATTAAAACATAAAGAGTCCAATAATATACAACACTTCTACTGTGATAGATCCGAAAAAACAAACGCAGATGATGACATAACCAATTTAACATTCACTATATATATAAATGTACGTCCTACTCTCACAAATCACATTCCTACCCTTCCCTAGAAATGTTGTTGATTATCCACCTACAATATAGGGTAATCCAAAAAAACATATGTCCTAATTTCCTTGACGGTACCCCCTAGCATTTTTAATTTGAGCATAGAGATTGTCATCCAAAAATATTTTTGTGAACTCCTCCCTGCACAAGTTCTCAGAATTGGACAACATTGAGAGAATTAACTGCATGTATGGAACATATATCATTAGAGTAGGGCGGGGCATGCAGTCCCCCTTAACTTCGAGGTGCGATTTGACCTAATTTTTCATGGTAAATTATTTGAATCTCATGCTGTCATGAAGGGATCATTTTACTCTACTTATAACTAGTGAAACAAATATCTACTAATTTTAATAAAGATGTTACCGCTATTTTTGTAAAAAATTGAAAATGGATTTCTTACCCCACCCATCGGGCAAGAAGCCCACCTATTATAATCCCATGGCAATTTTTTTGCAAGCGCATTCGGCTTGAAAGTTATTTCTTTGGGTTATTCTATCATTTCGAAAGCATTCTATTTATTCTATAAGGATTGAAGGTAAAATACACATTATTATTAAATGGTTCCTTAAGCAGCTTCGAGGCCCCAGTGAAGGGGGCCTCATGCCCCATACGATGTTGGGTCTCTCGCCCCACACCCACATATTGTAATTTGACCTCTATATTTTTAACTTAAATGCAAAAAGCATGATACAAATCATATTTATGTGATGTTCATAAAGCGAAGCAATGCGGATATCCATGACCACTTTCAAAAAATTAATCAAAGTTTCAAAAGCTATGCACATTTTTTTGTTTCTTTGATATGTACTATGATTTGGTCTGTTTGCCATGAAATTTGTGACGTCACCTAAAAAGCCTCTAGCTTCAATCCTATCAATAAAAAAACGCACCAAAAATATAAGTTTAGATATAACCCTGCATGGGGGGCCTTCAGCCCTTCACCTAACCCGGGCTTCTTTCCCCGCCCTCCTCTATGTAGAATAATATAAAAATAGTCTCTTCCGTTCTGGAGATGCCGCAAAAAAAAGCATTGTTGCATAAACAGATAACACATGGTGTGGCTCCTCCCTCATTTTACCCCCCCCCCCTTCGACCTTGCTTCCTTGCATGGCCATGCATCTCTATCCCTCTTTTCTCCTCTCACCCTCTCCTTCTTACCTCTTCTCACCTCATGTCTCCTTTCAATAAATCTGCTCCCTCAATTCATTTTTCACCCATGTCTCCCATTTTGCAATCCCCAATCTTAGGCTATCTCTTCTCTTCTCTTCTCTTCTCTTCCCTCCTCTTCTCTTCTCTTCTCTTCTCTTCTCTTCTCTTCTCTTCTCTTCTCTTCTCTTCTCTTGTCTCCTCTCCTCTCCTCTCCTCTCCTCTCCTCTCCTCTCTTCCCATCTCATCTCCTCTCCTATCCCCTCCTTTCCTATCCCCTCCTCTCCTATCCCCTCCTCCATAGGCGTATCGGAGGGGGGGCAGGGGGGGCGATCGCCCCCCCAAATGTTTTGGAAACAGTAAGATTCGGGGAAAAAGGCTAAAAAATTTGGGCAGATGACTAAATAAAAACTACTGGAGATTAATGATTTCCAGGCAATTTAACAAACTAATATCCAATCAGGTAGTTTTACATAACAATTTTTTTTTACACATTCTTGGCTATGTAATATTTTCATGAAACAAGGGGAGGGGCTTTGGAGTTTTCTAAGGGTATTTATTTCATAGAAATGCCTACTTTAAGACATTAAAACCTTTTATTGCATGCCACATACCCTCAGGTTCATGATAAGATCGATACAGTACCCTTTTTTAAGGGTACTTTTCTTGTTTAACATGGGATCCAATAGGATGACCTAGTTTTTTTTTTTTTCAATTTATATTTACAAAATGAGATGAGGGTAGAGGAGACTGGGGTAAGTTGTGCCACGGAGTAAATGGTGCTGCCCACTGTTTGGGTGAAATGAATAACTGGGTAAAGAAGGCAATGCCACCCATATATACCCACTTGGTCAACATCATTAGGCACCAAGAAAAAAACTACCAAATATATATTTTTTTTTTAACTACCAAATATAAAAAAACTTCCAAATATAATGGTAATACTATGATGAGCTACACTCATAAATTCAATTTTCCTGCTGAAAACTAGGAGTGCCCAGAACTGATTATTTTTCAGTCATTTGGTATTTGTAATAAGATGATGTCCCTCTGGTTGGATGGAGTTAGGATGGTGTGACATAGGCCTACTTTTTTATTCATCTTTCTTGTCTTCATTTTACCCTAGGCCTAAACATGTTTTGCAGTAACTTTCACTGAAAGGAACATGTGTAACCACCCTCTAAACAGTAAATAATTCTTGTTTTTGGAGCATTTTAAATTTTTGCATAAAATGGCTCATAAATGTTTGACTGGTTTCATGCAACATATCAGCCATAAGTTAAAAACATGATTCAAATGATCTATGTGAAGAAATGGGTGAAATACAAGGTTTTTTAGGAATAAATTAAGTGGAACAACTGAAACCTGTCAGGCAGACTCAGACTCAGACTCAGACTCATTTTATTCTTGCTCTTTTAAATGAAACAAATACAATAAACACATATATAAATTAATCATAAATTTTCTATAAAAAAAAAGAGCAATGGGACTCCTCGAAGGCAATAATTTGCCGCTGATAAGGAGCCCCAATGTTTAGAAATTGTATCAAGGCACAGTGGGTGGCGATGTACTTTACAAAATTCAATAAAAGAAATATAAACAACTATAAATAAGAAAGAAACACAGATTTTAAAGTCGAATAAAAAATAAGAGTAATGGTGGGACGATGGAATTCAGTTACGAGGGGATGGAGCTGTGAACAGAGCAGTATATCTCATAGTGAAATCAATTTCTATTACAAATATAACAATGATCAATCAAACAAACGGGATCATAACTATCTAGTAATTTAATCTTAATGTAATCTTTATATCCATGAAAGCTATGTAAAGATTTTGTTTCTGAAATTATCTTGCATGGTATTAAATATTTTAATAAATTTGTATTTCATACCATTTCTTGCAAACTCATGTCCCACAGCAGGCAGCCGTAAAACCGATGCATTTCTAGTATTATAATCATGTTGAGTCAAATTCACTCCAGGATTGACAACGTCTTTAAAATATTCAGGCACAGGACCATTAATTAAGCGATAACATAGTTTGTAGTCATGCAGTGCACACATATCTTCTAATTTCAAAATATTCAGCTGTTTGAAAAGGATGTTCGTATGAGCATTAAATTTGCTGTTGGTAATAATTCTGACCGCTTTTTTCTGTAATTTAAATAAATTCTGAGATCTCCAGCCCCAAAGAGTTATGCCATAATTAAAGTAGGATGAAATCAGAGCATATATATGTTAAGTAAAGCATCAGTTGGTAAGGTATGCTTGAGTCTAGATAAGATACCTATTGTTTTACTGATTTTTTTTGATAAGGCAGTGACATGCATTTTCCAACTTAGATTTGTATCCAAAATTAATCCTAAGAAATTGAATTCATTAACATATTCAACCTTTGTGTCATTAATGGAAATATCAGGAGGAGTTATTTGCCTTTGGGGTGTATGAAATAGCATTGCCTTTGTCTTACTAACATTTAGTGATAGTTTATTTAATTTTAACCATTTATCAACCTTGTCTAGTTCATTATTGATATCATTCTTCATTGAAACATAATTAGTATAATTAGGAGACGAAAAAAGAGTTGTATCATCCGCATATATAATTGGTGTTAAGCAGTTAGTAATAGTTGGTAGATCATTGAGATAGATAATGAATAACAGAGGGCCTAATATGGAGCCCTGTGGGACTCCACATTTTATTTTCATTAAGTTTGATTGTACACCATTCATTTCCACATATTGGAATCTGTTACTAAGATAACATTGCATTAACTGAAAAGATATTTCATTGAATCCATAAAATTTGAGTTTATGCAATAGAATTTTGTGGTCCAGTGTGTCAAAGGCCTTTGAAAGATCCATGAAAATATTGACAGGTGTATTATTTTGATCCATTTCTGAAATTATTTTATCCACAAGCTCCATTGCTGCAAATTCTGTAGAGTGATTTGACCGAAAACCAAATTGACTAGGAAAGAATAAATTAAGTTGATCAAAGTGGTTATAAATTTGATCAAACAATATACGTTCAAAGACCTTTGACACGCTAGGGAGCACCGATACTGGGCGGTAATTATCAAACAGATAATTTTTTTTTTTTTAAATAATGGAGTAACTTTTGCAATTTTGAGTTTATTAGGGAATTTTCCTGAAGCAAAGGACTGATTAATGAGAATCATCAAAGGCAGAGCTACTTTATTTTTAATAAACTTGAGTAATTTGTTTGATATCCTACATGTATCTAGACCAGTGCTGGTTTTTGGCTTTAGTGAGTCTATAGCTTTGATGACTGTGCCTTTGTCAATTGGATTAAAACAAAAGGTAGTTTCTACTGGAGAACTTAAATAATCCTTGAATGATTTATTTTTGGGTAGTACAATATTCTCTGATAATTTGGGACCAATATCTATGAAATACTTATTAAACTCATTGGTAATTATTTTTAGATCAGACTGCATAATATTGTTAATAAGAAATTCCTTACGGTAATCATTTGGACTTTTAGACCTATTCATTACATTGTTGATTGTTGACCATGTTTTTTTAATGTCAGATTTGAATTTGGAGAAGCAATTAGAGAAATACTTTTTTTTTGCAGCACGGATGGTTTTTTGAAGGATCTTTGAATACGTTTTAAAATTAGTGAGGGTATCTTGATATTGAGCACTACTTTCCGACAGTGATTTCAGTTTAATATAGAGTTTATCTTTATAGGTAATAGACTTCAGTATAGCATTTGTCATCCATTTAGACTTCTTGTGTTTGTACTTATTGAATCTTACATATTTAACAGGAAAGTGTATCTTTATGTAATGAGATAGAATATCGTTAAAAACATTGTAGTCATTTTCTGAATTCTCTTGGCCTAGCATACTGAATTTATCCAGAGCCTCCGCACTATTTATATCCTTTTTAAAGTTTTCATAATTTTCAGGAGTTTCACTGAAAACCTTAACGAACTTATCGAGACATTTATCACTATTCAAATAGTCTAGTGAAATGAAATAAGGCAAATGATCTGAAATATGTTTTAGTAGAACCCTGGCAGTTGTGGGTGAATAGTCGTTTGAAACTTTAACAAAAAAATGTTCTATCAAAGTACCACGTTGTTGAGTAAGACGTGTAGGCATAATAATTTTAGGAATGTATCCATTAGATATCAGATTATCCAAGAAGTCATTTATGGCATTATTATCTTTATAATTTAACAGATTAATATTGAAATCTCCAGAAATAACTACATATTTGTTATTTTTTAGTTGATTGAATACCAGAACTAAGTCTTCTATAAATTTACAGATATGTTCATGATTTGGCCTTGGAGGTCTATATATGTTGCCCACAATCAGTTTCTTCTTAACACCATGGGCGTCTGTGACATAGATCTCTATGAGCTGACCATCCCAAAACTCAGAGTTAATATCTAGATTAATACATTTAAATTCATATTGCTCACGTAGATAAATAGCTACTCCGCCATGTGCACTGCATGACTTACCAACAGAAATGAGGTTGTATCCTGGGAGTTCAAATAAAGATAGGTCGCTGTCTGCTGTGAGCCAGGTCTCCTGCAAGCAAATGGCATCAATTTTACTATTAGAATCATTACATATAGTGCAGTAGATATGTGAGAAATATCAGACAAATAGTTCATTTTTGTATAGAAGCATGAAATTTTGCACAAAGATAGTTAAGTATGTAAAGAAAAAATTTAGATATAGACACATTCTCAAAAATTTGCGTAACTCCTATGGCGGCCATTTTGTTTCGGCCATTACCCGAAAACTCAGTTTCTTTGATATCATGGCAACTAAGCATGATAGAAAACTTATGATTGTGTCTATACCCATGTTTTTATGGTCTGGCTATCCAGTAATGCATAGAAAAATGGTCTAAATGCACTTGTTGAACCTCTGGCAGCCATATTTGTTCAGCCATTACCGTAAAATTGAATTCCCTCGATATCAGGAGAACTAGTCAAGATAGAGGCTTCGTGATTGTGTCAACACCCATATTTCAGGGGTCAGGCTATCTAAATAGACATAAAAAATAATCTAAAACCACTGGATTCTTTCAAACACAACGATATTGTATTTTATTTAAGAAATTAGGAATCAAATGTCAAGAATATCCATTGATGGGATTCCTCAGATGATTTCCGGTCCCCGTGAGTGTGGGATGAGTTGCCAGTAGATAGTTTGCAGGTCATCATGCAGTGGCTCAATTACTATGGGACATACCAAGGGCTACACCCCCAAGATAGAAACATCATAATACAAACTTCAATGCGTGGGCAGATCCCAATGGAGGCCCCAACCACGCTGACCCTAGGGGCCCCAAAACTTCCAGTTGGGTCTCTGTCGTCAGGTGATGTCATCCTTGATCCCAATTTAAGTTTCTACTGTTGGTTTTGATGTGGATGGCTTCTGCTAAATCAGATTCCATGTCTATAATTTGGTTTTATAATTGCATGGCCAGTGTTTACAGCATCAAGGAGGGGATCTCTGGGGATTTCCCTGTGAATGACACCGCCCATCCACACCTCCCAGTCATTTGGATAAGTGACACTTCAGGAAGAAGTTGAAAGCTCCGACGTGAGGAAAAAATGGTGTGTGAAAATGGATTATCTGCAGCAGTCAATTTTATAAACTGTCAAGATTATCTCCATGCAAAATCAATATACATAATATCAATGTTCCCGGGAAAAACGCATAATTATACATGAAATGAACAATATAGATCCATTTGAATCCTAGAATATATCAGAGTGTATAGGCCTATTATATCTGAATTACACTAATACTGTATTGCTTGATAGCTTATAAGTGAGCATACAATCAATATAGAAGTTACCCAATCTATAAAAAAGTTTAAAATTGATCAAAAATTCCTGGGAGGTATCACAAGATATATAGGCCAAAGAATGAATCATCAATTTCCAGTGCTGTCAGAGCCTCTAATACTATGATGAGATGCATATCAAAACATGCAATCAATTCCCAATGACAATCAGGAATATTTCCAGCATCTTGAGCAGACATGTTGGTTATTCAGACCTGATTCAAACAATAAAAAAAATGTTTAATTCATCAAATTTTTCCAAGGAGGGATTACAAGATATAGGCTTGAGAATCAACTGTGATGTCGTTTTTAATTGAAATTTAACTTTCCTGTCCTTTTCATCTATTAATCTCTTATTCTCTAATATTTTTTCTATTTTTGTCTCTAATTGTGCCCCCTCCTAACTTGGTGTCCTCTCCTTGCTTTGCACCCCCTCCTTGCTCTGCGCCCACCTTGATCTGTACCCCTCCTTGCTCTTCTGCCCCTCCTTGCTCTGCATCCCCCTCCTTGCTCTATGCCTCCTCCTTGCTCTGCGCCCCCTCCTTGATCTGTACCCCCTCCTTGCTCTGCACCCTCTCCTTGCTCTTCACCCCCTTGTTGCTCAGCACCCCCTCCTTGCTTTGCACCCCTCCTTGCTCTGCACCCCTCCTTGCTCTCTGCCCCTTCTTGCTCTGTGCCCCTCCTTGCTCTGTGCTCCCTTCTTGCTCTGCGCCCCCTCCTTGCACTGCATCCCCTCCTCGCTATGTGCCCCCTCCTTTTTCTGTGCAACCACATTGCTCTGCGCCCTGGGCGGGCTGGAGGGGGTGGGGCGCATCGGCATGATGCTGCCTAGGGCGCATAATTGGCTGGAGCCTGCCCTGCCCAAAACCAAACTACATTTCTGTAAGGCTTAGCTAATAAACAGCAGATGTTAGCCAGAATTACAAAAGCATTATCAACTGGTCTGGTCAAAAACTTTTGAAGACTTAATACAATATACTACTTCACTTACATGCAGGAGCAGCTCAGCGTCAACTTCCTTGTAAATACAATGGCAAAAGGTGTGACAGGTCAATACTAATGGATAACACTTGTTTCTCCAGAGTGGTCAAAACTTGTTTTCCTGTTTCAATATTTACTATCTTCTCTGCCAACAAGTTGAAGAGGTTGGTATTGTTCCCACTCACTACATGCAAGAATTGCTACCAGTTTGAGGGCACCTTGGGTGACCATCTACTCTGACATGAGTATTACAACCACAACTATGTCTTGTGTTATTTTTCTTGCTATGTGGAAAGTAGTTATCTGTCCAAGATCACTTCTACTCCAATAGAAGTTTGAAGCTGCTTTCTTATGTACCAAACAAAATGTTTTCAGCATTATACCTGTCACATATTTTGAATATCCCAGGTTCAACATCTTGACTATTGCAGCTATATATTAGGCAGGACATCTTCCACATCAGAAAGTTGAGATTGCAGGTCACTGAAATTGACTGAATGCCTCTAGGCAGATCAGACTATGTGAACTTTCAAATACGAAAAGTTACTATGAACAAACAAAGATGATGGATATATGTTTAGTCTTCATATAATAGATTAGAAGTCTTTAAAAGCTCCATCACATGTTTGACATGCTGTATATAGACTTGAAAAAAAAAGGAGGAGTTACTCTTCAATTGGGTGAGTAGAAGTTGGTCTTTGAATGAAGCTTAGACGAAGGTCGACTAAAGAGTTGCAACTTGTTTTTCTTTATTGGGTCAGTAATTGGCTTGTCTGCTAATAACCTCTCAGTGACATATGTCTCACCCATTTATGGAATTCACTGTATTTGTGTTGTAATAATTCTGTCTGTCTGTCTGTCATATTGTTGCTTCCAAATGTTTTCGGCATCAGATTCTCACTGCATCCACTACTTTCTCTTGGGCTACTTGCTTTGTATCAACAGTTAATGAGAACTTTTTCGTCAAGGAAGAGACTGCCCATATCTTCAAACACCTTGATAAGATTGGTGATTTGTGCAGCAATGCTACTTTAGAATACTTCAGACTGCTCATAATGACATCCCTACTTTCTTGATCTTGGTGTTGTCTCCAAATCTTTCTCATATTCAGCAATAAGACAACTAAGTTCTGCTCCAGACACCATCCATTGATGCTATGAGTCTCAGTTCTGCTTTAGTCCAATTGTGCCTCCATATCCCTTCATATCAGTATTGTGTTTTACATGTGCTTGGTCAACAGCGGCAGATGAAAATACTATATAGGTCTTTTAAACTTCCCGTAAATCTATGGATGCCATCCCGAAGAGCGACCATGTCTGGTTTATGCACACAGAGCCAATACAACAGACATAATTGGTGTGATCACAACTTGGGGTTAGCCTGACCAAACTATCAACATACAGTAGAAAGTCTCCACATCAGGAGGACCACACTAGTTCAAGCACAAGAAGTTCTTAGCACAATGCTGTATGTTAAAACCAAAACTGAGGATAGTTCTTTCTACACTCATCTACCCACTGATCAAATTACAGGACACTGTCATCCATCCAAAGCTCAAATTGATAAATGGAATAGGCTTTTAATGAAACATGTAAAGATCAGCAGCTGTGAGCTGATGAGCATACATTGTCCTTGTTCCATGAGAAGCCTTCAAATAAGAATTCCAGCAGATGGGCAATTTCGTAAGGTCCGATTTACAGATTTGACGTTTTAGCAGCTTGTTCAGCAGAATGTCAAGGTGTCGGACGTACTCACACGGTGTACGTCCGACACTGACATTTTGCCGAAGCTCAACTCCTGTTGCACTTTGTGCTTTGGTCGATGGCTTGTCTGATAACCCTATTACCTGGCCTTAACCCTGTTTAACAATGAAATAGCTGAGGTGTAATGGTAGGGTTACACAAGCTGCTAAAGTGTCAACATCTGTGAATCAGACTGTACAGAATTGCCCAGAAATGACCCCAGCTTGAACAATTGCTTCCATCCATCCACTGTCCTTCAGTCAATCTCCAGTTATACTCAGTGAGAAGATCTCTATGGTTTTCAGGCCATGCCGGCCACTGCCACTGGACCTGCTTTGCCAGACCGAATAGTTGCTGATCAAAGTTCACAATAGGCACTTGCCCAGGGTTCAGATTATTCTAAGCAATTCTGGCAACATTCATATGGTGATACATCATCCCATAGGAATTTTGAATCTCCCAAAAGCAATGATAGCATTGCTGTGATTTTGCAACCAATCAGTGTGTATATTAAGTGAAATGTTGGCCATTTTCAATTCAGCAATAGTCCTTACACCACCAAACCACGACTACAAGCACACAAATCACATCTGTCCACTGTCCAGTGTCACGCAACCACCACCATATTCTATGTTGCATTACTATTCGCGCAGCGAAACGGCCGAAGGCCGTTGAGCGAAGCGAATTGAGTGCAAGAGAAGACTCAAAAATCTGTGCAGTGATGGTCTCAACATCAACAGTCCACAGTTTGGAATTAGGTCAAGTGGGTCCAGCTTCTTATCAATGATTTAGTTTCGTATTTAAACAAAACATAACATATTCATCTTCAAAAGTGTCTTAAAAATTCAATTTTCTCTAGTAATATATCCTGTACCAATAATTTTTATGGAATAGTTAATTATTAGCATTGACAAGCTAAATTAAATTATTAACATGTGATTCATTTAATTTAAATCAGACAAGAAAACTTAACAAAATTAAAGTTACATAATCTTATAAACTGATGATTATGTAACAGTGAACAGATAATCTACTTGCATGCAATGTGATTGTTTTTGTATTACTATATATTTATACTGTTATGTAATATCAACAATCTAACATAGACTTGACTTTGGCAGCTTTCAGTGCTGTCTGCCTTTTTACCATTTAGCTGATTATCTATAAATCTTATTTATCTATTTAATGTATTTATCTATCAATTTATCTATCTATCTGTCTGTCATTATATCTATCTATCTATCTATCTGTCTATTTATTTATCTCTCTATTTATCGATATATTTATATATTTATCTATTATATTTTTGTCTAGTTTATCTTGCTATTCTACATTTTTCTCTGTCTATATAAGTCCTACAAAAACTTTTTTAATTGCTGCGCGAATTTCATGGCAGTGCCATTTACATATTATAGTATCAAGCAAATGCACCTAAAAATAAAGATGCATCAATATGTCACAATTGTTCCAAAATGTCACTTTTACAATATCTGCAGAAAGTATGAAAGAATATGACCACAGTGAAAAAAAGGTTAACGTTCTGTGTCATAAACATTTAGGCCTAGTTGAAGACTTTTTTATAGAACAGCTTGATACATGTAAATATGCATCTCGACGCAATCCAGTTTTTTATGGCCTGGATAAATGTATCAGATGAAAAGGGGTACTTATAATATATATATCGTTTTATTGACATTTTCTATATCAAATAGATACATTTGTCAGTAGAAAACAATGAAATCGAAAACTACTCTACATCTACACACAATACAAGAAAATCCAATACAATTTTAAGTACATCAGTTTACAGTTAATTAAATATTAAATATCGGTCCCAGTTCCAATTGTTGATGTATAAGAGTCAGTAAAATGCAAGTAAATTCAAAATATAAATTGTTCATGTTTCGAGAGTTTATCAAGGTATTCGAGTGTCTTTTTAGTAACTGTGATTTTTGTCGAGAGCTGAAAAACGCAGGCTAGCGGCAACCGCTATAATGACTGCGTGATTCAACCCTAGCTGACAGGTCCATACTGATAGTGACCATACAATGGAGATCATTCATAACAATCACAATACAGTAAAAACATTCAAGTCAGTTGGCCCGGCAGATAGAGAGGCTACTACCTATATTTTAGTCCGGACATAAATTTTTTGCAGTTATTTCTATTTATTTTAACTTAATTGATTCATTCAGTTTATTATTTAATTTTCTATTCTATAATTATCCCATAATCTTGTTGAGGTACAAGCCTATTGCGTGTATCATTTCAGGTCTTTTATCCGACATAATCAATATAAATTGTTGAGTTTTATCAAGATTTTTAAAGTTAGGGATTAGGCTACAAGCTTTACAAAGGAGGTCATTTCTGGGCACAGCATTATTTCTGCAAATTAATAGGCTGTGAATTTCATCTTCTATGTCACCTGTGTTACATTTATCTGTGTTCTAATGGTGTTTTAGGTATACTATGTCTGCCTGTCTCAATTTTTAAATTATGAGAGCTTACTCTGAAGCGGGCAATGTTGCTGTATGTTTTCTTTGAGAAGTTTTGAGTTAAATATGGTTCCAGACAGTAACTATTCTTAAACAATTTATATGTTCGCAGCTTTGGCAACTTATCAGAGTCCTTTATTTTTTCTAAAATATTGGCCTGTTCTTCCGTGTATAGCTTAAGTTTTGTTATAATGTGAATACTAGTTGCTCAACACCATAGGAAGTGGTCAGTTTTGAGGCTTTTATGTATGAAATAATATTTGTGTCATGATCGATCTGTGTGTGGTGTGCCAATACGGTTTACAGTTATGCTAGCCTTTTTTTAGGGATAGTAAATACTGCCTACTTCAATCTGCTTATATAATTCACTTGCCTAAGTTATAGAAATGGAAAGCTTGACCATCTAAACATACAGGTGAAGAAAAATCCCAATTCCCATTAATAGTTCCGAAGATATAGGCAAAAATGTTATTTTCGATAATGGCGGAACAAGATGGCCAACATTTCAGTTATAGAAATTTTTGAAGATGTGTCTATATCTAAAATGAAAGATAATGGTCTCAAGAGTATCTCTGCCAAATTTCATGCTTCTATACCAAAATGAACTATTTTTTTTACATATCTACCGCACTAATAGCTCTAAATAAGTTTTCAAGGATTCAAATTTTGCATTTGAAGATTGACAATTTAGACTAATAATTTTAAATGAATTTTTTTTCAAACCTAGTAAACGCATAAAGTCTTCCTCAATATTATAGGGAGAGTTTTGAAATAAGCTTGGTTCACAGTTGGCATCCCCATCGTCATCAGCCACATCATGCTCCATCAAGTCAATTAGGGACGAATTCCCTATAAGATTTGGTAAATCTACAGAGGACATATAATTTCATCACAGGAAAAAATCGCCATCCACTGTCCTGAAGATATATAATAAATAACATGACAAGTGAGTAGACAAAATTGTAAACAAATTCGAAAAAGGGCAAAGTGTAATGAGCACATCTGAAAACATCTAAAGTTAAACACAAACAGTACATCACAAAGGGAGAGAAAATTGAAAAAAATGATAGCACAGAAAAGTAGAAGCCTTTCTTGACAAGCTATATATATATAGTTTAATTATACTTTTTTAAGTCTTTTAAAAGTGAAAATACAATACATCTGCAAAATTGGTGAATTCTTATTTAAACTAGAAAAAGGGAGTTAATTAACTATCCATTCTTAGCTATAGATTTAAAAGTTTGACATTAAACCAAACACCAAAAGAAATAAAGCTGAAGTCAGAAAGCAACATATTCAACATAAGACATGTTAGTTAAAAATATCATTGTATATAAATTACCAGAGAGAAACTTACTGTAAAAAGAAAATATCACCCTTAATTCACTTACTCCCAAAACACTACTACAACAACATATCTGTCGTGCATTCAGCTGTTAATGTTCAAAAATACAACAGACCAATAAACAAAACCAAAAAAGAAACCCTGTTAAATACATCCATTCTTAGTTTTCATAAATCTTGACAGTATTGCCATTTACCGCAAATACCCATGTTAGACAACAAGATTTACAGATACACACATATTACACATATCATACTAACATGCAAATCATCAAGTAAATATCAGGGACTTACAAATCTTACAGAAGTCACACATCACCAGATTCATCCGATGTAAAAGATACTCAATAGTAGCAACATTAGACATGGCAAGATGAAGCAACAATGGTGTACATATCTAAATTGTTATATATATATATATATCAAACAAAAACAAAAACTGAAAAGGATTTATAATTACAAAATTGTCATCTATAAAATGTCACTCCATTTTTAGCTTAGAGTTAACACTAATTTTCATTTAGATATTCAAACTTATGCTTAAAAAAAAACAAAAAAACAAAAAAAAAACATGGTAATGCGAAAGTTAAATTCTAAACATAAAAAAAAAAAAAAAAAAAAAATTCTCTAGTTTAAAACTTTGTCACAGCACTTTTCAGTTTGCAAGGTTAAGCATACAAATATGGACATGAAGTATGGGTAATATAATTTTAAAATAAGTAAATCAAACGCTTAAATAAATATCAAATTAAGCCAATCTGTTAGACAACCAAACAAAATAAGTCTATCAGTAATATGTCAGTCATCAATTCTTAACTCTGATTAGGTAGTAAATTAAGAAACTTAAACAATCCTTTGTGTTATAAGACAGCATTAAATTAAAGGGTTTGAGTCATTAAACAAACAAGAAGTGGTTAGGCTTACAGCATTGTCAGTTTATAATAAACAACAATATCATGTTGGTCTTAAAGAGCGATAATATGTAAATGGCACAGCCATGAAATTCGCGCAGCACTTAAAAAGTTTTTTTAGGATTTATGGTTTCACCATAACTTCCATTACACTTATTTAATATTCAATGTATGAAAGGCAGTTATGTTACTGTTTCAAAGAAATTGAAAGACGGTAATACAGAAAAAAAGGAGAAATTTATACTAGAAACTATTAGAAAGATAAAACAGATCAAAAATAGATAGATAGATAGATAGATAGATAGATAGATAGATAGATTAATAGATAGATAGATAGATAGATAGATAGATAGATAGATAGATAGATAGATAGGAGAGCAAATGAATAGGATTTTAAAAGGATAAATAGAATTGATAGATAATCAGCTAAATAGTAAAAAGGAAGACAACACTGAAAGCTGTCAAATTTAAGTCTATGCTAGATTGTTGATATTACATAATAGTGATAACAAAAACAATAGCATGATCTGCATGTAGATTAATTGCTCACTGTTACATAATCATCAGTTGACAAAGATTATGTAACTTTAATTTTGTTATGTTTTCTTGTTGTCTGTTTTGAAAAGAAATGCATCACAAGTTAATAATTTAATTTAGCTTGTCAAGGCTTATAATTAACTATTCCTTAAAAATTATAGATACACAGAATATTAATGGAGAATATTGAATTTTTAAGACACTTTTGAATATGAATGTGTCAGGTATTGTCAAATTCAAAACTAAATCATTGATAAGAAGCTGGTCCCACTTGACCTAGTTTCCTGCTGTCGACCATTGATGTTGAGACCATCACTGCACAGACTTTTGAAACCTTTCTTGTGCTAAGTTTCGCTTCGCGAAACGGCCTTCGGCCGTTTCGCTGCGCGAATATTAATACTTCTTATTATAACATGTCTCGTTACATGAGACTGACATGAGCTTATTTCAGTAAAATACTTATAATCAGGCATGCCTGAACTTAATGTCAAAGTATTAGTCCCATCATATGCTTACTGACAAATAAATATGAAAAATAAATAATGAATTATGAATATACATACCATATCACTAAAAGTAATAAACAAAAGTAACCAGTTCAATGATTTTTTTATATAATTTTTTACATTACATATGATTTTAAATGAAGGAGAGTAATAATGAACACAGAAAATAAAGAGTTAAGCTAGCTCGCTCCTCACGGTCTCCAAAATTTTACCCATCAAATTTCTTCCGATACGTTTTTGTTTCTGTCCCAACTCTTTATCGTTTAAGGAAAGTCCACAACCCCACGTCTTACCCTTGCTTGCTTCCACCAGCACAAGTTATCCCGGTACTAGGGCAAGTTGTGCCACTTGACCTACTTTTTTTATAGCCTAGCATGATCTTCCCGATGGTTGGACTGCCCTGAAACTTTGGTCGATTCTAGCCAACGTGTTATATTTTGATGTCTGATTTTCAGAATACAGCATTAAGCTTTGGTTTTTAGGAAAATCAGCCTGACGCAAAATATGGCACAACTTACCCTGATCTCCCCTAAATCAGTTACCCTCATCGAGTTACTCTCATCCAGTTTTGCCACAGACACTACTTTACACAGTGCACCTGAGCAAACTTTAAGATTAAAAAAAAATAAGCGAGAAAACAACAAGTGCATGGCTTTAGAGCAAGGTCAGGAGGACATTTTAAGACATAAACGGAAAAAATCTGTTGGGAAAATTTTGAGTTATACCAATTTTAAGATTTTTGTTTATAACACCCATGTTCTCTGGCTAAAACAGGGTAATAAAATTGGATATAAGTTTTGTAAATTATTTACAGAGACTTTCTTTCATAGGACAGACATTATTATTTAACTTCTGTGACAATAATGTGTTGGTGAAACATGTTATATTAAAAACTTGTTTTCAGAGTGTGATAAACTCACTTTACTGTATAGTATGTTTGTCTAATTACTACTAATTAAGCCATGCTAAATTGACTTTGTCGTTTGTTTTGTGTGTTTACCTGCTTCTGGCTAAATTTGAATCTATTTAAGCATTTCCTTTTAGTTTTTCCTGCATTTTTTATGACAAAATGTGGTCTCAGTTGATGCTTTAAGGATTTCTATATCATAGATATTTATGAATAAACCATGTAGGCATGGAACATGACTAGATCAATGTGTCTTAAAATATGATGTTAACAAAGCATAACTGCTAACAAATAACCCCCAAGGCATGGCTTTTTGTTTGTTCTTTGAAGTGAGTTTTGAATAATTTTGACTGCATGATTGTATTGATTTTAAGACAAAATAAATTAAATTACCCATCTAGAGATTCCAGACCAACATATTTTGCAGGCAACATCCTAAATAGCCTGATTATGTGTACCAAAATGAGTTTTGACATTGGATTTATTTTTTCACAAGTGTGTGCACAATTTTAGTGTATGTGGACCATTGAGCAATGGTGGAACAAATTAACTCTTTTATGTATCTAATAGAAAGTATTGTGAAAATGAAATGTGAAAAGGTCATTTCGGCATCTGTAGACCATTGAGGATGTGGATCAATATATTAACTTCACAAATATGACTTACAGGGTGGTCAAAAAAAAACTTTACACTTTTGAATATTTTTTTGGATAACGCTCATTGTAACAATTAGGCTACTTATTTTTCAATGCAAAAACAACTTGTATAGTAAAGAATAACTCTTCTGGAAATCATTTATTTTTTTAGAGGTCCCTTTAGACTGATCACTTTTCTGCAGTGGGCCTAAATGATGCAGAGGTGTCAAAAACGTAACTTTGTGTCTGCTTTTCCCATACAAACTTAATGGATGCCTTTATTGGGCAACTAAGGTCTATGATGTCTTGCAGGGATCTGCCTCTAAGTTTGCCCACCAAGAATAATCACATTGATTGAGATCTTGTGATAATAGGGGCATATTGTACCGCTGAGAAACTTGACAGAGCGAATCTTGATCCAGTCTGAGCTTTCCAAGGGAGTTTAGCTGATGCCCAGTCTTATTTAAATATATCAAATTATCTTTAGCGCTGTATGTCTTTTCTATCCAGGGCTTCAGACGCTCCTTTAAGATGTTAATATGGACTTTTCCTGTGATTTCAACACCCTGATCATCAACGTTCAGATGGCTTTCTTTATAAATCTTATAATGGCAATCGTGCAGGCTGAAGTTGCTCTAGCACCTTCTGGCTTGTGCTGAATTGTGCCTCTGTCTTCCCAATTTCATTTTATGTTGTATTTTTTTGTCCTGTGAATCTCAGTTGCTTCAAAATTGCTGATGGGCCATGATCAACCCAGAGTAGTACAAACGCAGGAGCATTCCTGTCTTCCATTTTGTCTGCTATCAAAAAAGCGATGACCCATTTTAATTATTATCCATTTTTCCAAAGATCTAACATACTTGGCTTGTTACGAAATAAGTACCCTGGCACTGACTCAATTATGGTGGCCTAAAAAACGACGTATCAACTGTAAAGTCTTTTTGTGCCCACCCTGTAAAACAACATAGCTAACAACATTCAGTGGTATATTAGTCATAAAACATTCATAATATAGGCGCAATATGACTGAAATCAAGCCTATAATATTCAATTATGCATATAGAAACAATACCACTCATTTAGTCTGATAACTGGGGACAATGTGGGAAGGCTAGAAATTTATATTACAGTACTTCTAATCTGCAGCAAACAGGCAAATGTGTTTGTCACACTCTGCACTCTATTTGTATGCAAAACATGTTTCACACAAATCCAATGGTCACAGAAATTAAAGAATAAGTCTTCCCATCAACAATTGTCCCTTCAAATTATCTAAAACATTTCTTTCAAGGCCTATACCCCTATTGAAGCATGGAAATATGAGTGAGATAAACAAAAAAAACTTAAAATTGATAAAACTCCAAATTTTCCCAACAGAATTTTTTCGTTTTGTCTTAATATGTCCTTCTGACCTTGCTCTAGAGCCGTGCACTTATCTTTTTCTTGCTTATTTTTTTTGTAATCTTAAAGTTTGCTCAGTGGCACTGTGTATAAATTCTTTAAAATTAAAGTAAGCTGTTGATATAAAAATGTGAGCAAGAAATTAGTAAAGCAAACTGCTGGCAACATAACAATCCCTCTTTGCCACATACCAATTTTTTTAATCAAGCTGCGCTTTGTTAATAAATACCACCATCAGCTGGCAGGAATTATTTATTTCAAGACTGCCTAGAAAGAATTTATTTGTCTTAATAAAACTGGGAGACATTATTAATTTCAATAAAATTGCCCTGAGCATGTACATTTTGCTTTGGTAACTCATTCTTGATAAAATGAGTGTATAAAACATCCAACTAGATTGGTAGGAAATATCTGAGGATTCCTGAAAGTATGACATTGTATTTCATTCCATGTCCAGCAAGCCATTTTTTAAAGACACAACACTGTGTACTAATACACTCTTGCTCACAAACATGGAATATGGTAAACTACCATTGAATTGTGGCTACCCAATTTGAATCCAATGGTTAAAATCGCATTTTTAAGAACTTAAGCGGATTCCTGAAAAGCAATTTGAAGTCATCACTTTAATATTCAAATTCCAAGACTGCATGATAACCAGGAAGGTTTTATTGGTATAGAATAATTGTTGTGCTCTACCAAAATGTACGATATTTTCAACTTGAAATTGTTTTGACTGCTAGCTATTGAGAGTTTATCAAAATAAACAAGGTTGATTTATCACCATTGTTCCTGAAAACCTCAAAATAGGCAAAATCCACTCTGGTTTAGCCTCTTCTCAGTGCGTTGAAGTTAATTTTATAAATCTGGACACACCCAAAACAAGGGTAAAAAATAAAACAAGGATCGTGGTTATTTCGGTATATTCCACTTTTATGTGCAAGAATGTATGTATACGACAATTATATCATATATATCATAACATTGTATTGTATATTTCAGTCAACAGGCAAAATGAAACTCACACTGTATGGAAATATGAAGGGGAAGATGTGACATTGGAATGCCCAGGATACAGAATGGATTTATCAGCAACTTCCTTTGCATTTGAATGGTTTAAACAAGCTTACAACTGCTCAGGAGAATACTACTCTTCACAGATTGCTGATAACTCACTTAATTCTGGAGGTAGGCATTCTCATCGTTCGCTGCTGTTTTATTGCATCGATTCACCGTAGAAGCTTTATTATATTGCATAAAATAGCATTTTTACCTTCAGCGAACGAAGTTCGAAGAAGGTATTGTAATCACTTGGGTAAAAATGCTGTCCGTCCGCCGGGCGGGCGGGCGGGCGGGCGGTCGGGCGGCGGGCGGATAGATCGTTTCCGGCCCGGCACTCGGCCTCTATTGAATATATGGGGATGAAATTTGGTACACATCTAGCCTGTATGGTCTAGTTGTGCCTTTTGATGGTCTGATGAAAAGATCTTAAATAGTTTTTGAAATAATTAACAAAATATAAAAATAATTTTTTTTCGTTTCCGGGCCAAGGCTCGGTCACTATTGCATGTGCATGGATGAAATTTGGTACACACGTGGCCTATATGGTCTAGTTGTACCTTTTGATGGTCTCATTGACAGATATTCTATACTTTCTGAAAAAATGAGAAAAGATATAAAAACATATTTTTTTTGTTTTTTGGGCTAAGACTCGCTCTCTATTGCATGTACATGGATAAACTTTGGTACACATATGGTCAATATGGTCTAGTTGTGCCTTTTGAAAGGTCTGATGGAAAATATTATATACTTTTTTAAATATTGAAAAAAACATAAAATTTATTATTTTTCTTTCTGGCCCAACATCCGGTCACTATTCCATATACAATACATGGATGAAGTTTGGTACACATATGGCTTGTATGGTCTAGTTGTGCCTTTTCATGGTCTGACAGATGGCTATTCTATAGTTTTTGTAATATTGAGAAAAAATATTTTAAAGAATTTTTTTTATATCGGAGCCAAAACTTCCCCACTATTGCATATACAGTAATGCATTTTTCTAAACAAATCACCTATGCAATTAATTTAGCAGTGCTTTTTGATGCGTATAACACTTTATGAATCATTGGAAAAATAGAGATAATGGAAGGCCACTACTCGACCGCTATTGCATACCTATAAGCAATTTCGTAAACGCACCAATTTTATGATATTATTGTAATCTTCTAAAGGTGTTATTCGCTGAAGGTTTGCTGCTGCGCAGCCTATGTTCTATATCACAGAATCTCATGGAACAAGCTAAGATAATATCAGCGATTGTAGGCCTATTTGTCCAAATCTTTTCCCGAATTTAAACTTGTCCCGTCAACATGACAACTTGTGTTAGGCCTGATTGCTCAGTATCTGCAAGTCATACAGTCGGAATACCAATATGGTACTGATGGGTAGATAAGCCAATTTTTAATTGCTCATTATTATTATTTTGTGATATTTTGATGCCTTTTTTGTGATTTTCGGCAAGTTTTGCTCAGGATTCATACAAACGGGACAGCTAAATTGGTAATAATTCAAGCAAACAAGTTAATCATGTCTGAAAAAGTCTAAACATAACCTACTGAGTAACAATTTTAAAAAAAACCTAATGAGGGGTTTTCCAAAAGTAACATCCAACTTGTCATAACTTTAGCTACATTTTACATAGAGATCTGATATTTGGATGTGTTAATATTCAGGTAATTCACAATTGATCCCCAAAAAATCATCCCAGAAAAATTAAAACTAAATTGGTGAATAGCAGAACTGTTAAACGTTGAGGTCATGAATTGTGGCCCATATTTAGAATAGAAGTGCTGTCTTATTTTAAAATGAGTTTAACACCTGCAACAGTGTGGTTGTCTTTACTAATTGAATCAAAGCATAATGATAATTTTTTCCATAACACATAAGGCGCTAATTGTGGCAACTGATTCAGAATGGAAACAATGGTATATCTCAGGTATGCAAACCTAACTGATTCTGTTACTTCAGTTTTTACCCTCGGCCATGTTCACATGGCCTGGGACTGGGTATTGCAGATGGTAGCGGCATCCGTCTGTCCATCCATCTGTCTAGCTGTCTAGCTGTCCACCATCCTTGTGTACACGCTAACTATATTACTATTGATCCTATGATCATGAAACTCACAGGGATTGCATATCATCATAAAATCTTGAGTGAGACCTGACAAGAGGGACCTTGACCACTTCTATGACCTAGGAGGCCATATTTTTGAAAAACTTGTGTATATGAGAGCGCCACTGGTATTGAGCCTAGGAACACCAAACTCACAGGGATTATGTATCACCATAAAACCTTGGATGATTTCTGACATGAATGACCTTGACCATCTTCAGTGACCTTGGTGGCCATTTTGTGAACAACTTGTTTTTGGATCAACTCCATTTGTATTGATGATCACCATACTCACAGAGATGGATTATGTATCACCGTAACACCTTGAATGATTTCTGACGTAAATGACCCTTGACTTCTGTGACCTTGACGGACCTTGGCGACCATATTTGTGAAAAGCTTGTGTACACGATAACTTTATAGTGATCGTAGGATCACCAAACTCAGACAGACTAAGTGTCATTGCAAAACCTTGAGCAAGTTGCTACACAAATGACCTACACCGACATCTAAGGCCTTAATTTTGAAAAAGTACTGCATCTATGACCGAGGATATCTCTTGCGTCAGCAGTTATTTTTTCATCAGATAAACTTTTTTTTATATGGATGGCCAAAAGAAACTATACTTAACCAAAACTTCAGTGGTGGAAATGGGAGGAAGCTCAGGGGAGCTGAGCTCCCTTGATAAAAAACAGGGGGAGCTATGACCTGCTACAGCTCCCCCAATCATCAGTGAAAATATATAATTATCATGTCCACTTTTTTAGTTCTCCTGGTATTATTAGCCAATAAAAACCCTGGTTTTGTCCTTCTAATAATTTGAAATGGCGCCTCTGCCGTGACAGATGACAGCTCCCCTGACAAAAATTTTCCATTTGCATCAAAGCATAACCTTTTCTTTTATTGCGAAAAACTGGCAGATAGAGTTAGGGCATTCTTAAACATATCTACCTGTACAAAGAAGATGTGGCATAAGTGACAGAACCATCAAACGATGATACAAGCATTTACTCAATGCAAGGACTGGAAGACTTTGCAAAGCCAAAACTGACCTCAACATGTAGAGAATGGGGCATGTTTTCAAAATTCATAGGAAGTACATGTATGGGGAAAGGCTTCATGTGACTTCTGGTGTCCATGGCAACAAATAAATTATTATCTTAAATTATTTGACCTGATTTTTGCAGGATTGTCAGGTAATTGCCTCTGTATTACCTGACCCTAATATTAAATGTCTATGTATAATTGAGCTCAGTTTATGACAAGTCGGAAGAAACATTTGGAAACCCCCTCATATGGCACAATTCTCATAGTGGGGCCTCATAAATCGCAGACTGCATTGGAATAGACCAATTTTATTTGAATCTTTTATTTTATTGTAAACTTTATCTTTCTAAAGAGAGAATTAGCAAGGGTACACAAGCATTTTAAAATTTTAAAATTTTAGATCTGGTTTGAGGAAATTCTCTGTTTAATTAAGTTTCTATGAACTTTTTTAGGCGTACGCCAGTCCTTCTCGGTTCAACCAGGACGAATAAGCATGGATGAATCCGGACAACTGACAATAAAACACCTGACAAAAATGGATGAACACACCTACACTTGCATATTTGAGCATTTATCTGAGACGTATATAGGGACAGTGGATCTCATGATTGAAGGTATGCTGAGATCTGCTGGTTAAGCTGCTGTTTAGATTGTTAAATTAAATTAAAATCTGTAAGAGGGCCACTGTCTTTACGTAATCTCTTTGTTAATGTAACTTTGATCCATTCCGCAAGTGACTCATTATTTTGCTTTTAAAATAATGGCAAATTATAATAAAACTATGCCATAAACATCACTGACTTAGTGTGATGAATAGTAGTTTTAATCCATAAGATTAAGATGACATAAATTCCTTCCACCATGAGACATTGATCATGCCCTATTGAGTTGATTTTTGGCAATGTACTGCCTTAATTAAAGCTGATTAGTCTACTGGCCTTCATGAAGGTTCATCCTGTACAGGACAATAATTATTGCTGTCTACAGTCTATTAATTTGATATTAATTGATCATGTGGACTTTTGCACCTTGTGAGATTCCCTGAATACATTAATTTCACTTCAAAAGGGCAATGAAGATTTTCCAGGTAGAATATCTGAACTCCATCTTCAGATAGTTTTTGAAATTTGGTAAAAACAATAGGCTGGCGATTTCGAAAGTAGTTTGGCAGATTATGTTTGACAGGGCAACTAAGTAGTATATCTTTACTGCATACCCTCTTGTCTCGGCTCATCAACCCTGTCCTACCTATTAGATTTTACTATTTAATCTATGCCTCTTCTTTTCTCTTTTCTTGCCTCCATAATTATTTTGATAAGTACACTGCCTTCTACTGTGCCTTGATAAATTGACTTTCTCGACAATGGGGCTCCTCAGCAGCGGCAATGTTTTTGCCATCGAGGGGTCCCTCTGCTCCTGGTTTATTGTGAATGTTTAAATTTATTTCTATTATGTATGCTTGTGAGCAAAAACTAAAAGAGTCTGAGTCTGAGTCTGAATCTATCTTTTATGATAGGCAAAATGATGCTATGATTTTAAAATAACCTTACCTAATTCAGTACATTGTAATTTCAGTCATCAAGCCTCATGAAACTCCCACAATATGGAAATATGAAGGCGAAGATGTGACATTTACATGTCCAGGACACAGACTTGGTTCCTTACCTTCTTCCTATTCTTATCATTGGTATAAACAAGACTACAACAGCTCAGGGATCGACCAACCATTTATAAGAACAAGAATTGCTTCTTCAAGCTACTTTGGACGAGGTAGACATGCTTGTTCAGTACTCTACATTCTTTCGATGATTAATAAGGCCCATCATCTCTGAATTGCCATCTAAGGTTTCACTGATTTTATAGCTTTTTGCAAATTAGTGGCCACTTGCAGTTTCTAAAAGAAATTTCAACTTGGCCGTATGAGGTCACTGTTTTTAAGTGTTTGTTCATGTCGCTTACTTTTATAAGTTTCGTCATCATGTGTTATAATATCATAAGCGAGACCGGGGTTAGTTGAAGTGCCAATTTTTTGTCGCGCTCTACTGAGCCTATGGTAGTATAATACAGGTACAAGATTTTGGCAAGTGCTAGCTACAGTATTCACCTCAACATACTATTCTTTGTATTTAAAAACGACTTCAGAATTAAAACCGTTTTAAAACATATGCATGAATAAATCTACTGAAGTTTGAAAATGTGGTTGGATTGTTTTTACTGCAGATTCAATAAGTATGAGTTTCTCTGACTTGATTTGTAACTGTCCACGTAGCAATTTCAGCTTTTCTGATTGGACCCTGGGCAATAAGACGTCCTCCAAATGTGTTAGTTAAAGGTAGAAAGCAGTGAAATATGTATTATTCTGCTTCAGTGAGCAGTTGAGTTTGACAATTTGAGCAGATTAGCAAGAAAATGTAGGCAGTCATTGCCAAATTCAGACACGTCACCTCCAATTTGAACACGTTTTTATGCCATTCAAATTAGTTTATTGCCATGTAATTCAGAGCCTCGACCAATCACATGATCTACATTTGCTACGTTTTTCTGTCAAATCACAGAAACTCATACTTACTGAAATTGCAGTAACATGGTTGGTTGGAGGGAGGGGAATCACGGAGAAAATGGCTATAGTTCATTCTATTGCAAATCTTCACAGTTATCAGAAATGAAACTATTAGGATTGTTTGCTTGTTTAACGCAGTTTTGTTAAGTGGCCAGTAATCACATTGGCTGCCCTAGTCGCAATTTCGAGACATTACAACTCATAATCACCTCTGAAAAAAGCTCTCTTAGGGATTTTTCCTGAAAGGACTAAACATTTTAGGGAGGGCCCTTAAAAGAGGTACTTAGCTGAGGATTCCCTTAACTTAGTACCTCTTAAGGGACCCTCCCGAAAATGTTGAGTCCTTTCGGGAAAAATCCCTAGTAAGAGGATTAGAAGACTAACAGGTTACTGTCAATGACGTGGCAAAGCCAATTTGAATGTTTAAAAATTACAACAGTGGGCTGAAAATCTGCAAAGAGTTTTAAACTTTTGTAGTTCCTGAATTATTTATATCCAGAAAATAAGTGAAGTATGTATGAAAAAGTCTGAATAAATTAAATACAAGATAATTGGCAAGTCATGTGCTTAATTTTAAAAATAGTGCTTACATTTTTCAGGCAGTCATGACTACTCTATTCAATCAGAACGGATAAGAATAGATGAATCTGGCCGATTGACGATAAGAAATTTGAATGCAACAGATGAACACACCTACACTTGCTTGTCTCAGTTTGGGAATCTTATTAACGGAACGAACTACACAAGGACGGTGGATCTCAAGATTATAGGTATGCTGAGATATGCTCCTGCTCATAAATATGGAATATTTTTTTGGAGAAAAGTGGCAAAGAAAGGGAGATAGACAGATAGATAGATATCTTCCCTAATCACTCTTTGAAAGCCTCAACTACTAATTTAGCAAGAATTTTGAATGTTTGGTTGAATATGCCCTATCTTCATAAACTCTCTGAATTTCCATGCTGTAGCTCTACCTGGGGTCAACGCTATGACGTGAATTTTTAAATGGTGACATGTTCTTCCCTATGGTAGTCATTGGAAGCAGTTATGATTGAATCGAAGCATCATGTGCTCCAGCAGAAGTGGTCTAAGTTATCAATTTCTATGGAGGTTACTGAAGGATTCCATATGAGGGGCGTCCAGAAAGTTTGAGGCTTTTTTTCACATGGACACTTATTTTCAATCTAGAACTATTAATTTTTCACAGGATAAAATTCAGCATATTTGGAATGGATTTCCCAAATTTTTGACAATTTGGACATTTTCTAGACTGAAAGTGAGTATCCATATGAAAAAAGCCTCAAACTTTCTGAACGCCCCTCGTATTTATTAGCAACAGAGTATATTGTGCACAATTAGTTTTTTTTCCTGAGGCATAAACAGAACTTTGTTTATCGCCATAATCTCAAAAATGACTTCAGTTGCCTGAATTGGATGGTCACAGTTTTAAGTTGTTGCTGTTTGTTTCAGACGGTTACATCTGGAAAATAGTGTAGCGTTAAAGAGCGGTATAACAGTTAGCACAATTCCATTTTATTATTAGTTCTGATAGTTGTCATGTGAAACTGTTTGAATGTTTGCTTTTTTACACTGTTTTTCTTGGTGGCAAGTAATCCTCTAAGTGTCCATAATCGGAATTTCAGGTGATTACAGCTCAAAATCACAAGGAAAAATGCTCTTTAAGATGGTGTAATGAAGAGGCACAATTTTTGTCAAAAGAATAGTTGTTCGTCTATTAGGGCCTAGAGCTTGTATTTCTACTGATTCTCATGTTAAAATAGCCAGTATATAATTGCGTTCTATTCATCTATAGATTTGATTGTAGCTATGGATAAAAGAAAATCGGGATGATTTCCAGAAATATTTTTCAATAGATTCTTTTAGAGACCAGGATTCTATTTAATCTAAATATTATGATTTATGTCCATTTTTGAAATTGACCTGTTTGCAATGCGAGGATCTAAAATCAGAAAAATCAGATAAATATAGGACGATTAATCTGTAGATTCTATAAATTCTATGTAACATATATAGACAAATATTATTCAAAGGAAAGTTACCAAAGCTGCCATGTGTTAAGTGAAGGTTTTTTCACACTTTCGCAGTATGAAAAAGATGTTGTCAAGAAAACAGTGTCAGTGTTACGTTGATTTATTTCAAGCAGAAACTATTGGTAAAGTGTGTTTATTGATGATAGTAGTACTATATTATCATGTAAGTTATCATTAGTTAGCATGCTTTCTTCTCATTGCAGAATTTGAAGAACCAAAACTAATCGGTCTTCCCAAGGTGTTTGTAGAAAATGAAACGGCATATGCAGAATGTGAAGTCCCAATAATGCAACCAGCTGCAGGTAAGGACAACTTCTTTTCTTCAATGAGCAGTCATATATTAATAATATTATTATCTCTATTCACATGATATAATCACCCTTATATACTATTTACACTCAGTTGCTGGTGAACATCGATGAACTCATAACAAGGCCTATCCATTGCATTGAAATAAACTGTCAAGTTTTCAATTAGTAACTTGTGACCTAATTAATACTCAGTTGGTGACTTGTTTTGATAGCATTGAAAGAATAGGATATGAACTCACAAATTGCTTATGAGTCGCAGAACATAACATGATATGGAGAGGGATATGACCTCACAAGGAACTGTAAGCACTATATATATATTGGAATAGATACAACAATTTGCCACAAAAACATTATGGGTTGATTTCACCAATATGGTTTTTAGAGTTAGACCTGGTCTTATAATCTAACAGCCTTAAAACTGGTTAAGTGAAGTCTCTTTCACCAAACGAGCTTTAGTCTATAGACTTGTCAAGGCTCAGTGATTTACAAACATTGCTCAGATAACTTACAGGTTAGTGATTGTCAACAGTTAAACTGGTGTCACTTTGGGGCTGACCAAATAATACATGGTGGTAAGGGGGGGGGGGGGTTCTGGACTTTTAATGAAAATAATTGGTTCAGCACCTGACACTGGAAAATTAAATTTTGTTCAGCACATAAAAAAAAGTTTGTTTCCACCTAGGCACTCAGTGAACAAGTCAGACACACCTCCAAAGCTGGCCAATGAAGAAGCTTAAATATTCAAAGAAAATGTCTTCTGCAAAAACACAGCACCAATACTCCAATAGACAGAAAGACACACCAAAATATGACTTTTTGACACATTTTGCTCATTTGTTGGAAATCTAGATTGCCAACTTTGAACTCATTTTGGTGGAACAGGTCAATGATGACTGTGGCCAACACTGTGAATCATGTCTTAGGTATGACCAAAAAAAAGTTCACAAACGAAATTTGACGTCTGTGTGAGAGACAATGATACTTCGAAAATACAGTCATAGCAAGATATATACGAGGGGTGTCCCAAAAGTTCTGACCAATTTTTTTGGCAGACCTTTCTATTTGAAACAGCAAAATGAAATTTTCACAGAATAAATTTCAGGTATTTGACCATCAATTTTGGAAAAATCAAGACTGTAAGAAGTGTTTAAGTTACTGTTCTATTACCATGGTTACAAGAGGTCAGTGCACCCAGCGCAGCTCCATTTCTCAGACGAAATTCAGCAAATTAGCTGTGTTAAAAGTCAGAGAATTTATAGCAAAAAAGCAACTGATTGCAAGAAAATGTATTTCCTGATAAGCTTGCAGTCTTTCAAGATATCTTCCATTAGATTATAAACATTTATTTATATTTCAACCTGATCAGCTGACGCAATTACTAAAGGCTTTTTCCAGCAGTTGACTAACAGCGCTTCAGGCGGTTTGGCTGAAACAATCTGCTGTCAAAGAGGCAGTGCTTAAGAACCTTTGGTTCAAAACCCAATCTCATCTGCTTTTATTACCAGATTTGGCCTTCTGTAACTTTGCGTGACACTAAAATATACATACCAATTCAAAAATTAAAGAAATAATAGTCATAATGATAAATGAAGCAGTCGCCATATACACTGAAATTCCACAATTAAAAACAGCCCAGTTTTGAGGACCCAGGTGATTGCCTCAGCACATGGGTTAAACTGATTCACAGTGTCTTTAAATGTTAATGAGAAACTTTGAGATACTGTTAGGTTTCCAAATAATATTTTTCATGATCATCCTTTGCATATTTACAGTAAATTACTTGGTTATTTACAAGCCTAGACACTTGGATTTGGCCTAAAATATTGAGCTGCGCTAGGTGCACTGACCTTCTGTTTCCATGGCAACAGAAAAGTTATTTAAAATGTTCAAACAGGTACCATATTTTCAAAATGGACAGTGAAATACCTGAAATAGATTCTATGAAAATTTCATACAGCTACTTCGAATAGAAAGGTCTGCCAAAAAATTGTTCAGAACTTTTGGGACACCTGTCGTATGTTTGAAAATTATGTAAAATTGTAAGTAACATTCTTCAATATTCACATATTCGACAGAGAGTAGTCAAGTTATCTCAAATCTAAATGATGTTCTGGAAAATGATTTTCAAATTCCAGGAAAAAGGTCGAATAAGCCCTTTTTCTATAAAAAAAAAGTTGTTTGGAAGGATCAAATTCCTAGGAAATTCTGAAAATCTGGGATATGTTTTGAAGCAAGGGAATTTTTATGAAGATCCTTCAAGCGCTATAGATCGATGCCAACATGACTACAAATCAGATGTATAGATACACAGACAGATTGATCATAAGTTGATAGATTTTATTTTTTGTTTGGTTGTTGTGTCGTTTGCTTGATAGGTTGGTTAATGGGGATGGGGCAAGTTTTGAACTTTTTTTTTCACAATAACTGGGCAGGCAATTATCTATTTTATATCCAAGCCCCTCCCTCTTCTAGCCATACCATTGCCTTTGTTTGGGAAATTGATAGATTGCATTTGTAACTGCTGAGCTGTTCACATAATATGTGCAAACTTTCATTGAATTGAAATTCCTTGATCCTGCCCTGCTTGACCAATTGGCTTAGCCAATAGCCAAACCAGGTCTCAACCTGGACCTGGTTTTCTCTTAAAACCATGTTGGTGAAATTAACCAGGCTTAGAGATTTACAATGTCAACCATTGAATACAATATCTTTAATTTATTTGGCAAATGGCAACATGTATGCTTCAACAATCTCCCATTTGATTCACATGCCTTTGTTAAGCTTTGTTATTGTATTGCGGCACTTATGAACATGAAGCCAAACAGCTTCTGTTTGATTTTATGTCAGTAGTGTAGATCCATACATTATACATGCCCACATTTTTGAGCATCAGTGCAATAATTGCTTTGTGTAGAGTACTTCAGACACTTTGACTTCTTTTATCAATACAGGTTTCATCGAAGTGAGGCACAATGGCGAGCTCATTAAATCCATGGAACTGCATCATAGAAGAAAAAGAAAGGAAAAAAGAAACATATTGGACAGATACACTCCACAAGTCTTAGCATTTCAGATGGAGTTTGAAGGGGAAGCTGAGAATAACGTGATTTGCACGGCTGCTCAGAATGTATTTGGTGAAATGAGGCAACTTTCCACCGCAGAAAAGGTTACATTAGGGTGTAAGTAAGATTTTATAAAAACATGATGTGGTGAGGATTTTAATAACTTAAATGTGCTAAATATTCCAAAATTGATGTTTCCTTGTTTTCAAACAAACTCGGAAACACTCAATACAGCAAATTAGATCACAAATTGTTATAAGTAAAAATGAAGCGAAAGTTGTATCATGTCAAAAGTAAGTAAGTAAGTAAGTAAAATTTTATTTAACTTCGATATTCACAATTTAAAAACAAACATAAGTGCACAGCACTTGTAATCGACAAATGATAAAAACGATAAAAGAAAATGATTATTTACAATGAAATGATATGATAAAATAAATTACAAAGTACATAAGAGGCAATGCCCACATTGGCACGCCTTGATAAAATCTGCAACATTTTGTTTAAAATCAATAAAATCTTCACATTTGAACCTATCAGGCATTCTGTTCCAATATTCGGCACCTTTGTAACGTAGAGATTTAAAGCCATATCGTCTATCTCATGGAAGACTCAGATATAGCAAATTTTGCAATTTTCAGCAGACATGAAATTCTGAAAACTAAACAAATCAGCAGATAACTTCTGTTTCCCGTTGCTGATTGTATTGAGAGTTATATCAATGTGTTCAGCTTGGTGTTGTGATCGTGCAGAAACATAAATAATGTTTAAAAATTGTAGAATTTATTTAATAAAGTAATTTTGACTGATTATTCCAGGCAGCTGCAAGGCAGTGGCTTCATTATTTTAATTTCCATACTAGGTCAAAGTGGTTTGACTGAAGCCGACTCTGTGAATCTGTCACTAATCTAGAGGAAGACTCAGTCAAAGCTATGTTTTGGCTGAGTCATCCTCCATTTTCTAGTGGAAGACTCAGTCATAACATAGCTTTGACTGAGTCTTCCACTAGAAAATGGAGGATGACCCAGAAAAAAACATAGCTTTGACTGAGTCTTCCACTAGACTTGTGCAGATTCATAGAGTCGGCTTCAGTCAAACCACTTTGACCTTTTTAGCTTGCACAACAAACAACTTTTTGGAGGGAAAAAATCAATGGAAGACTCAGTCAAAGCAGGTTTAACTGTTTTTTACCTCAAAAGTTCCCATTGTGCAACTCAGATTCTGTTGATGAAGACTCAGTCAAACCACTGAAACCCAGCTTTACTTAAGACTAACCTTTCTATTTTTTTGAATGATGCATAAGCATAAAAGGTTAAATCAGTTTGTATGTTGACACGACTGATTGTCCTCTTTCATTGTATCACGGAAGATTAGGTCAAATCAGTTGGGCTGAGTCAGATAAGCCATGAAAGATGTCAGTTTTTCATGGAAAATTGCCATAAAACAGAGGGAAAATGTCCCAAAATACCGAGAGTTTGAAGGAGTAGTGAATGGTAATAAATGGACCCATTTAGTAGAGGAGCCAGCTCCCAAAATTTGGTGTTGAGTCCAACCCGAGAGGTGAACAGACAATCTGCACACCGTCGGAACCGGAAAATTCTCTATTTTCTGAAAATGCCTGTTGCAATGAAATCTTTACGTTCAATTTTTTGCAAATTGGTTTCCATGGCAACCAAGTCTGGTAAAAAAGCATTCAATATATAAAATTTTAAAATGTCCATACACTAAGGCTTGCAATACTTTTAACTTGATTTAAAGAGTGAATTACATTCAATATCAAAAACCCTTTAAAATGGTCATGTGATATTGGTTATTCCATATAAGGTCATATGCAAATTAGGCACCATTTATGGAAAATTGTGTTATTTTGTTGACCATTTAGTTTGTTTATGTGATGCTGCTGACCTAAATTGGTTGTTCAGTTCAACTTAAGATGTCATATCATAGTCACGAGAATGGGGATTTCTAAAAAACTAAAATCACATAGCTGGTTACCATGGCAACCAGAATGCAGGCATTTGAACGGCCTTCATTCAAAAATATTTAGGATCTCAGTGTTATTTGTGCTTGTCCGCATGGGCTTATCTTGACCTTATTTGCACATTTATTGATTATGTATTCTGAGCTTGATTCGAGTGCCACATTTTGCATATACTTTTGCATAATTAATGATATTCAGATATGCCCAAATAAGGAATTATAGGCATTTTTCAACCATTTTTCAGCATATTTGACCTCACAATCTGGGGACTGGGAAATAACAACTTTAGGTGGTCAAACCTGTTATGAAGCAATTGATGCAATAAGCTGGTTTAAATATATTTTTAGTGGTGGTTGCCATGGTTACTGAAATATAAGCATTTGCAAAGGATATCACAAACTGCATTACCTCTGGTCATTTTATCCGGAAATGCTGATTTGGCAACATACGGGGACACGGTGAATCCGCATCAGGGGCAAAGTGAATCAATAGATATACCAATCTAGTGCAGAGACAATAAGTAAAACAAACCAGATAGTGTCTCTGAGCAAAGTTTATTTTGTCAGTAACATTTCCTGATGTTTAACAGCCATTAACTGACTTAATACACCAAAACAAAACAGCATTATCAGTAAGATTGTTAACACATAAAATAAATTGAATATGAAATTTAGAGACAGGACTCGAATTTTGGGTGAGGGGGGGAAGTATCTATGGAATTTGGGGGAAAGATACAAACATCAAATTTGGATGGAAAAATACAACATTTAGCATGACATAAGATATCTTGCTTGTGTCTTGGTTTAGGCTGTGTTTCTGAACCTTCGGGTGTCGGGTATAATTATCCATTTCTGGCTTCAATATCGAGCAGATGGCACCAAAGTCATTATAATGACCTAATATTATAGATATCTTTGTTCATTGTTTAGAAATGTAGTTTCTTCAAAATAATACCTAGTCTTGTTGCCTGATACAGACTTTTTTCCTGGCTGATGTCATCATTAGAGGCAATGCAAACTAAATGTGTTTTAGAGAGCACTTCAGAAAAATCTATGAACAAGAGATAGAAATATGAAATTTAACGAATAACTAACCATCAAGCAGTGAAGTATCGTAAAATGGGGTAAAGTTGGCAAGCCGGGGGAAAGTTGGCCACCAATTTTAACCCACTTATTGGCAGAAATGCCAACTTTTCTCACTGACACAGCTTTCTTTGGGAAATTTGCCACCTGTGTCAGTGAGGAAAGTTTGAATTTCCGGAATAAAGTGGGTTGAAATAGGTGCCCAAATTTCCTAAGGCTTGCCAACTTTATCCCGTTCTAGAGTACATGACATTATACCGTGTCTACAGTGACAATATCGGGAAATACAAACTGGAAATCTGTAAATGTCTCTCATGATTCCTGGTATTTAGGTTGAGAAGAAACTCAAACTGCTCTCATGAGATGGAAGAATGGCAAAACAACCTATTTTGAACTTAGGTCTCACGAAGCAGGAACAATGTGATTATTTACATATATACGTGAGTACCCATGGTCCAATGGGTTTGATGCCGGACTCACGCGTATGCACAAAGTTGTGGGTTCAAACCTGCCTGGGTCATGGAGGAATTGATCAGTGATGGCACCCAGTGTTCGAAATAAGGGGGGGTCAAGGGGGTTTTGACCCCCCCAAATGCACTTGGGACCCCCTCAAATACATTTTCAGAAAGACCTACAATGTAGAGGGGGTCGTCAAAAAACCCCCCCAAATACAGAATCTGTTCAGAAGTCTGAGCATGAAGCCCCAGTAATGCCTTATTGGCTAATAAAAACTTCTTGTGACTTATATTCACAAGCAATAGGGTAATGGAAACCCATTTTCTGGAATAAAATATGCCTTTAAAATGCCCAGATTTCACTTTTAGAGCATTTGAAGCTCTTCAGCATCTGGTGTCCCGATGACAGCCCGCCGATCCTCGGTTATAAGGGCTTCTTTCCTTCGAGCCTTGCAACTGAGAGACCCCCCCCCCCCAAATAACATGGCCTATTTCAACCACTGATGGCGCCGTGTGAGGCTGCCTGCTGTATGTCCCCCATAGTTGTGAGACTGATCAAGAATGATCAGTAAGCCTGTCAGCTGTAGGAGCCTATCTCTGTTCGTGACTGACAAGCGGCAGCAATGTGCTGTCAGTTCCTGGAAAATGGAATTGGGTGAACATTTACCTATGATTTTTACAGGAAAGGTCACAAGATCAGGCTGCACAACAGCTGTCTGTGTTACTATGCGAGACTACTTAAAAAAAAAAGACTGCTGGTGAAGATCCAGTATTCTGCTTTGAATGGAAATCAGCAGACAAAAGAAACAGGTTTGTAACTCTAGCTTTGGCTTTTGTTAAAGATAGGGATGATTTTACACATCAGAAGTTTGATGGTATTCTGCTTCAACCAATTATGCATGTTAAAGTGTTGTCAGATAAGTTTCCAAAAATAATGCTCTCTCTTATTATTCACAGGGCTATGTAAGCTGTGGTTTTTACTTTGCAATACCAAAAATACCAATTTGTATATATTCATTTACTTATGGAGATAGATTAACCAAGACAACAGAAAAGTTAAACATTTTGTAAAGGCTGTGTAAGACTCGACAGAATGTCTGGTCCATGTCACAAGTGGCACCATCTTTGCTGTGTTGTTCATGGGTTGCAATGTATACATCCACCATGATAAAAAAATACTTCCAAATAAATTTGGTATTCACAACCTTTCTGCTTAAAATCGAAGTCAACCAAAGTCAGACTAAACATTTACAGAGTTTTTGAAAATAGACTAGACCGTAACCAAATGACAGGATTGGGCTGGTTTCTTCCGGACAAAGTTGTGCAAGTTCCTCACACTCAGTTTCTGTTGACCGCTCATTGGAGCTCACAGCTTTTGCCCTCTAGGTGACAGCAAATAGTGGTCAAATTGTAGACAGCATAGGAGCTGTGTTGGCATTCAAAATTTAAATTCTCATTTGATTATCTTCAAAATGATATATCATAGTCATAATTATATTGACATATAATGGGTACTTTTGCATCATAGGCCTTTAATGTAAAAAAACTTTAAGTGTAACTGTTCAATAACACGAGACTGGAGTGGCAGCATTCTTTTGTTTAATAAATCAACTAGTGTCCTAAATCATGTTTAGGGTGCATTATGTTGTCATGGCAACCAGGTTAATTTCTTTAATTTCTACCAACTGATATTTTAAAAAAGTGTACGATGGCAATATAGCAAATTATGTTCAAGACACCAACTGGAATCCAATGAATCTGGTGATTTATATTGATATTTTTAGATTAACAGTTATCTCCTTATATGGTCATGACACCTATAGTACCCATTGAATTGGAAAATTTAATTATTCTGTATTTTGGAATCATTTTTGAAGGAGGGCCAAAACTGTTATCTTCAACATGCATTATACGCATAACCAAATCAGCATCCTGGATAAAACAAACAGAGGTAAATCATTTGTAAATACTTATATTTCAGTAACCATGGCAACCACCATGACTAAAAAAAGCCAAAATACTAAAAATATATTTAAACCAGCTTATTGCATCAATTGTTTCATAACAGGTTTGACCACCTAAAGTTGTTATTTCCCAGTCCCCAGATTGTGAGGTCAAATATGCTAAAAAATGGTTGAAAAAGGCATATAATTCCTTAATTGGGCATATCTGAATATCATTAATTATGCAAAAATATAAGCAAAATGTGGCATTCGAATCAAACTGCAAATACATAATCAATAAATGTATACATAAGGTCAAAATAAGGCCATGCGGACAAGCACAAATAGCACTGAGATTCTAAATATTTTTGAATGAAGGCCGTTCAAATGCCTGCATTCTGGTTGCCATGGTAACCAGCTCTATGATTTTAGATTTTTAGAAATCCCCATTCTCGGGACTATGATATGACATCTTAAGTTGAACTGAACAACATATTTAGGTCAGCAAGCATCACATAAATAAAGTAAATGGTCCACAAAATAACACAATTTTCCATAAATGGTGCCTAATTTGCATATGACCTTATATGGAATAACCAATATCTCATGACCATTTTAAAGGGTTTTTGATGTTGAATGTAATTCACTTTTTAAATCAAGTCAAAAGTATTGCAAACCTTGCTGTATTGACAGTTTAATATTTTATATATTGAATGCTTTTTTACCAGACTTGGTTGCCATGGAAACCAATTTGCAAAAAATGGAACGTAAAGATTTCATTGCAACAGACATTTTCTGAAAATAGAGAATTTTCCGGTTCCGACGGTGTGCAGATTGTCTGTTCACCTCTCGGGTTGGACTCACTCCTGAAATAAAGCACTTTTTGGGAGTTGGCTCCTCTACTAATTGGGCTTATTTCTAGTGCCATTTGGTGCTAGAGATCCTCGAGATTATTTTTCAGATATATTTCAAAATTCAGTCAAATTGATTTGACTGAGTCTTCCTTGAGATAGACGATATATTTAACAAATTGTACATAGGCTGAATTAAATGATTCACATTTCTTAAGTCATGTTGTGTCATAGATCTAGCATAAAAATTTGAAGTTACTGGTAAATATTTATTATTTAAAATTTTGTGAACAGCCTCTAAGACCAATCTTTCTCTTCTAACATACAATGGACATTTGTTTGCTCTTATTAAAAGATCTTTATAACTAGATGTAAAGTCAAAGAAAACATAGCGTAAAGCTCGTTTTAACAATCTTTCCATTCTAGAGGCATCCGCTTGTTTACATTCATGATAGGCTAGACTACAAAAATTAAAATTTGATACAATGAAAGCTTCTAAAATTTTAAGTTTACATGATTCATTGAGCTTACGAGACAACCTGCCAAGTACGTTAACTTGTTTACCACCTTTCGAAAGTAACTTTTCAACATGATAATCAAAATCAAGTTTTTTATCAATATTTACTCCAAGTAATTTAATCATATTGGTGTCATTAATGTCAAAACCTGTAACATTAAGTGAAACTCTGCTATTATTATATAGTAACATGAACTGAAATTTATCGGGGTTGACCCTCGTAAAATTTACATTGAACCAGGCTATGGCTTCATTACACACCTTTTCAAGGGTATCTTTCACAATATTTTTTCATTATCAATACATGAGATATTGTTATCGTCTGCATAGTTATAAACTGTACAAGATTTTTCCAAAATAAACAACAGATCATTAAGGTAGATGTTAAAAAGTATAGGTCCCATCATGCTTCCTTGAGGGACACCCCTTAAAATACATGACCAGTCACTTTTATCACCATTTATCCTAACACGTTGTTTTCTTCCTGACAAATAACTATGAACTAAGTAACATGCATCTATATTACCACCATACGCATTTAGTTTCGCGACAAGTAAACCATGGGGAATGGAATCAAAAGCGCGTGACAGATCCATGGCTACACAACCTACTACTTTCTTATCATCAAGGGCATGACGCCACTCCTCTAAACACTTCATAATAACATTATTTGTACCATACAATTTTCTGTAAGCAGACAATGATGGTGACATAACCTGATCGAAAAAACTCATGATTTGATCACACATTATACTTTCTAAAACTTTGGACATAGCTGTAAGTATACTAACCGGTCTATAATTACATTTATCTAAATTATCATTTTTCTTAAACAGTGGGGTAACCTCAGCATGTTTCAACAGATCGGGAAAGATACAATCATCAATACATCTATTAATAATTACAGTTAAAGAACTACATATTGGTTGATATCCAATCTTCAAAATTTTAGCTTGAATAAGATCATAGCCACAAGATTTATACATTTAACTTTTTTACCTTCTTTAAAACAATGTCACTTGAAACATTTTTGAAACTAAAATTGTCTAAAATATTCACATTAGCCTTGATATTACAAATAGAGGAGTGGTCTTTATAATAATGTAACACTTCAGCAACAGATTTACCTAAAATAACATCATCTTCACTGTGGTCTTTAGCAATATTTACAAAATAATCATTAAAAGTATTACAAACTTTGACAGGATCTACCACAAGATTATCTTGTTCTTTTAACATTATACAATCACTATCACCTTGATTACCATAAAAAGGCTTTACAGTTTTCCAAAATTGTTTAGAATTTACATTAGAATTACACCTTTCATTAAAGTATTGTGTCATGGATTTTCTTTTAAGACTTCTCACAAGATTACGTTGTTTTTTGTAAAGTGACCAATTAATACCATTTTTACATTTATCAAACTTTCTTTTCAACATACCTTTAACATTAATTGCTCTACGGAGCTCACCATTCATATACACCAGTTGTGGTATGATTTATTTCAGGAGACCATTGTTACACCTGTTCCTCGAAACATCTCCATTAAATCATATTCTCCTTTATAAACTCTGTTTTGTCAAATGTTTACGACTTTATGCACTTTTAAAGGCAAACACTGCTTGCCTTTAAGTTAAAGTCTGATGAATGTACAGGTTTGCAAATGTTCACATGTTGCTGAATATGATTTGCAATTCACTGCAAATGATAGTATACCACACTACATTAATTTGTTTTCATTGATTAAAAATTCAGACCCATATCACACCAGAGTGATTTCATCCTCACCTGCTCACCCATTCAAATTCTCTGATGTCATATTAAGCTGCAAAGTCACAAGACAAGGCAACCCAAAAGAGATAGTGAAGTACACATGGTTAAAAGATGGAAGAGAAACATACACAGGTCAGAACATTACGCTGAGGTGAGTTGTCACTAACATATTAACTTCTTTGAGCATTGGTCTTTATATTATATACATCTGTCAGGGGCGCATCTAGATAACATGGGACAAATTTAAATACGATGCAATTTGGGGGAGGGCGGTGTTTATGGCCCAATGGCCCTCCTACATGCGTCTCTGACTTCTGTTGGTCAATTTGATTAGCAGGAATATTCAAACATTTAGGATTGATTGGCAGTGTTAGATTTTAACTTCATCTTCAAGCTGCTATTTGATCAAGACTTCAAAAAATATAAATAAAAAGTAGGATTCAATCACCCTAAGCAAGTAAATTAATATATTCTATCTTAGGTGGAATGGACATATTCTGCTAAAGTTGCTATTATATATTAGTATTAATTTGCTAACAATGAACCTTTAATACCATTATTATTATTCCTCTGACTTTCGTACGGTCCGTTATATTTTTCCAGAAGAGTAACTGAAGAGAATGCTGGATCCTATCAATGTCTTATCACCAGCAAACTGAACCTGTCAACTCCCACACATGCTTCTGAAGAGTTGCAATTGAACGTTGTGTGTAAGTGTTACCAGCTTTCATTGCTTTTATAATATCCGTAGGCCATCTTTTTGTGCCAGAGTGCCTCATTAAATAGGGGGGAGGTTTGGTATGATGGTAGCGTGCTGGGCTGAAAATCGCTGGGTCCAGGGTTCGAATCCAGCTCTTGCCGTGTCACCTGGGCAAATGTTGGACGGCTGTTTCTATCATCATGCATTAACCTCATTGCTGTGTCCTCCTCCTGTCCTAATTAACCTACCAAGTGCATAAATACAGGACGTAAAGCCCCAATCATCCATCCAACATGCCTCATTGAATATTTATTAGCTTTAAAAGCAGCGGAGGATTGAGACAAAGTACATTGGTGTGATCCATCTATGATCGGAAATTTCTACTTCAATACATAGTTTCTATGGGAGACTAACGTTTTATTTCATCTTTACTTCTGATTAATGACCTACTTTTGAAATTGACCAATTTTCCAATCAAGTATTATCTTGAATCAGTAAGATCAGATAAATAGTGTTTGGTTCATCTGTGCATTCTATAGAAGAGACAATTAAAATTCTGCAAGTCATCCAGAGATTCACTCCAATAGATCCAGTAGATGAAATAGTTGCTATAGGTGATCGATCTTCGGTGTCATCTATTCCTCTGTACATGACGCCGGATGAAGCTAAATCTAAACCAACATGGTATCTCTCCATATGAATATTTGCATTACTACTTATATACCACCAGATTAAACCTGTTTTGTTAACGGTTTTTGATGCTCATCTACTAATTATCCTCTTCATACAAGTCTATATCATTAGCATTTACCGCTTTATTACTAAAGCAAACACTGCTCACTTTAAAGTAAAAATCTAATGAAAGCGCAATTTTAACAAAGTCCACAAGTGTTGAATCCACTGCAAATAATTATATTCCACATTAAATTAATTTGCTTTCATTTATTGAAACTTCAGCGCCACATCACACCAAAGTGTATTCATTCTCACCTGGTCACGTCATGGAATTCTCTGACGTCACATTAAGCTGTGAAATTACAAAGCAAGGCAACCCGAAAGAAATAGTGAAGTATTCATGGTTAAAAGATGGAAGAGAAACATACACAGGTCAGAACATCACACTGAGGTAAGTTGTCAATAACATATAATCTTCCTTTGAGCATTGAATCTTACTTCTGCTGCAATCAAGTGGTGCTTTTATGTAATATCAAGTATGCAATAAGTGATTTCTTGTTACGAGGGGTAGTACTTCCACATAAAAGTGATTATTGGAAGCAGAAGTTGCATTTTGATGAGCCAGTATTTTCACAAATTTTGGAACGTTGAGTTATGTTGCATTATAGAGCGGTAAGGCAGCAAATTGCGATCGCTTAGCGATCCTTCCCACACTAGTAATGAGCAAACTGAAAAAGAATGAGAATCTGTCCCTCTCTCAAAAACCACTGATCATGTGATCGTGATTATCGTAAACTTGGCGCTGCCATTTGTTCCAAAAAATATTTTAAAAGACAACCACTCAGATTTGCGAATTTTAAAAATCATGATTAACGAAAATAATTCCCAATTTATTTTATAACACCCTACATGTGGCAGTTGTGGTTGAACAAGAGACGACGCCACCCGAATGGATGGTGGTGCCCCTAGCTGCCACGAACCAAATTGGCGAAAAGTCTTGAAAATGCCTTGGAAAAGTTAAATCAGCATCCAGACCTATGAAAACGGGGTCAAATGAAGTTTTCCAACAGATTTGTAAGGGCTTACCGCTCTCTCCGGCTTTGGCAGATTACATATTAACCTAATCTTGACTTGTGTTGTGCTGGAGTACCCCAGATCAGCCGGGGCACCTCAACCACCATCTTTGAGGAGGTATTTTTGGTGACCGCCATATGATGATGAGATGAGAAGACTGGGAGTCCGGAACATACCCTATTTATTCAGGGATGCCCGTGGTCTTTCAGTTGCCCTAGCATAGAATACTGGATACAACCCACCTCCATTTACATGTAATGTCCCATGGGCTCGGACTATACTGAGTTCTCAGGGTGAGATTTTAACCCTCGCCCTCAAAGCCAGTAGACAAGCATTCCTGACCATTAGACTACCGGGACTTGACCAAGACTTCGAAAAATATATTTAAAAATCTTATTCACACAATTAAGAAAATTGATTGCCTCATAGCTTCAGTGTCATAAACATATTCTGCTCAGGCACCCATTATTTGATTTGCTGATTATGAACCTTTAAATTCTCTTCCCTTTCTTTTTGTTGCTGTAGAAGTGTAACTGAAGAGAATGCCGGATCCTATCAATGTCTAATCACCAATAAATGGAACATGTCAAATCCCACTAATGCTTCTGAAGAATTGCGATTGGACGTTGTACCTCTTATGTGTAAGTGGTTGCGATTGTAACCTTTTGAAATTAGCATGCAAATTCAATGTCCATAACACCATCTTTATGTTACTGAAACAGAGCAATGAGCAAAACTTAAACACATTCAACTGTATTGGGCTATATGTTCTGATTATCCAACTCATATACCACTCATAATCTCTGAGGTGATAAGATTTTCAAACTGTAAAATCAAACTTAATATTGGCATAGATGTTCTGTTTTCCATACAGGTCTGCCGCAGCTTAAACTCAAATTGATTGAAATGGAAAACGAATTCCTGATGATCTCTTGGCATCCCACATATTCCTCCAAATGCAGAATCCATCGTCCTGATGTGGAACTAATCATGCAGGTGCAAGGAGGAAATGAAACCTTCTTCCAGTATCCCGATACTTTGAGGGCATCTGATGTAAGTTTCTTCTCTTATATTTTGGCCTTTTTTTTGGCTATCCATCTTAGAGATCTTCTTTCTCTACTTCAATTGTTCTTCGATTATTTTTTTTCCTCTAATCTCATGTTTTGATCATCTTTTTATCCATTTTTTCTTCATCTGAGGCCCTTTGTATCAGTGTCTGTGCTTGGCAAGTAAAATAACCCTCACATGGGGTAAATGTGTAACATGTTGGGGACTCTCTCTTTCTTCTCATCAATCAACCCTCGTGAGCACCAAGAACTGGGCTTAGAGGGCTGCACTTACCATAATTATCTATCGATCTGTCATATTCCCCGTCTTTTCTTATGCAGGTGTTTTCTTCCCCTTTCTTCCATGGGTTCTCTGGACTATCCTTCTCTTCTCTATCTTCACATTCCATCAGTTTTTGTTAATTGTTCACGCTTCTGTAGATAATCTGTTTTCTTTCAGTCACTCATCAACTCATACAATTTTGAAGCTAAATATATATTTTGAACATGGTGACTGTCATGGCATACTATTACTAAAGATGCTCAAAACATTGTATTTCAGAAACTCCTGGTAATCAACAGACATTTCAACACAAGCATGAACTACGAAATCTGTCTAATCTTCATGGACTACCCAGATAACAGATATTGTAAGATTATAATCACTGATATCTATTTTTTATAACTTTACATCGTTCAATCTTAAATCATAATTAGCCTACAGGCAGTCATCCTAAGTTACCTATGGTTAGAACAATTTTTCTCTTTTATTTTTAAGAAATGTGTTTTATTTTACAGGTCAATCAACTGAACAGATGGGTTGGAATTGGTTAATAATTTTTGGCTCTGTTCTTGGTATAGCTGTTTTTCTGGCAACTGTTGGTTCACTCATCACTTACGTGTGCAGGCGAACGAAAACAATGCAGATTACACAGTTACCAATTGAGCTGCCACAAATTGATAGCCCTGAAATTTCAGAGCCAGGAAACAACATATATTGTGATATAGACTATGAAGTGTTGCGACGTGGCACTGGTCTGATTGCCAATGGTATCCTTCAACAACCACACGAGTACGTTGACATGTCAGTCAATAATTTGATACAGGAACCACATGCTAATTTGGACCAGTTTGCTGAAGATATGCCAATACAGTCACATGTCTATGCTGGAATGATAGCAAATGATATGTCAAGAAAACAACACACTTATGCTGGTTTGTCTGCAGGTGTCAATAAGTCCACAAGCTTGTCAGTAGATCCACTAGCCTGTCTGAACGTGTCAGAATATCCACAAGCTTGTCTGGAAGTGTCGGAAGGTCAACAAGCTTGTCTGGAGGTATCTATGTTTAGATCAAGAAGCTTGCCTTGAGGTGGCTGGAGTTGTCAGAAATTTCAGGAGCTGAGGCTGAGGTATTCACAAGCTTAATATATTTAGAGACAACGGTATAGATAAACTAAGTACAGTATCTCCAGTAAATGAGAAAACCAACACCAAAAATTGAATTACTTGCTAAATAAATCAACATCCCAGTGAAATAATCCAGCTAAACCAGAATATAATGACACTTAGTTAAGCGCTTAACTACAGCACTGGCTTGCTAAAATAATGGACCACCCTTTGATTTTAAGGGGGGGCCGTGGAGGGAAATTACTGTATTTAGAAGTGGGACGTTCGGTCCAGGATCTAGCTCATCTGATTAATATGATGTTTCAGTTCCTTCCAATCTGTAAGATAGCCACAATTTTGCTTTTTTGGATTGGACACTCCAGTAACAAATACTGTAAAACAGGGTAAAGTGGCAATCCAGGGGAAAGTTGGCCGGCTATTTTTACCCACTTTTATAATGGATAAAATGCTTAAATTCTCACTGACACAGGTTTCTACGGCAAATTTGCCACTAGTGTCAGTGAGGAAAGTTGGCATTTCTGCCATTAAGTGGGTTAAAATAGCTGGCAAATTCCCCTGGATTGCCTACTTTACCCCCTTTTATGGTAAGTAAGTGCACATCATTCAAAGGCAACATCGACATTCTACTAGGTCTAGGGGATATAATATCCTGAAATTGGTGGATTAATTCACTTTGGTGATGATTTGTTAGCAAATTAACTCATAGGGGTTTAGTACCCACTGGACTCACTTATTGGGGATACTGTCCCCTGCAGAATACTACAGGAAATACCACTTTTTTTCTAAGAAGATCTATCAATATATGTACTTACTTTTTTTCCCCTTTGATATAATACAGACAAAGCTTCTATAATGAATTGTATATTATACTTCATCCGTAGTTTGACTTAAGTTGTATTGTGCTGTATGTAGCTTGTTCATTTCTAAAGCCACTTGTTTTGCATTTAATCCCCTCATGAACATATCTTTTCATGGTTTGTGGTATTATTCATATTTCATTACCTTATAGTATATTACTGTTTTTCAGAAATTAAGCAAGCATGAGGAATTTTTAAAAGCCCTTGTTTGTAAAAAGCGTTTAGCCAACTTTGTCAAGTTTTGCTTAGCAACTGGCCATGCTTTGTCCAGAAAACTACAATGTTGTATTGGCAATATTAGCCATGTTTTGTTACGCATTTAGAGGATAATTTTCATATATTTTATCATAAGGCTGAGGGGGAGAGCAATTTTTACTATTTCTGTGTTTTTTTTAAACGCCCCGTTTACAATATTGTACCAGAGTATGCATGTGAAGCGTGAGCTATAAAAAGAGCAAACATCATATAGATGCTGCCTCAATCAATGGCGAATGGATTGTGTACCATGTGCTGTATCATTAATTATATTAGTGAATAAATTATTATTGTCAATTATACATTTGTTGGTTGCATATTAGTTTCTGTTATTAGACATAAGGTATAGCACCACATGGCAGAGAATACTTAAGTTAAAACTTTTTATAATTTGACTCTAATCAAGCCTGCATGGCTCTGCAAATCTTATAAAACCTGGAAAATTGGGGAAATCAAGTAATTGCCATAGTGGCAACTTCATGCACCTGACAATGAACCTGTGGATAACACCAAAGTGACATCTTGGACCATTCTGTGCAAAAGTGGGAGGTTCAACCAAGTGATCTGAACCAGGTGCAATTGACTTTCACTGAAGAATGGCATGCAATATCTGTCAAGAAGGGGTAAAAACAAATTTTAGTTAATTTTAAGACAGTATTACTTTGTCGAATCATACTAATTTAACTCAGTTATGTGACATGTCGCATGTGGGTCATTCTCAAATTTCAGGACAATTTGCGTCACTCTGGCTCCCTGACATTAATTTGAATGCAATTAATATCTGAAGCGTCACTCTACATCTGTTATTCATATTTTTATTTAGAACCACTGCATTTGGAACAAAAAGTCATTCATTAGAACTTTTTTATGTGCATTATGTTCAGTAATCCTTGCAAAATAAATGGTTTTTCCCTGTCACTGGTTAAGCAACGGGGGTCCCAGGTGTTCAAGTAATTGACCTGTTAATCAAATTAGTACACCCCTTGATAATAAAAAAAATATACTTGTGTTAAAAAAATGTGTGCTTTAAATAATTTTAGAAATGCAGTCATTGCAATGTATTGGCTAGTTCTGTGCCAGAGTACAATCCTGAATCCACTGAACTTGTGAATGAGGATAAATTTCAAGATAGTATTCCAAGTATTGGTGAAATACTTTTTTGGTTAAATGATTAACATGAAAAAAGTCGGATAGAAATTTTTGAAGAAAAAAGAAGAAAAACAATTTTATGTTAAAAACTTATTATGATGTGATAAACTCCATGAAAAGGTCAGAAACGCATTAAAAACATAGATATGTCATGAATTCTGCAGGAAATAGCCTGAAAGGACATGTAGGGTTAGATATCTGAATATGGGAAAATCTGTGGGGAATTTTCTCAGAAAAACATTTAAATATTTTTACGTTGCAGCTATTTTGCCATGTGATAAACTTTATTAAATTAGTTCCTTGTACCTTCAACAACTTGTGTCTAAATTTTCTTGAGGATGTCCTCGAGCCATCTCAGTTTCAGTATCTTCGAGAAGATATCTCGAAAGCAACAACGATGCAGACATCTTCCAGAATATGCTAAACTAAGGACATAACATTGGAAAACCAATTCAGAAAGGCCAAGATGCTACAGGAATGATGGGGAACAAAGGGAATCCAAGCAAACAGCATGGAAGCACAAACACCATGTATAAGGTTCTACGAAAGAACTAAAATATATTTCGAAGTGTGTAAAACAACTTAGTACAAGATATCTCAAGAAAAATCTAGTCTTTGCACACAGTCTATCAACAATCAACATTTTCTCATTTTGTCGGCACAATGCCTGGGCCTCATCCTGATTGTCCTAGACTATTCTTTTATCCCTCCTCGAGTGTTTCTAGACATATTTGCACTGACCCAACATGATCATGGGTATCTAACACTCTGTCTGATTTCAAACAAAATGCCGAAGTTCCTGGCTATGAAAAAAAACATGAATCCTGTCTCTGATGCTGAGAGCATGCTGAAATGATCAAATCTGCTTCCCGAACCCTTCCTGGCATTGCCTTGGCCAATACGTATGCCCTTCCAGCCCTTTAATAAATGAAAATTGGTTCACGTATCAAAAATTATAATTTGGGTCCTATTTGATGTTATTGTGAGAATTGTTGTATTTCACTTAAAAATAATCAAATCAAATGCACAGTTAATGAACATAATACATCTTTCACAAAGGTGTGTGTGTCCTCTGCTTTTCGGGAAGGAGGCCACTCAATCCTAGACAGACCACATAATAATCATTGTAGACACTGTCCAAGTGCTGATAACTGGAAATTTGCCCATCACAAACATGTTTCTTTGTGCTTATAATTACTGGCACTACATGTTTGTGATGGGCTACTGTACCTGCAATCATAGCACACTAAGATGCAGTATGATTCTGACTGTATGCAAATAACATAATTGCAAATTGACTTTATCACATCGAAAAATGTTTTTCACACATAAAGATGTGTTTTTCTTTAAAAATTTCTAGAAATATTTTTCCTGTTAATAGATATGTAATTTGTATGTCATATTTAACAGGTTTCATGAGATTGACATACTTTTCGACGATCTCCAGAGCCCTTTTATGGAGTTTATCACATTGCAAAATGGCTGCCACATAAAAATGTGATTTTCTCAAAGAATTCCCAACAGATTTTTTTCTCGTTTTCAGTTATGTAATCTGGATGTCCATGTGGAGCATATCCAGCAGACATCATGCCATTAGAATTTTTTATAACTTAAAGGTGGTTAAAACCCACTGTGGGGGGAAGATGTGACATTTGCCTGCCCCGGATACAAACCAGCTTCCTCCGCAACTAACAATGTTGGATGCACTTGGTTTAAACAAGATTTTGACTGCACAGGGATGAACAGTTCTGCAGTTGTTGCTAATTACATTTATTATGTTGAAGGTAAAGTCTTTTTTTATTTTGTATGACATTGTACTGTATGGGTTGGTTTACTATATGTGTACTCAATGAAATTTTAAGTTTATTTTTAAATGCCAAAATAATTGTAATCAACAACACCTATCCATAGCCATGTGAAGCTACACTGAGCTGAATCTGTCCTTACCTATCCTAAGCTAGCCACAATCCATCTTTTTTAAACCGGGGTTAGAGAGATAGCACAGTATAGGGGAGAGCGGGGCACAGTGAGACACTTTTTTTATTTTCGAGTCTTCCAAAATGTTCGCAGTAACGAGTTAAATGAGATCAGGTTCATCATCTCACTAAACTAAGACAAATAATCAAGGTTTGAATCCCTGGCAGTTGATTTGCATTATACCATTTTTCTTGGGGATTATAACAAAAAGTTTTTTAGCAAAATTATTTACTTTTACTGGCTAAAAACCAAAATATTGAAATTCCAATCTGGATATGCTGTGTTGGCATTCAGGACATAGGACAGTCTCTCACTTACTTTCTTTTTGTACTATTCAAAAGAGGGTTATCTGTAATAAGTACCAGCTAGACGCTACGGGCTTTGTCTCATTGTGCCTGCCGTCTCACTGTGCCCCACTCTCTCCTACAACTGAATAGCAATGGATAGCTGTGGATAGCTGTGGATACGACATCCTATGAATAGCTATGAACAGCTTAGCTGAATCCCTGCGCTATAATTATCAAGTTCAGTCCAATCCTGCTGAAATGAAACTTAAATGGATTTCTTTTGACAGGCGAGTCAATCTTAGGACATGAACGAATTAGAATGAAAAAAGGCTATGGTCGACTGACCATCACAAATTTGGTGAAAACAGATGAACACATCTTCACTTGCATATTTTTTATTGAGGAAGAACATATGTGTACGGAGTGCATTGCGACAGTCGATTGAGGATTAAAGGTACATTAATGTATGTTAAGGCCTATCTCAAAAATAATGAAGCCACCTTGCAGGGTTTCACTGAGGGTCACAAATTTTGATAACGTCAGTAATCAACAACATCAGATTACACTCTTGCATTAAATACATTCTTACATGTATGCCAAAATCCTGAAACTTTCATGATGATACGTCAAAAACTTATTGAGATAGAGATGAAAGTATGCTGGAAAACATGCATTTGTTCACTTATTTAGTGTGATATCAACTTTTCACCTAATGAATTCCTTCAGTTTTACAAAGTTTGACATGTTCCATTGCTATGTCCTTATACTATTTGGAACATCCACATTCCCAGGCTTCATAAATCCATCAAAACAAGTACTTCTATTCACTTGTTTTGACATAACTTCAGTTGAAATTAAGTCAAATTTGAAGCTTCAGGATCTGAGATGCTCTAGTTTCCCTTTAACATATTTCAGATGAAACGTTTTGCAATTGAGATCTAGGATTACATATACTTACAGTGCCGCCTGTAAGTAAGTGAAACGCATGACATTGTGCCATTGCATCAATGCTGAACATCCTCAGCCAAACTGCTTGTGGAGGCATGAATTCTCATCGGATGAAAGGGTAACAAAGTGGGTCATAAAGGCCAATGTGTGAGGCAAGTGGGATAAAAATTGCAGCCCATTTTCTTTGCTGTAGTCGGAGTTAGGTATGGGTCAAAGTCTTTGATAAGTAAGTGAACCACCCTTCCCTATCTTTTAACATTGGGCCTGCGTTTCACTTACTTATCAAAGACTTTGACCCATACCTAACTCCAACTACAGCAAAGAAAATTGGCTGCTATTTTTATCCTACATGCCTCACATATCGGCCTATATGACCCAAAATGTTTTCCTCTCATCAGATGAGAATTCGTCCTTCCAGAAGCATTTTGGTTAAGGATGTTTAACATTGATGCAATGGCACAATATCATGCATTTCACTTACTTACAGGCGGCACTGTAGTTGTTTTGGAGCTTCTTATGATAATGGAAAATATGGTTCATGGAAAAATTCCAATGTATATTTGGAAAGGTGAATAAGTCGTTGGCGCAACGCCTAGAGTACTTCCAAGTCCTAGTAACCTGACACTGTGACCTAATCCGTGTAATGTTGTTGGCTAGTTTCTGGTGATAAAATTAAAAAATAATTTTGTAACACACGTGATGCTCTAAAAAAATTGACTGTATTCAATTTTTTTCTGACAAAGAGTAAAGCAATCATTCGATTTTACTTGGAGTGAAAATTACTGTATACATGTAATTTCAGTAGTTGGAGTATGTTTTATTGCCTAACTATCAAAATTATTTCACTCATGGAGCATTCTTTAAAGTTTGGGGCCAAATTGTCTAAAAGGCAATAAATAATATCAAAGTAGTTCTTAATTTCTCAAATGGTTGCCTTTTTCCCCAGTTATGACTGATAACTAATAATTCATATTAAATCGATTTGATTCAAAATATGGATTTTCAAATTTTATTTTCTTACTTCTTTTTCACAGATTTTCCATTCTTCAGTGAAAGTCACTTGCACCTGGTTCAGATTAGTTGGCTGAAACTCCCACATGTGTACAGAATGGTCGAAGATGTCTCGATGGTGTCGATGAGGATTAATCAGTGGTGGATCCAGACATGATAGTCTAGGGGGGGCCGGGACGTATTTCGTCTTTTGCGGGAGCGTGTTATTGCATTTTTTCTTCAAAATGCCACTATCTATCTTGGTGTTTTAGGGGGGCTGGACCCCCTAGCCTACCCCCTGTATCTACCACTGTTAATAAGATGAAGTGGCGGACTACAGCGATTGCTCAAGTCAATTACCTTAATTTTTCGAGGTTTGTAAGATCTACAGTGCTGCGGGCTTGAGTATTTAATAGCAGAAACCATTATACCATCAACAAATGTATAACTGATATAAAAATAGTTTATTAACTTCTACAATTAATGATACAGTGCAGAGAATATTTAAGAATAATAAAAACTATAATATAAATAGTTGGTTAAGATCCAACTGATACAGTGATACACCATCCGTTCACCATTGATTGAGACAACGTCCACCTGGTGTAGGCTCTTTTATAGAGTTCATGTGCTTGGTCTGGTGAAATATTGAAAACTGGGGATTATAAAATAATACAGAAAGAGCCAAGGGTGCCGGAACAGGGGGGGCAGAGGGGGCAATTGCCCCTCATGCCCCTGACCAGGAGGGGCAAGGGGGGCAAGGTTGCCCTACTCATCCCTAAGAAAAAAACATTATAAGCCTTAATTTACAGTGAATTTAGACAAAAATTTATAAGCATTTATTCAAAATTATCATTTCCGCCTAGTAAATTTTTGTTTCGCAAATTAGACTTGCCCTTTCCCGACCGACCGCCCCTGCCGCCCGCGTTTCCTTCCGGCACCCCTGGAAAGAGCCAAACTGCTCCCCTCAGTCTCATCACAAAATACTTGAAAATTATAATATAAATGCTGAACAGAACGCAGCAAATTGCAAATGCAAAATAAAAACAATGTTATTCTGATCAAAGCATGGCCATAATTGCTAAAATAACATGACAAAGTAGGCTAAATGTTTCTAGAAACACAAACAAGGGTTTTATGCATGCCTAATGTCTCAAGATCAGTATTATATATATAATAAGGCAAAACGAATTACGACTAACGGCACAACCAGAGATGCCGGAACAGGGGTGTTAGGGGGGGGGGGATTGCCCCTCCTGACCTTGTCCGGGGGGAGGGGCAGGGAGGCAAGGTCAGCCCTTTTGATAAAAAAAAATTATTAGGCCTTATATTATTTTTAAACACAAATTAATTAGCATATTAGGCCTATATTCAAAATCATTATTAACGCTCTGTTTAAATTTTGTTGCGCAAAGTCGATTTGCCCTTTTTTCCAACCGTCCCAGCCGCCTGCATATCCTTCTGGCACCCCTGGGCACAGCCCATACAAGATTATATACAGATGATTAAATGCAAAACAAAATACTAAATGAACAAAATACGTGCTGCCCAAAATACGGAAGGCCACAATGCGAATAATTCTACAGTTTAATTGCTGTATGCTTCAAAATAGTACAAAAATACTCCTCATCACATCACAAATATATAGCAATATATATTATATATGCCGGTTGATAAATGGCTTATTCGCAAAAGAATTTAAAAAAGCAGTTCAATAAAAAATAAAAACAGATATTGCTAAATGCTTATGTCTCAATGGTCCAAAGCAGGGCTAATCCTGCTCTTTTCAGATCACCAAAGTTGCCAGGTCAGGTTCTGGGATCTCAACACTTGGTAATGCACCAGACAATTTGTTATATTTTTTTCTCTTCTAATTTTATATGTAAAATGCCTCCATTTCACAAGATATGAAAATAACAAAAATCAGAAAATTATTATTGGTTCATCACTTCATGTCCAAATTTCTCAGTAGAGATTTGACATCATCTTGGCTATGACTTCTACCAATGTGAACAGTGTGAAGCTCACAATGAAAATATCCTTTGACATGTAAATTTTCCATATCTGTGATTATAATTTTTTCACTTTTTATGATCATATTTGCCCAATTACTTTGGATCGAGCTGTATTTATAGTTCTTCAGACTGCCAAAACCTTTGAAAATGTGGTTATGAATGGCAAGAATGCAGTATTCTTCAGGGCACGTAGTTCAACCGACTAAACTGCACTCATGTCTCAAGTAAGTCAAGTATCAGATAAGAGACAAATTGTTTTACATAATTGTCACTTTTTCTGCCATCTCTAAATTGATTAAGCTTGTAGACACACTAGCACAAGCTTGTGGATTTTCTGACACCTCCTCACAAGCTTGTGGATCTCTTGACACCTCCAGGCAAGCTTGTGGATCTCTTGACACCACCAGAGAAGCTAGTGGATCCTCTGACACCTCCAGGCAAGCTTGTGGATCTCTTGACACCACCAGAGAAGCTAGTAGATCTTCTGACACCTTCAGGCAAGCTTGCGGATCTCTTGACACCTCCACATAAGCCTGTGGATCTTCTTACACCTCCATGCAAACTTGTGTATAGTCTGACACCTTCATGTGTGCTCGAAGCTTCTTCTGATACATCCTTGCCTAACAGGCCAATGTAAGTACGTTCTTTTCCTGACAAACAATTGGATGTTCCACTATTATCAGCCTGTGACAGCGAATGAGATAATGGTTCCTCTAACAAATCATTGACTGACATGTCAACAAAAACTTGTGGTTGTTGAAAAAGATTGGCCATTGGTATAGAACCCGATCTTAAAACTTCATAATCAATTTCGCAATAAATATTACTTTCTGCTTCTGAAATCGCAGGGCTGTCAATATGTGGCAGCTCAGTTGGTAATTGTGCAATCTGTCGCTTCTTCATTCGCCTGTATTTGTAATTGAAGAGTAAGCCAGCAGTCGCAATGATAGCAATTACACCGAACACAGAGCTAAGAATGATTTTCGTTGATTGACCTGTGATTTTCCAACCCATCTGTTTAGATTGACCTGCAAAATAATAATGCATTTATTCAAATAACCAAAAAGTGTTCTAACCAAAGGCGTATTAGGTATTAGTCAAATAATTAAGCAATGGAAAACTCACAGACATGTGACCTTGCCTGAAAACAGACCAAATGTCAAGTTTCATTCAAAAATTGTGATTTATCACTTATGAAGCAAAATTGCTATGATACACAAAAATTATGAAGTAAGTGGTTACTTTTTTGTCACTAAGTCTTGAAAATTGTTTATTGGATATCGGTTTTAACTGCAATCGCGTTGATTGAGAAACATCATAGATCTGCCTTTCTCAGTTGACGGGATATATAATCATGGATGGTGTAAGCTATCATGAACAGAAGCAAGTTTTGATTTTAAAGACATTCATGATCAGTTATCGTTTAAAACAAAATTATTAAATTAGTGATGCATAAAGAAAGATATCAGTGGTCAAATCTTACAATATTTGTTATCATGGTAGTTCTTGAAGATCAGACATACTTCATAGTTTACGCCCATGTCAAAATGTCTCTTAATATCCAGGATTTTCTGAAATGTAATGTAAAAGTATTATCAGGAACTACTGCTGTAAAAGTATGCAAAGACAGTAACAATGTACCACACTCTAAGAACGTAAAGGGATTAGAACAACCAAATAGGGTGCTTCACTTCGTCACAAATACATCACCACACGGGGGTGCCTGGAAGTACCTTTTCCTAGGGTGCTCCCCAGCAACCTAGGTCAAAGAACCCTGGGGAGTTTACAAGAACCCTACAAGGTTCTTCAGAGTAGATTGGTCTGTAGAACCTTTGGGAGTTCACAGCATGACCAAATTTAGGGTGGAAAGGGGCCTCTCGCAAGGACGCTTATAAGCCATTTCTCACAAGGTAGATAACTTCTGATAGCTTTCATTCATTTTTGTGGGTGTTACGTATTGTTCACAGCGAGACAATTTCACTTCCAAATTTCTTCCAAATTGCCTCCTGCTGGTCGTCAGTCTGAAGATTACAACTCCGCAGATGAATGATGACCCTTGTGAGGGAATTACTTTACTTACCTAATTAAACAATCCCTACAAAGGTGTACAGTAAACCTAAACAGTATATTCAAACCAATTATGCATTCTTATAAATTTGCAGTATGTAAGACTTCCTGCTGAGTCAGACAAAGAAATTGCTGTTTGCTCAACCAAGTCCAAATTCCTGATTCAGATTTGTTTAAAGATGCTGAGTTTCTCAGGACTACATTAGCATGGGCTGCCCATTGCACTTAGGCTGGTGAATAGTACATTTACCACTCTTGGCCATGATTTTCTGAACTGCTGGTAAATCAGTACGGCATCTGGTTTCTGGTGGTTCCTCAAATAATGTAGCATTGCCCCACCTGACAAGTCAGTCTGCTGTATAGGCAGGTGAGATTAGATAGGCTGCAGGTGCAGACGGTGAATTTTAAGGTGAATGAGTATCAAATTGGAAACCGGGACAGCTGCCAATTACGTCTGTGTTCAGTAGAAATGCCCACCAATTAATAAGCAAATGTGAAAGAGAGCAGCTCTGGTGTAAATATTGCTTTCAGCTGCCTCATAGATACACCTGCAGCATTCCGTTGAAGCTGGCATGGTTACACTTACCAGGATATGTGACTGAAGGCATGTCAGTAAAGTCAGCGGTGTATTTAGGGGGTATGGCCTTCCCATGAGGCCTGAAGTTGACATAGAGAAGGTAGGATAAACCCAGAATGCTGCTCATTAACCTCATGTAATGCCTCCTCTCCTCCCACCCAGGCCATTTCTAAGTATGCCCTGGGTCACCACCTTCGCCTTCCTACTGCAAACCAGCTTGGCAGTTAGGCACTGCCTTGCATTTTTATGCAATAACCTAGCTACTCAATTATTTCGTAATTTTCCATATCCAGTTTCAGAAACCATGGAAGGATGGTGAAGCACCCATGCACCTTGTAATGTGTGATGCACCTTTTTTTCATGCACCCCTTGTTTGATGCACCAAAACGATGATGATGAACCTGGTGCACCCCAAAGGTTTTTACATCCACCTTGCAGGTGTTTCGCTCCACCCCTCGCACCTTTTTTTCTTAGAGTGCAGAAGTATTTTGCATAGTTTAAATTGTTTGTGTGAACTGGTAACGCGAAGAATGGAAAAAAAGCAAACTGCAGGGATGTGGAGACAGAGATCAGACAAGGGTAGAGGGAATAAAGGAAGAAAATGAAAGGACCAGAGAAAGAAAATACCTGGAATATGAGAGAGAATAAAAGTAGACTGAGGAAACTAGAAACTTCAGGTTATACAAATTATGCAAACAAGTATAGTAAGATAGTAAGATCAGGTAATATAATTTAACAGAGAAGTTTAGTGAAGAAAGTAGAAGATAAAATTGAAGATGACAATGCAGCAAAAGAATGGAAGAAACTAAAGAAGCAGTGTGGAAAGATGAGGCAGAACGACTCCAAGGATAACAGATCAGATTGAAGCAATAAGATATTTTATTAAATTAGGAAAAAAGAAGAAAAGTCACATGAAGGAAAAGGACATAGAATGGAAAAAAATCGTACCTGAGATGCCATTAAAATATGTGGATACTGGTACAGGGTCTCATTTCCTCCTTGCAACTGCATGATGAGTTCTACCTCAGGACGATGGATTCTGCATTTGGAGGAATATGTGGGACGCCAAGAGATCATCAGGGATTCGCTATCCATTTCAATGAATTTGAAGTCAAGCTGGGGTAAACCTATTTGGATGCCAAAACCATGCTGATATAAAGTTTGATTTTACATTCAATTAAAAAAATTGCTCACCTCTTGGATCTAGAGTGGCTGATGAGTTGAATTATCAAAACAAATTGCCCAATATAGTTAGATCTTTTTACTTTTTGCTCTGTGCTTTGTTTCAATCTTCAGCTGCTTTTAAAGTTACTAATTCACTGAGGCACATAAAGGTGGCCTATGGATAATCACTTTACGAATGCAATATCTATTGGATACTGCATTTGTAATGTTAAGTTTTGAAAGTTGCAATCACTTACACATAAGAGGTACAACGTCCAATTTCAATTCTTCAGAAGCATGTGTGGAAGTTGACAAGTTCAGTTTGTTGGTGATGAGACATCGATAGGATCCAGTATTCTCTTCAGTTACATTTCTGTGAACATAAAGACGACCCGAGGAGGACCAGATGAATTTAAGGTTCATTGTCAGCAAATTAAATAATGACTGCCCAAGCAGAATGTGTATATAGCACCAATGCTAAGGTAACAATAATTATTATCTTTGTGTGATTAAACCCGTTGAAGTCTCAAGCTAAAATTTAACACAGTTCATCCTTCCCAAATTTGTGAAAATTCAGACTAATTAAAATGCCCCTTCGGTTGCCCATAATCAGTCTTATATGGAAGTACTGTCCTTTGTCACAATTAAAAAAACTTATTTACGGTACTGTATATCCGGTATTACATTAAAGCAGCACTTGATGGCATCAGAAGTAAGGACCTTTGCTCGAAGGGGTCAATGCGAGTATGTTAGTGACAACTTACCTCAGTGTGATGTTCTGACCTGTGTATGTTTCTCTTCCATCTTTAAGCCACGTGTACTTCACTATCTCTTTAGGGTTGCCTTGCCTTGTGACTTCACAGCTTAACGCGACGTTAGAGAGTTTGAATGGGTGAGCAGGTGAGGATGAAATCACTTTTGTGTGATATGTGTCTGAAGTTTCAATAAATGAAAACAAATTAGTTTATTATCCATCCAGTAACTATGTATCCTTAAAGCTTTATGTCATGCTGACTCGCTGAGCCTGGGTGGCTATTGGTCAGTTGAGGTGTGAGTAGAAAAATCATGTATGTCATGCAAGGCTTTTCGGTGATGTCAAGCTATACATGTACATTCTCAGTGGTTGAGAGAGTCAGCTACATGACATCAAGCAGTTGCTTGTCAGCCACATGACATCAAGCAGTTGCTTGTACTAAAATAACATTGTGAAGGCTCCAGTGTCATTATCATTTAGTCAATGGCATACGTGGATACTCAAAGCATGCCATGTGCTGACAAAGTGGCTTGACTTGGAATCTTATCAGAACGAGATGGGAAGTGGAAGATTTTGTAATATGTAACAGAGAACATCTGATCCAATATCTGTTCTCAATATGCATCAACTGAATGCATGTCATTGTCACTCAGCTGGGGAAGGAGCTTAGTGAATAGCTGTAATACACAAAAAAGATTTCCACCAAATTTCACAGCTAGTCGAATTCCAGCTTGAAGGTCAATGCAGTGTATCGCCATGCTCAATCACCAGGAACCCAAAACTAGTGAAGGTTATTCACCTGGAAACACAAGTAGCAGGTTGGACTTTAGAGCATTTTTTAAAGACAAAATGTCTGTTTTTGCTTTGAGGATTTCATATCAATCAATGGGATTTATGTAAAAAGTGTCAACTTGTGTCAGTACAGGAAATTGTCAGAAATATTTTGCGACAAACAAAATTATCATTGGTTATTTAGTGAAAAAGCTACAGACATTTTACTTTTTAAAAAAATCAATTTTGAGTAAAGCCTTAAACCTTTCCTGCAGTCTACATATTTCAATGAGTACAGGAGGCAAAAAAGTGTCCATATCTCAATAAGTATTAAAGATAAAGAAGTTCTGATTGAATACTGTGTAGTATTATGCTTTTGTGGTAATATATCAAAAAAATTTTAAAAGTAAAATATTTTTAACCTGTAAACCAAAACGGACCAGTTCATGACGCATGACAAGCAGGGGTTTCCGAACACACATTGATCACACAGAACCCAATGCTTTGTTTTAATCATCTGCTGCTTTTAGAGCTAATAATCATTTATTGAGGCACAACAAGACAGCCTCTGAAAATGTTTTTATTACATGTAATGGAAATTTCTAAAACCTAGTCACAACCGCTTACAGAGAACATCCAATCGCAAGTCTTCAGAAGCATATGGGGGAGTAGATATGTTCAGTATATTGGTGATTATACATCGATAGGATCCAGCACTCTCTTCAGTTATTCTTCTGCAAATATGAAAAGGTCCAGAAGAGGACCAGAGGAATTAAAAGATTCAGTGTCAGCAAATTAAATAATGGTTGCATGAGCAGAATGTGTTTAAGGCACTGATGATAAAATGACAATAGATCATACATTTTTTTAAGTCTTGGTCAAATCGCAGTTCTGAAGACAAGGTTAAAATGATACACAGCTCACATTTCCCAATTGGTGTAAATGCTGACTAGTTACAATGTCCCTTGAGCTACTAATAATCAGTTTTTCCGGGAAGAACTGTCCAGCATCCTAATTTATCAAATTACTTAATTGCATATATAGCTGGTATTAATCAGGACTATATGGCACCAAAAGAAAGGTTCGATGCTCAAGTAGTTTTATGTTAGTGACAACTTACCTCAGTGTGATGTTCTGACCTGTGTATGATTCTCTTCCATCTTTCAACCATGTGTACTTCACTATCTCTTTTGGGTTGCCTTGTCTTGTGACTTCGCAGCTTAACAAGACGTCAGAGAATTCCATGGGGTTAGCAGGTGAAGATGAAATCACTTTGGTGTGATACGGGTCTGAAGTTTCAATAAATGAAAACAGGTAATTGAATGAGAAATATATTATTGAATTTTGATAGCCCAAGAGCAGGCCATTTCAGCTCGAAAGTTCATTGCCGACCCTGAGCGAAGCGAGGGCCGACAAAACTTGAGGGCTGAAATGGCCCTGCTCGAATATATTGCCCGAAACTAAGTCTCGTTATTACTATTACTGCCACAACTTCAGAAAGTTATAAGCCTACCTTGTTCCTATACAAATATGAACTATGCCATATGAACTAAGCAAAGGTCCTCCAGCTTCCACTTCTCCAGGTAATATTCATCAATAGATGATTGTTCAATCCAAGCTGAAGTTTTCAAGTCTCAAGTTTACAGGCATGACATACAATTGAAACCAAGAAAACATTCCAGTGCTTTTTAAATCTGATGACAACACAATGCTCATGTCATCACAACTGATGTTGTGGCTACCTGGTGTATAATTCAGAACTTCATTGTCGGCCCTGAAGGAGGGTCGACAATAATCATATCGGCCCTGGCCGAGGGCCGTTATTGGAGCTATTTCATGTCGGCCCTGATAGAGGGCCATTATTCATTGTTGGCCCTGGTAGAGGGCCGTTATTCAATATTATTATATACTTGGCCATGAATTAAGTAGGCCGTTAACTGAATTTTTCAGGGCCTTCATATGCCATAATGTATGGAGGGCCATAATCTGGTTAACACATGGGTGCCATAATCTGATTAACACATGGGCAGGTGGTGCCCTCTTGTGTATTTTACGCTTCGTGACGTCACCAGATGTGACGTCATGGTGACGTTGTTGACTTGGGGAATACAATTCGGCATGAATTTTACTGAAAAATGGTCCGATTTGGAAAATTCAAAAGCCTAAGACTATTGTAGCACACTACAGATCTCAGAAATGAGCTTCGATTTGCTCTATCTTCAAAAATAACGACGCCAGAAGGCAAAACGCGACGGCCGTCATGAGTAAGGTAAATCAAAATTCAAAGTGTATTGTGAAATTGTGAAGGTAAAAAGTATATAATAATGATAATAACATTTTATTTGTCGGTCATTATGGGGTATTAATCAGTTATGGCCCTCGGGCAGAAATCATTTAATGCCCTCGCCTGGCGGCTCGTGCATTAAGTTAATGATTTCTGCCCTCCGGCCATAACTGATTAATACCCCATAATGCCCTCCAAAAAAATGTTATTGTATAATTATTATCATTTTGCAGGGCATTGTCTGGCCAATAACGCCCAGTTCGCGGGCGTTAATTATACAATAATGTTTTTTTGGAGGGAATACCAGGGATTAATGACTGGCAGCCGAGGGCAGTAAAATCATTAATGCCCAAGCCGAAGGCGAGGGCATTAATGATTTTACTGCCCGAGGCTGCCAGTCATTAATCCCGGTAATGCCCGACAAAAAAATATTATTTGCATTATTGTTACTATTTATTTCAAATCTGCATACCTGAGATCTTTTTCTAACCCTTGCCGGACTAAAGGGACATTTATGTGCATCCCTAGGTTAGTCCCTGTTGGGCCATTTATGTCCCTAAAATCTGCTGTTGTCCCTGGTGAAGTCACAAGCACAGGATTGTTTTTTTTTGGACTGCTCATTCCAGTAAGGGTTTTAATTAATGTAATGACCTTAGTCAAGACTTAGACAAGAAAACAATAGATCGGTCGACTAAAAACAATATTTTTGTCACGGTCAATTTAATAATTTAGCCTATCTAGGTGCTAATGCCAGCAATGACCTCAAACGGCCGCTGAGTAAGTTGCCATCACATTATTTCAACATTACCCTAATGATAAGGAAAATTAACTTATTTAAAAAAAAGAAGAAAATTGGTACCGTAGTTGTAGTGTCACCAAAAATAAAGGCATCAGCAACTGATCATGGCACTACCAGTGTTGAATGAATCTGAATAATACCAAGGTTGCTATATAGGCCTATTCAGATAAATTTAGGCCTATTTAGTATTGCATTGATCAACAAAATAAGATCGTCGTCATCAGATTCTAGCCCAAGTGAACTTTTGAAGCTGTCACAATGCAATGACATCACAAATAATAAAGTTGCCATGACGTCACTATGATGTCACTGCCAGGTGACGTCACGACATGCACAATACACCAGGGGGCCTCTTTGCCTGGTCCATAATATCGTTATGGCCCTGCAAGCAGGGCATTAATATCGTTATGGCCCTGCAAGCAGGGCATTAATGAGATTAATGTTTTTCTTTATGGTGGATTAACATGGGGGGTCTGGAGCATTATCTGCCCGGTAAAGTGCATGTATAGTAATAATAATGGCCGTTAACACCCGCGAAAGCGCCCCCTAGTGTATATTACCGATCGTGACGTCATCAGCGGTGACGTCATGGCGATGTTATTTACTACGGAAATTAAAATGTTGGTCATATTTGGCTCAATCTCGGTCAAAAATCGTCCGATTTGGAAAATTTAAAAGCCTAGAATTATCACTAAGGCCCAGAGATTTGATTATTGGACTCGGAACTGCCCTAGGTTTAATAATAAGGTCGAAAAAACGCAAAAACGGCGCGGGCGGTTAATGAATCCAAAAGAAAAGGTAACTTTTTGTCGGACGTGGATTGTGTTCAAAAATGATAATAATGATAATAACATTTATTTGTCGGGCATTATGGGGTATTAATCAGTTATGGCCCTCGGGCAGAAATCATTTAAGTTAATGATTTCTGCCCTCAGGCCATAACTGATTAATACCCCATAATGCCCTCCAAAAAAACGTTATTGACCAATTGGTCCTGATGGGAGGACCGACAATGATATTAATGGCCCTGATCGGGGGCCGTTATGGGAGAATTGGGAGATTGTCACACGGCAAAATGGTGACAATATCTTACTTGTCGGTCCTGGTATGTGGCAATAATTGTTGATGAGCATCAAAACTATTGAGAAAAAAGAGTCTAATATGTTGCAATAACTGTAGTTAGTAATGCAAAAATTCTTATTTAAGATACTTAATTTGGTTTAGATTTAGCTTCACTGTACATTATTATGTAAAGAAGAATAAATTATGTAGAAAATCAATGAAAACAACAGATAAACCAACCAAGCTCTGTAAATTTATCTGATTTGTCTGATTTGAGATCCTTGCACTGCAAATGGAATATATCGTCTATCTCAAGGAAGACTCAGTCAAATCAATTTGACTGAATTTTGAAATATATCTGAAAAATAATCTCGAGGATCTCTAGCACCAAATGGCAATAGAAATAAGCCCAATGGGTCCATTTATTACCATTCACTACTCCTTCAAACTCTCGGTATTTTGGGACATTTTCCCTCTGTTTTATGGCAATTTTCCATGAAAAACTGACATCTTTCATGGCTTATCTGACTCAGCCCAACTGATTTGACCTAGTCTTCTGTGATACAATGAAAGAGGACAATCAGTCGTGTCAACATACAAACTGATTTAACCTTTTATGCTTATGCATCATTCAAAAAATAGAAAAGTTAGTCTTAAGTAAAACTGGGTTTCAGTGGTTTGACTGAGTCTTCCACAACAGAATCTGAGTTGCACAATGGGAACTTTTGAGGTAAAAAACAGTTAAACCTGCTTTGACTGAGTCTTCCATTGATTTTTTCCCTCCAAAAAGTTGTTTGTTGTGCAAGCTAAAAAGGTCAAAGTGGTTTGACTGAAGCTGACTCTATGAATCTGCACAAGTCTAGTGGAAGAATCAGTCAAAGCTATGTTTTTTTCTTGGTCATCCTCCATTTTCTAGTGGAAGACTCAATCAAAGCTATGTTATGACTGAGTCTTCCACTAGAAAATGGAGGATGACTCAGCCAAAACATAGCTTTGACTGAGTCTTCCTCTAGATTAGTGACAGATTCACAGAGTCGGCTTCAGTCAAACCACGTTGACCTAGTATGGAAATTAAAATAATGAAGCCACTGCCTTGCAGCTTCCTGGAATAATCAGTCAAAATTACTTTATTAAATAAATTCTACAATTTTTAAACATTATTAATTTATGTTTCTGCACGATCACAACACCAAGCTGAACACAATGATATAACTCTCAATACAACCCGCAACGGGAAACAGAAGTTATCTGCTGATTTGTTTAGTTTTCAGAATTTCATGTCTGCTGAAAATTGCAAAATGTGCTATATCTGAGTCTTCCATGAGATAGACGATATGTTGTCTAAAAACATGTCGATGGAAGTAAGAATTTCCGATCGCACATTGTTCAGATCACAATGCTTTGTTTCAATCACCTGCTGCTTTTAAAACTAACATTATTTATTAGACACAACAAGTTGGCCTCTGGATATTTTGTTAGAATATGTTATGGAAAATTTCTGAAAGCTAGTTACAGCTGCTTACACACAACATCCAGTTGCAATCCAACAGAAGCATTTCTGGGAGTTGACACGTTCAATTTGCTGGTGATTAGACATCGATAGGATCCGGTATTCTGTTCAGTTACTCTTCTGGAAACATAAAGAGGATCATAAGATGACCAGAGGAATTATAATAATGTAAAAGGTTCCTTGTCAGAAAATTAATGTGTGCCTAATTAGAAAATGTTCATACAGTTGTGCTTGAAAGTTTCTGAACCCCAGACACTTTTTATCTTATTTGTGAACAGCTCTCTTACAAACACAGGAATAGCTTAAAAATTGGGTTATAATAAAAGTAAACACCATCTTTTATGTGTAAACAACTATTCATAATAATTGATGACATTTAGAAATGGATTTATGATGAAAGGTTCTAAAACTGCATATTCAAAAATTTCTGAACCCTTCTGAAGCGTATAAAGTCAACAACTTGTATGTTCCCCTTTTGCTGAAATAAATGCTTCAAAATACTTCTTATGGCTATGGACCCATGATTGGCAGATTATCTGTGGGATTTTTGATCATTCTTCAAGAGAGCATTTTCTTACCGATCGTAAGCTGGTGGGTCGTCTGATATAGACTGTTTTATTTAATCTGACCAAGGCGTATCTATTGGGTTCCGATCAGGAAACTGTCAAGGCCATTGTAGAACCCTAAATTTGATGGATTTTAACAATTTTTAGTGGATTTTCTTGTATACTTTGGGTAATTAGTCTGTGGGTAAACCCACTTGTTGCCAAGTTTCCGGCTTATAATTGAAAGATATACATTTTCTCAGTGTATATCTTGACATTACTCAGAATTCGTTATGCTATCAACAGTAGTTCATTCTCCTGTCGCATTTATAGCAAAACAACCCTATACTATGATGGAGCCACTGTTATCTTTCACAGTTCAGATGATGTTCGGCTCCTTGAAAGCAACAGCTTCAGGCAGCCAGATATGGCAATTTTTACTGTGGCCAAAAGGTTTGATTTTTAATTAGTCTGTCCACAGGTCATGGTTCAAGTAATCATATAATTCATCAAGACTGTTTTTAGAGGAGTAAGGTCAGATTTATTTGTGCTTTTTGGCCAAAATCGAAACGGCTTTGTCCAACATCCAAAAGGTGCTGCCACAAAGCACAAAACAACATCATCTCAACTTGTGACTGACCTGTATGATAAAATGTATGCCTGCTATGATGATTGAATGTTATTATGTATTGCTTTGTTTAATGATGTTAGTTTAACTTTCTTCTCATATCTCACGTCTCACTGTAAAAAGTCTTTAGTTTCATGCAAATAGAAGTCTTTGGTCATGATGATTCTCCAATGTGTCTCTTTGTTTTAATGTGTTTCTATGGGACAGTTTAAAGTTTTCTCTGTTAGTCTTTGAAGCAACAGATTGATGTTTTTCACACTTTAGTGAAGGCTTGTGTTTCCTGCTAAAATTGTAATTTTGGTCACTTGGACATTTACTTCATTTGGAGACACATCTTAAAGGATATTGAGAAATGAATTGTAAGTTGACTTTCTTTAATTTGATAATGATTTATATTCAGTAAATATTACTCAATGACTTGTGCTTGTTTGATTTCAATTGCATTAGGCCTATATATATTTGTGGTTAATATTGTAGGACTATGTTAATGCCTATGCTTAATGAACTTATAAATGGTTAGCATTTATTTCAAGTAATGTTTCAAGTAATTTACAGATATTTGACTTTGCATATTTAATTCAAGTTTAGTACAATTCTTCAGTTAATAACTTAGTAAATTTTCAAGATATTTCACATTCAACTGAGGATATTTCAATTGTCCCACATATCAACTTTGAATAGTTTGTGTATCAACTTTGAATAGTTTGTGTATCAACTTTGAATAGTTTGTGTATTCATAGTGAATGTTCATAAGTTATGAATTTGAGTTGGTATTTACACATTGTCCTTTGTGTTTATTTCAGCTAACCGGTTTTGAATAAACTGATGTAAGAATATTCGCAACAATGTCTCCGGATGATTTATAGTTAGAATTTGCGGCTGTGGCTTACCTTCGCATGTTGGACGGCAATGTCATCAATTGTTCCTTCCTTGCTGCACGGTCACATGTTGCTCCCATCAAACATACACTGACGATACCAAAGCTTGAGCTTCAGGGGGCCTTGATGGGAGTGCGACTTTCCTGTACTTTGAGTGAACTCTTCCAAGTCTTCGAGCCCAGGATATTCTTTTGGACTGATGCGATAACAGTACTTCGCTACATTGGGAATGAGAAGAGAAGGTGGAAGATCTTCATTGCCAATAGACTGTCTGAGATACGTGAGAACAGTGAGCCTCAACAATGGAGGTATGTGCCTTCCTCCCAGAATCCCGCTGATGATGCTACCAGAGGGCTGCCTGCTGCTACATTGTGTCAAGCGAACAGATGGCTACTTGGTCCTTCATTCCTGTGGGAGCCAGATGACTCTTGGCCCTCCCAGCCTGATGTCTCTCCGCCAGCAGAAGATGATGAAGGTCTGCGGAAAACAGGATTGTGCATGAACATTAGTATATCATTGAATGAGCAGATTGCTTACTGCATTAAAGACCTGATCCTGCCTGATCGCTTCTCTTCCTGGGACAAGCTCAGACGTTTGGTTGCATGGGTGTTGAGGGCGGCAAACAACTTCAGTGCACATTTGTCAAGCAAGAATACAAAACCAGTCAAGACTGAATACCTGCTGGGCTCTGAAGTCTACAATGCCGAAGTTTGCCTTGCACGTTTGGCCCAACAGGAAGGCTTCCCCAAGGAGTATCTTCAACTTCAACGTCACGGCGACATAGATGAGAAGAGTCAGCTCCTTTCCCTCCGTCCATTCTTTGATGCATCATGCCACATCCTGCGAGTTGGAGGTCGTCTTCAGAAGGCTCAAACCACTGCAGAACACAAGCATCAGATCTTGCTGCCGTATGACCACCAAGTTACTAAGCTGATCATCAGAAGTGTTCACCAGCGACAAGCACACTGTGGACCTGAGCACTTGATAGCCTCTGTGAGACTACGTTTCTGGCCTGTGAAGTGTAGGCAGTTGGCAAGGAAGGCTGTGTTTGAGTGTTTTGATTGCCGAAGATGGAAGGTGAATCCTGTTGTTCCAGTAATGGCTGATCTTCCTGCCCAGAGAATTGCTGGCTACACTCGTCCATTCCAATACACAGGACTTGATTATTTTGGCCCGATGACAGTTAAGCGGGCCCGCTCAAGGATCAAGCGCTGGGGCTGCATCTTCACCTGTCTGGTAACCCGTTCAGTCCATTTGGAGTTGGCTGATTCTCTGCAGACTGATGACTTCATCCTGGTCCTTCGCTGCTTTGTGAGTAGGAGAGGTCAGCCCATGGAGATATTCAGCGACAATGGAACTAACTTCAGGGAGCTGAAAGGGAACTGAGGGAATCTCTGGAGGAACTGGACCAGCAACAAATCACCAACTTCTGTCTTCAAGGGTTGACAACTTGGCACTTCATCCCTCCACATGCGCCACACTATGGAGGTGTGTGGGAGCGTCTCGTCAAATCAGCTAAGACAGCATTGAAAGCGGTACTGAAGGAGCAAGTTGTCACAGATGCAGTCCTCCGCACCACATTGGCAGAAGTTGAGTCCGCCCTGAACAGCCGCCCTATCACCTACAACAGTTCTGATGTTAATGACTTCACCGCACTGACTCCAAACCATTTTCTCCACGGGGGCGCCTCTTCCATTAGTCCAGTTGGTGACATCCAGCAGTGTGAGGTGGACAGCAGAAGGCGTTGGCGGCAGTGTCAAGCTCTGGCAGATCATGTTTGGAGGCGCTGGAAGAGGGAGTACTTACCTGCACCTACTGTCAGGAGCAAGTGGAAGAAGGACCAGCGCAATCTCCAAGTTGATGACCTTGTGATGTTGGTAGATGATGGTTTGCCTCGTGGTCAGTGGTCGCTTGGAAGAGTCGTGGAATTGCATCCCAGTGAAGATGGCCAAGTTCGCTCTATCAAGGTGAAGACCAGTCAAGGAACTTACACACGTCCGGCGTCAAAGATATGTCTCATGGAAGAATGTTGAGGACTTACACCCCTCAAGGGGTGCTGTGACTGACCTGTATGATAAAATGTATGCCTGCTATGATGATTGAATGTTATTATGTATTGCTTTGTTTAATGATGTTAGTTTAACTTTCTTCTCATATCTCACGTCTCACTGTAAAAAGTCTTTAGTTTCATGCAAATAGAAGTCTTTGGTCATGATGATTCTCCAATGTGTCTCTTTGTTTTAATGTGTTTCTATGGGACAGTTTAAAGTTTTCTCTGTTAGTCTTTGAAGCAAGAGATTGATGTTTTTCACACTTTAGTGAAGGCTTGTATTTCCTGCTAAAATTGTAATTTTGGTCACTTGGACATTTACTTCATTTGGAGACACATCTTAAAGGATATTGAGAAATGAATTGTAAGTTGACTTTCTTTAATTTGATAATGATTTATATTCAGTAAATATTACTCAATGACTTGTGTTTGTTTGATTTCAATTGCATTAGGCCTATATATATTTGTGGTTAATATTGTAGGACTATGTTAATGCCTATGCTTAATGAACTTATAAATGGTTAGCATTTATTTCAAGTAATGTTTCAAGTAATTTACAGATATTTGACTTTGCATATTTAATTCAAGTTTAGTACAATTCTTCAGTTAATAACTTAGAAAATTTTCAAGATATTTCACATTCAACTGAGGATATTTCAATTGTCCCACATATCAACTTTGAATAGTTTGTGTATCAACTTTGAATAGTTTGTGTATCAACTTTGAATAGTTTGTGTATTCATAGTGAATGTTCATAAGTTATGAATTTGAGTTGGTATTTACACATTGTCCTTTGTGTTTATTTCAGCTAACCGGTTTTGAATAAACTGATGTAAGAATATTCGCAACAATGTCTCCGGATGATTTATACAACTGTAAAAGATAATTGCAGTTCCATCATGGTATAGAGTTGTTTTGCCACTAATGGGACAGGAATATGAAATATTGTTGATAGGATAATAAATTCTGGAAAATATCAAGATATGCAGTAAGAAAACATCAATTTATCACGTATTTGTCTGAAAATTGGCCGCAAATGGTGGTTTCCAGCAGAACAATTATACAGAGCATAAAAGCAAATCAACTAAAAAATGGTTCAAATTGTCAAATTTAGGGTTCTAGAATGGCCTTGACAGTTTCCCGATCAGAACCCAATAGATATGCCTTGGTCAGATTAAACAACATCAGACGACCCACCAGCTTAAGAGTTAATCTGCAATCGTTGGTCCATAGCCATAAGAAGTGTTTTGAAGCATTATTTCAGCAAAAGGGGACCATACAAGTTGTTGACTTTATACGCTTCAGAAGGGTTCAGAAACTTTTTAACACACAGTTTTGGAGATATTCATGTGTTTGTTAGAGAGCTATAGAGATAATAGAATTACTTATGGCTGTTGTCCAGTCACTCCTGTAGGGTCACTCACGAAACACACTCCACAGCATCTTCTCATATGCTTAGCTATCAAAGTCACCAAGAAAGCACCCCACCAAGCCCAGACTCATGAATTTCCACTGCAGGTGTGAAAATATGTTTTGGTAAAAAATGTTGGTAAGGTGTTTGTGCATGATACAAGAAATTTATTGGCTGGTGCAGAACATTCATGGTGTCCCATGCCATAGTTAGACATTTTGGACACGGAGGTAGCATGTAGGACTTGGCTAAGGGATATGAACTTTGCTAAGAAATACTATCAAATTATCCTCCCCAGTGCTCAGGATATCTTGTTACCACTTTCATGTCTTTGTTTTCCACTCTTTCCAGCCAGTCATAGCCATTTTGATGACCAATGTTACTAGGCATAAAGCTTGTAGGGATGGTACATGGCCTTTTGGGATGTCATAAACTTTTAACTTGCCTTTGTTCCCACTTCAACTGTATCAAGGATATCAGTTTTACTTCTAGTGGTTTGCTTACTTGAACTGGTTGATGCAATGCCTGTTCAATGGATAAGAGAAGTCCACATAGCTGTAGAGAATAACAGGTTGTGATCAATATTGTTGTATTGTAACCAACTATGATAAAGACTCCATGAGCTGCTTGGGGTGGTACCATAGCTCCAAATTTTTTTGAGGGGCTGATCATTGAATCAGCCACATCTGTCATATATAAGCCTACGTGACACACACAGCCCTCGTCTATGGATGGTTTTTACGACTAATGCAATTCTAGATTGATGATACAGCTTCATTGCCACATAAAACAGGTTTTTTGTCTCCTTTTTGATATGGAATACTATTATGATGGTTGAATCTGCATTGAAGTTTTGTTGAAATTTGAATAATCTTTTGACCAGAGGAGACTGATCAATACCTAACCCTTCGACAGTCAGATGTAGGGAGATTATAGTCACGTGAGGAATATTGCAATTCTAGTTAAATCCTGGTCCTGACAGGATGATTGAGTTTGTGTGGTTGATCAGGCTGGTGTCAGAAAAATGTCTGATCTCTGTGCAATTATACTCATCCCCAACCAGCATGTCAGTAGCTGGACTGACTATACCCCATTTCATTGAGTCATCTGCCACTCATGACAGTACACTTGTTTTCTCTTGAACTAATGGGTTCTTTTCATGGGTATGAAATGGGGTGGGCTGGCAAAATTAGTTGAAGCTCTGATAAAACTCCATGCCAACTTAGGCAGTGATAAGAGTTACATGTATCTTTAGGTAGCTTGTCAATGATGATGCTGTACAGTTTACACTGAAAAAGTCCTGGTCATGGGGTAGTGAAGACAGTGCTGGGGTGAGAGTCATGTTGGCTAAGGACATAGGAGTCCTCAGTATATATGGTATTCTTCAAGACTGTTCAAGCAGAATCTGGAGGAATGAATCAGCCTCACATTAAGCTGAAGGGAACTGGTGAATGGCTGCTTCGCCAGAAGATACTCCTGGTGTAAGATTTTGGCTCCCTTTGAATAAATGCATCATCTAAACATCTGTCCTCCAATGCGCAATTGCGCATTTTAATTAATCCCTTGAACCAAAAAAAGAACCTGTTCTAACTTTTTGCTTACCAGCTTTATGCCGAGTAATATTGGTCTTCAAAGGTGGTCATGACTGGCAGGAAAGGCTCGAATATCTTCAAAATAAACACATGAAAGTGATCACTAGATATCATGGGCAGGGGCAGCATACTGTGTTAGTTCATTTCCCTCAGCTCAGCTAAGTCAGGCATGCCACCTCAGTTCACACTATAAATTTTCTCCACCAGTCTACAAATTTTCCTGAAAACTGATTAAACCCATGCCTAACTTTTTTTTATCCCAAATTCTGAAACTCATTTTATCACTCTGATTAACAAAAACTGCAATGGAAACTTCCTTACTCCTTAGACATTTGGATTTGGCTGGGTTATTTCTTGGTGACTATTGTAGCTATGCATATCATATTTTCAATTGTGTTAGAGTATGTTGATTTTGAGCAGAGATTGATTTTCCAACATTTTTGACAGATGATGCAACCTAATAGTATCAAAGTAACACAAAATGTTCACTAACAGTGGCCTTGGTGCCGTCAACCTTGCTTGGCTGAAATTTCTAAAGCAGGGGCTGCAATAAAATGTGTAAGTATTGGTTGCTCATATTCAGGATCTATTTCATTGGATTCTCTGACCCTAAAAACATATATTTTGACCCTAATTTTGTCTCTCTAGCTGAAATAGAAGCTGAGATATTGGAATTTTTGCCCTTGCGGCGGCCATTTTGGAAAATGGCTGTAATTCCAATCCAGGGGGTGATCTCACATGTGTCTTTAGATAAATCTTTTCCGATGACCCCAAAGTACATCTGTGCCAAAGGAGACCTTTGCATCAGAAAGTGAAGTCAGCTTTGACCTAACCCACCTACTAGAGCCAAAATTGTTAATAAATAAAAGGTCAACTAAAAATAACAGAGAAAATATGTGTCTGACACATTTTCATCCTTCTAATGGAGTATGAATACACTTGACACCTAGTCATGTGGCAAAAATGGTGTTTTTACCTGGGTTTTGTCTAAGAGACGCCTATTTGCACTTTGAAGTATCATAAAACAATGACCGGAGTGTTTGCATTGACTGAGCATGTGTCCTGATGAAATCAAACAACATTTGTTTTGTTCGCTTTACTTATGATGAAACTACTGCCTCTTTTATGGAAGGCGTAAAACTGGTCCATTCATTAACATTATGTTTCAGTACACCTTCCAGAGTGGCGTTTGTAATTTTGTCTGTACTGTGGGAAAGGAACAAAAGTTTGTTGATTTCATCAGGACACATGCTCAGGTCAATGCAAACACTACGGTCATTGTTTTATGATATTTCAAATAGGCGTCTCTTAGACAAAACCCAGGTAAAAACACCATTTCTGCCATATGACTTGGTGTCAAGTGTACAGGGAATGGGGGCACATTAGGATGCTTTTAACAACTACTCATTTTGCTCAATGCTGAAAGCACTGAAGAACTCAGAAGTTTGCATGAATATCACCAATACTATTGAGCTTAAATGCAAGGCATAATAAAGTAGACTGCACCTACCCGTTTGCAGCCAGAAAAGAGGAAAGCGTCACAGCTGGGGCACATTGGGACATCAATTAAATAAGAAAATTTTTTCAAAAAAAAATAGAGGCGATTTTTAGAGCTAATTCAGCTTGTTCATCCAATTTGGCCCCATCCCCATTTTTTAAATGCCTATCCCGCACAAGCGTCCCGTTCCGCACCTGCCCATCCGCGTTTTATTACGAAATCCCGCGGCCCGCCGGTCTGCAAATTTGCCCGATCCGCATTTTACTACGACCGAGCCCCCGTTCTGCTGACGTAGATTCACACGCTGATTCTTGAATCTTAGAAAAAGCCTCCTGTCGGGAGGCCTGTGGCCATCTATACAGAGGCGAGTGGCTCCATATAGAATTACTAAGACTATATTAGCGAAGGGCTGATGCATCGCCTCTAAAAATCATTTTAACACTCCATGTGCAAAAGATATCATATGTAAGTAGTGCGAAAGACAATATACAGTGCATTAACACCTTGTAGTGCCAATAGTTCATAACTTTAAACAGTTTTAAACATTAAACTGTCATGGGTGCGGACATCGATGTAAGTAACACACAGAGCATGGTAATCCACTATACGTCTATTCACTGTGGCCTGAACACCTGTTGTGTGCTGTTCCAGGTCATTCAATTGCCTTGGACACTTAAATTCTGCCATGTTAAGTGCGTCCCAATGTGCCCCGAATTCACTGTCCCAATGAGCCCCAATATGACTTTTACAACAAAATGCTAATTTCTCGGACACCAGTGAGTGTGTTTATCACGATAGCAATTCATAACCATTCGTTACAATATACAAAATTCATACAAGCACTGAGAAAGCCTCATTGTTCATGGTTTGTCCACAGAATGGTGGAATTGAACCCGTGCATATTTACTTTAGTAGTAGGAAAACAAACTTTTGCTCGCCATTCTTCTGCATGTGGCTGTAATTTGTCTATAAAACCATGGAAACATCAGAATGTGAAATTACAAGATATGATGGCACTACCATATCATATAGCTTGCCAGGATCCAAGAAAACTCCACCGTCCCACAGTGCCCCGCGTCCCAATGTGCTACCTGGTAACTTTGAGATTATAAAACCTCCAACAGGATGCTTGCTGGTGATAATTGGATGAAGCCATAAAGAAATAGTAGCTGCTACACCAGTTACAAAAATTACCAAATAAGTATCTCTTAAACTGTACATGTAAGATTAGATTGGGCAAAAACATTTTTCAAAGTACTGCTCAACCACAAACAACCAAGAGAGAATCACTTCACAGTGTCCTTAAACGAAGTTTAGGGTTAAAAAAAATGTACAAAGAATCCGTCAACACAGCGTTGTAGTGTGTGGTCTCAGCTTCGATTTGATGTGAAGATCAAAAAAATCTGTTGGGAACATTTTGAGAAAATTTAAATTTTTTAGTTTTTCACACCCTTGTTGCATGCAAAATATGGGTTATAGATACATCAAATGGCATTGTAGTGATATTGAAACATCATAATTTATCTAGTTATCCATTAAGTTACTCAATCAGGTTAAAATATAGCAGAAAAAGCATTTTGATTTCAATTTTCACATTTTTCCTGACCAAACAATAAATTATTACAGTGTCATCAAGCTTTTCATTTTGCCGATGGGGAGCCGTGATATCCATCCCGGTCCGGATAAGATAGATTACCTGACATGTTTTAAAGATTATTGGCCTCTTTCTTCTCATTCGACAGTGCACTTTTTTCGTCATTTGGATAGCTAAAAACAAGTATTTATTAACTTGCCTGCTGGTTTCCAAGGGGTGTGTGAATTTCTAAAATTTTGTCAGGATAGTTACTTTACGCCTGTGACTTTTACCTTGTCATCAACATGGTCTTTTTTACTAGGCCCGTAGATCGCTTAGTAAGTTAATTTGTCAAATTTTGCTGGAGTTGTCAAATTAATGGAGGAACCACATGTTCCACATCAATTGCCTTTGTATGAGACTTGTTCCTCCAGTGACTCCTAAAAACTATATGTCAGGGCCTGAAGACCTTTTGCTTCAGAAACTTCCACTAAATTATTGAATATTAGAAGACAGTTGAAATTAAATGATTTTTAGTGGATGTCAAGAACATAATCATCTTTGTATATCTTTGTGGTTGTGCACAAATAAGCAGGCATTCATGCAGTGGCCAAGATTTGTTGGAGCATTCAAATGAATGAGTGACTTGCTTAGTTGGGTCATTCTACAGAAATTGTCCTATTCCTGTCCCTGGGTTACCAATGTCATTAAATAAGTATAATTAATCTTTCTTTATCACTTTTTTTAGTTAGTGATAACATGCACAACCTAAACAAAAATGTTAAGCGTTAATTTTGTCATTCATGTATTTTTTGACTATGATTTGCTTCCCTAAAGTCACCATGCAGCTGTTTTTTGCATGTCCCTGCACTCGTTTCTGCGAATTGAAACCTCGGCACACCTGTACAATTATCTGAATATGCAATATTTTTAATATGAATGTAGCCAGAACAATGTCCCTTAACTTATGGACTTGCTTTAATTTTTGTACTCCCAATTGAACTTTGAGAAAACTAGCCACAAAGTCTGTCCCTGACTGTTTGGTTATTACCAGAACACAGTACTATTTTTCGCACCATTAATTTTCATATACTAGCAATGTCATCATTCACCTGACATTATAAAACTACTCGAGCAGATTGACAGCAAGGTTGTCTGCTGAAGAAAATCACACGAGTGACAGATTTTACATTCATTTAAAACTCCTATTTTGAGTGAGTAGGTTTATTATGCGTCATTACCGCAATGGACATTTAACAATCAAGAAAGGGATACAGCAAAATTTTTCGTTTACTGTCATCAAGCGATGCTATACTACTTCACATTTTTTAAACTTCCCATGCTGTCTGTGCTGCAGGGCCTCTTTAAAAAAATATTAAAGCTGAATTTGTCATTACCGTAACATTCATTTCCGGAACAATTGCCTACTGTTGTGGTAATGAGTCATAGGAAAAGCATTTTGATTTTAGCCGGAAATAAAATTGAGAATAGAATCGTGGTAACCATTCCCAAATGTTTTTCAGAACCTATGTTGACCTCCGCACTGATTATATCATGCATTTTACAAATTTTGAAAAACTGTAAAATTGCCACCAAAATGGGAACATTTCTTTAGAATGACCCAGTTGTTACAGCCGAAAGGTCTACATGCCCGATTTGCAAATTCGGCTGCTTTTTGCATGCCAGACACTAAAATAGGTTTTTGTCATAATTTCTACTCACCTCACCATGCTTTGCCAATATCCCTAACAAAATATCCAAAAAGTGCAACCAAGCCACATTTTCTACTGAACTTTTCCGAAAGTTCTAATGTGCTACATTAGAAACTTTGTCATAATATATTTGGCAGCCATCTCTTCTACATCAAATAGGGACCAAATAGCGTCTCTGGTTAGGAACTATTTGAACACTATTTGTTAGAACTTTGGGCTGTCATACACTGCCAACTCTTCTACAACAAAAGAGGGCACTCCGATGTAAATGAAGTGCACCATGCCGGGGCCTCTGAAGTCGAAGCCCCCTCTACTGGATATTTTGGAACCAAAAATAGGACCCAGAGAATAATTGGCAGCTGCTGCCAAAGCTCCATACGGTCAGCCAAAGCTCCATACGATCAGCCAAAGCTTAAGATGGAATATCATCTGATGAAATAGAATCTGATGAAATATCCAAATAGCATCTTGGGGGATATTTGACCTTTTCAAATATCCTCATAGTGCTATTTGGAATATCCAAAGTCTTTTGAAAAGCACTTTTTGATATTAGACACAATGGCAGTAGAGACATTGTCACAAGCACCAGTTCGTCTGGCATTTTCAAATAATTGGAGTTCCCTTCACAGAAAGGCATAGATCACTTAATTTATTATCACTTAGGTGATGGACAACTTTGCAAGATTGTCGCTTGTGGTCAAAAGATTAAGTGCTGTAACTCCCAACTAAATATTATGTCTCAGTTTATTAGCCAGGTTTTGACTAATTTAATTAATATATTGACCAACTTATGACTAATGCAATTAGCAATTTGACCAATTTATGACTATTTGCTGTAAGTAAATTGAATAACTCATGACTAAGTTTTCCAAAGAGTTTAGTCACTTGACTAAGTTAAAAAGTCAATTTTCACCACTTCGGTCTTTAATGGACTAGTTTGGTAGAATTCAACTACATGCCTTCCCATAAGGGGGCCACCATTTAATCTCAAGGGGGGGGGGGTTGCTTGGAGTTGTTTTTAAAATATATAATTCTTTGCTCACTTTTGGTGAAATAAATAAACTCTTTTTGAACTTTCTTGAAATAAATATTGTCTGGTGGGGATTTTTCTTAAAAAGGTGTTGCTTCATTTTGGAATGAATATTCAGGGACTTCGCCTGTTTGAAATAAATAATTACTGCCGCTGCTGCCATGAAATAAATAATTTCCCAACGAGGAAACCTCCAAGCCCCCCTGCCCTGGATATTTAATGGTTGCTCTCTTGATCAATAATTGAACAATGAAATACGCTGTCAATATACTACTTAATTGAGACTTTCAAGTTTATATGACTGACTTTGGGTATACTAAGATTGTCTGAGAAATATTCATTTATTTATTTGAAGAATCCTCATAAAATATAGCAGACATGGTATCGCTGTCACATTTCTCTTCGCTATCAGCAATAATTAATGCCATAGCTGATCTATCAAAATATTTCAATTTATATTTTTGTCTTGGTTCATTGGCACAGTATGTCCAACAAACGAAAATACAACGAAACACCACTCAGAATAGTCTTTTAAAAATGTACGCTGATCCTATTGTAAAAAATAAACCAAAAGATATTTATATATTATATATTATATATATTATATATTTATATTAACTAATAGAAAAATTTCCTCCCCCCTGGAAAATTTCCTAGCTATAGAGGGGGGAACAAAATTCCTTGGCGGGACCCCCTAAATTTTTTATTTTTATCATAAAAATGAACAAATGACCATTTAAATGTGTTTAAAATAGGTTTCCAGCCTGCTACCAGCATTTTCCTCATCATCACAAATACATGTAAATTATAAGTCGCAGTTTTGAATAAAAAATCCTTTCAAATGAATACCAACATGAATGTATTCTGGTGAGTTTTACCCTTTACAACCGATAAAATGTATTGGATATAAGTTCAAAGCTCTCGCTTGGTCCCTTTTCTACTGCAAGCAATGTCAAAAGTACAAAGGGCCATGGACAAATCTGTATTAGGTCCCCAGTACACAATTACAAGGCTAACATCAATTAACCTTGATATCAGCTGTTTCCTGGTTTGATCCCAGAAGGTCCTACGACAACCAAAAAACTTTCAAAAAACAAAAGACTTTCTTATTAAGTTAAATCCACTAGATTCATTCATGCTATCTGAAATATAACAATTTTTGTACTATCCATGTTCTGTGTGATCATTTTGTTATCAGTTGAATGATTTAAAGTCTTTTTGGGAAGTCTTGCGCAACTCTTTAGTTTGAGACAGTAGGCCTATACATCGTGCATGTACTCATAATGTCATAACAGTAAATTTTTCATACCCAATTCCAATGGCATCCCCTAGAATCCTGTTTTTTTTTTGGTTTTTTTTTTTTTTTTTGGTTTTCAAACCATTCAATCCAAAAATAAATGTCTTGTCTCAATATTTCGACTTAGGTTTCCCCATTATGTCAAATAACTTCCTCCACTTTGAAACATCAATCTTCTCTTTTTTGCAAACCCATTCCTATCGGTAAAGCCCTCCGAAAGACAAATGCATTGTGAGAGTTGTGAGGTTGCAGTTCATGTAGTATTCAGTGCTATGCTACACACGATCATCTGGAAGATTGCAAACAACTTGCCTAAGCTATGTTTACGGGAAATTATATTCCTTAAGAAACTTTGAGCCTCAGTATCCCATATTTTTGAGACCAGACAGTGGACATTGCTGGTAATATTATCAGGATCCATCGAACAACAGTGTATCATATACATGAATGAGAACTAAAATGTCAATGAGGTGACATTATATAAGAGGCATGAGAAAAGCCTAGTCTTAGCACATCTTCACAAGGGGTTGTCCTGAAATGTACCTAACAATTGTGAGAGCAAAATTGTGTGAATTTGGCGGGGACCAAAGATGTACATGTAGTCATCTTACAAAACTCAGGATTAGTTGGAATAAGTGGAAAGGAGCCATGCTTTTGAAGTTGAGCCATTTTAAAATATAAAGTTCATAATTCAGGAAAATCTGAAACTAAATAGTAGACCCTTAACATATTGGCGGATAGCTCTTTTCGGGACGCTAGTATCATGCCAGTAGAAAGCAGTCTGTGCCAGATACATCTTGGCCCGGGTTCATCGCTCAATAATTATGATGCATCACATTTCTTGATTCCGAGAAATATAAGTACTGGGCCTAATAAGAATAATCTTTTCTAAGGACCTAAACCTTTTTCTGGAGAAAGGTCAGACCACTTCAAAGCAATATCACAGAAACTCATAGCATTGTTACATGTTTCTGTCATATTGATTGCGAATTATGGATTAAAATAATTGTAAAAAAAAATTGTACTTAGTACCTACATCTGTGATATATAAGTTAAAGAGGGATATGTTCAATTCACAAAATTTTTAAAACAAGGTAAAATCATTGTAATTTTATTTTAGTCCATGAGTGTCGGTTCCAAGACCTGAGATGACAAAAATATTTAGAGAAAATGTAAATTTTTCAATTAACTTTCCTTGACAAAGACAACCTAAAATGTCCGCAGCATAGCATTGTTGGTATGCAAATCAAAGGTCTTTCTTCACTGAAAAACATGGTGTAATTAATTTTGACTAACTATAAAATTGACAGAGATACGGAGAATCGCCAATTTGCGCTAATGCTAAAATCGGCAATACACAAAAATGCTGCTAGCAGGCTGAAAAATCAATTGCTGGAAATATCCCTTTGGGAATAGTATTTTCATACAATTTGTCAAAACTTAGGGGGTCACATGAGGGTTTTGAAAGAAAAAGATATTTTGTTGCCCCCTCTACCAGCTACGCCACTGTCTTTCCTTGAAATAAGGAATGGAGGTATATTTTTATCCAAATTTGGCATACCCACGCATGCTCCAGAGCGCACATACACGCTTTTGGGACGCGTGGATGTGCAAGATTTGACACATACACGCGCGTGGACGTGTCAAAACGCGCACGCGCGTAGCTTTTGGATGCGTGTACATGCTTTACAGCGCATGAGTGGACAAGCTATACAGCGCATGATTGGACATGCCATACAGCGCATGAGTGAACATGCTTTACAGCGCACCTCCAAATTGGTGAGAGGACACAACCAAGAGGCAGTGGCGTAGGGTCTGCTTGTGGAAGATGTCAGGGAAAAATTAAATTTTATAAAATTGAGAAACATGTATACTTTCGCAAAAAAGTGGCATCTGCCCCACCAGCCCCATAGAAACTGACGCCACTGAATCATAATAAGACCCCTCCCTAACCTCCCATGGCTACGCCACTGCTGGAGGGGCTCCTGTGATCTGATAGAAAAACTGCGCTGGATGGCATACCCAAGCTTGCGCTGGATGGCATGTCCAAGCCTGCACTGGATGGCATATCCAAGCGTGCGCTGGATGGCATATCCACGATCGCATATACACGCATGCGCGTGAATACAGGTCCACGCATGCGCTGGATGACATGTCCACAGGTGATCGTGAACACATATACACGCTTGAATGTGCGCGCAATTACACATACACGCGCGTGTATGTGCGCTCACTACCATGCGTGGATGTGTCATTTTTGGATAAAAATATATATGAGGAATGCCATCCTCCAAAACCTCCTCATTCCCCCTGATATCTATCTTTATTTCACACCTTTCACCACCACCAACAGCAGCCTCCTTGACTGAACTATGTAAAATAGGTCAGAAATATTCCAGCCCTGAAAGTTTACAATGCCAGAGGGCAGCACAGTCTCAGTCAGCCTGCCATACCAAGTGTGTGGGGAAGTTTCTGTGCCATCTGCTATTAGTGTGTCATTGACCTCAACATATTTGCAGATACTTCTGGCCTCTGCAATAAAATACTGAGCAATGTCATATCTAAAAATTCCTAAACATCATGTACATTTTTATTCCTAGCATTGTAGAATCAGCTGTCGAAAGATTTAAAGGAAGCTGGAAGTTTAAGTCATGAGCTTCTCATTAATTAGAATTTGTATGGAATTACTGTAAATTCTCGGTGAAATCCAGATTCTGAAGCAAACACACTTCAAAGCCATAAATTTGAATATTTCCCTGTATTTGAAGACAATCACACAGTTATGGCCTGATATTTCATGAATTCCACAGTAACGGAATCACCGCGGGGTCATGAAAATTGACCTTTATTGATACATTACCAAAGATATGATGAATAAAATCATGAATTTTTGATTTATTCTTATTCATGTGAATGTAAACTTGATTTTTTGATATGCAAAATTTCTGACTTATGCCCGAGCAGTTTTTTGCGGCAAATCAAACTTTGGGTAACGTAATCATGAGCAAAAACACCAGTTTTTATGACTTTTTTATCTCATCGTCTCATTTAAGAAAAATATTCCAGCTATTGGAAATAAAAACTGACAGTTCTCATCCCAGGAATATATTCTCAAAGTAGTTCCATTTCGATGGACTTGGGTCTTCACAGATGGAAATTGTGCTGAGCAGCACTCCCTTTCGGATGGCATTTTAAGGGAATTGTGTGATTCCGTTACCGAGTCAAATGTGATTCCGTTACCTTTAATTTAATTTAGCCTATGGAGCCAGACAATAATAAAATGAGAAAAATCATTTTAAATTTTGAATTCGAAAAATATTAACATCAAGTAATGTCAACATCAAACATCAAGAACTAAGTCATCCACTTGCATTGAAGCCTCGAAAAATGGTATTTTTCATGATTTTTTAGTGAAATAAACAGCAATAAAAACAAAATTACAATTTCTGATGAACATTGTAAGAAAACAATCTAATTACCAGCGTAAAGATTTCAAAATGTATGTAAATAACAAGTAAGCTTACATATTATCTTGATCACAAATTTTTTTATTTATGATAAATAATTTGAAAATTGTAAGTGCCAGGTCACTTCATCAAGAAAAGATCATGTTTCCAAGAGATGCAACATTTGTGTGAAATTCATGATTTCATAAGCCTTGGATAACCCCAGTGACTGGTTTATCAGATGACTGAGGTTTTAAGTCATCATCATATCCTCAATGGCACCATTGGTGTAGGTGGCAGGGGGGCTGGGGGGGCTGCAACCCCCCCCCCAAAAAAAAATTTGGGAAACTGATTTTTCATGCAGTTTCGGGCTGAAAATTTTGGGAGTTTTAATTTTTTGCGGCAATTTGGGCAGCCCCCCCCCCCCAAATTAATTGACCGTCTACGCCTATGAGCGTCAATGCATTGCACTTTTCATAGATTTCACCATTCATTTTCATGTGGTTTTTCTTCACAATTTAATTGGACAATGGTAAAACTTTGTGTGAAGAACTACAGTGTTTGATTTGCTCATTTTATGGAAAATTATGATTTATCAAGATCTGCACCAATATGCTGTAAGAAGATCGATAACCTTATCCATGATGAGACATATCATATATGGCTCTCTTTCTGCATGGTTGAAATTACAGCAAGCTTGTTCCATCATTGGTAGGGATCAGTACTTAAATGTAGCTCTGGGATCTATACCAGAGGTCAGGCACCATGGCCCGTTTTCACAAACATGGTATTACTACAGGGGAACAAGAAGTGCAACGAAATGACAATGTGTTTGGTGCTCAAGTAGCTTTGCCACATCACAAATTTTCATACTTGACTGAGCAAATTCTGAGTATCACACTTCAGGATTATTCCTGTTTCTGTGAAACAACACCCTCTTCTACAATAAACAAATAATTATGTTGTGCTTTGCAGCAACTGTCATCAACAAGTGAAACTTGTTGGGAGTGCACATTACGTACACTTGACACTCATGGCGAACTGGGGGGGGGGGTTATTTCTTAAAAGGGCATTGTTTGATTCAGAAACAAATATTTCAATACATTGGCATTGCATCCTTGAAGTAAATATTTTACAGAACACAAGAATGCAAAAAATGGTACAATATCCAAATGTTTGTACACAACAACTTTGTTCATATGTATATGGTAGTTAATTTTACATGGAAAAAATATTCTCTTTAAAATGTAATTAAATAACTTTCTCCTCTTGCCCTGTATGTAGGGGGCTAGCTCAGTTGGCGGTGCTATATATGGGCTTCCAATCTATGGGTCCAAGGTTTGATCCCAGATCTTGGCAGGTCAACCGACGGAACTATCTTGGAAAGCACTAGTAACAACCATCTTCCGTCTGATTGCCATGATGCCTCCCCTAATTTGCATGAACCAGAGTTTAAAAAAAAAAAAAAAGATTTAAAGTCCATTATGGAATTTTCCATTGTCTGTAGTTGAGACGGAGAGGTCAATTGAATTTATTTATTTATTTACTATATCATTCATTCATTCAATTACTCACAGAGGTTTTGCTTAGGCTGGGTACGAGCAGTGTTTTGGAGAGGGACTATTGTTAAAATTTCAAGATGAAGACTTCAGCCATTCAAACAGCATATTTTCGGAAATGCACTGTAACAGTGAAATAATAATTATTTGGGGGCAAAAGCTCCTCCTCAGAAATAATTTCAAGATAGTCCAGAAAGAATACAAAATAAACGTTTCACTTTTTTATTGAAAAAAAAAATTCCAAACCCCCCCCCCTCTCTGAGACCTAATGGTAGTTCAAATTATAAAAAAGAACTTATGGATTAAATAAAAGTGTTATCTTCAGCTTCGGAAATATTTGCACTTGGTGCTCAGTGGTGCATAGAAAAATTGCTTGTCACCAGACCACTTGTACAACTGACCACATGATCATTTCGTTGCACTTCTTTTTCCCCTGTAGTAAGAGTTATGCCAGGTCTTAGCTAAGACCTGGTCTGGCTAAGCCAATCACTCAAGCGGAGCAGGATCAAGGAACATTTACTGAGTGAAAGTCTGCACATAGTATTTAAACACTCAACTGCTACAAACACAATTAATCTCTGAAGTTCCCAAACATGGCCACATGACAAGGTAAGAGAAAAAGAGGGGTGGCTTGGAAATTTATAAAAAAGAAAATTAATTAGTTGTCTGTCCAGTATTGGTGACAGAAATGCATTTTTCTTTAGCCCCCTCCCCTAAAACAATAAATTAATACAAATCAGCTGGTCATGCATTTTTGCACAATGAAACTACAATAATGGTTGAATCCCTTTGAATATCTAATGATAAGGGTCCTCAAAAT